>CM076578.1:997767487-998217637 GCA_034641835.2 Pinus albicaulis
AACAGTGTTCTCCAGGAGATCAAAGCGTACAGGCAACACTGACTACGATGGAGGAAGGAGCATAGCTAAAACATTTCGATGGAAAGGAGCCTATGAATGAGCTGAAGGCTAAAAAAATTTGGAATTTGGACAACTAGGAGCAGGAGGGATAGTTATGCTAGGAGCAGACAAAGAAGCAGGTCTTCCAGGAGTAGGAGGGAGTTACACTAGGGGTAGGAATGCCAAAAATGGAGCTTGCTTTGATACCATGTCAGACCAGGAGGTAACTCCACAAATTTAACTGTGAATTTGATAGAGGGTGCTCATGAATATATACATGGAGGTGATAGTTTTTGGATTCATTTTCTAATGTCTCTTATACTTCCTTGTTTCCTAATTTACATTAATATACAATTCCTCCCAATCCCTTAAGATTAGTTATCAACAATCTTGATGCATGGAAGAGGAATGTAGAAAATGTGAGAAGGATTATGTTAGAAGGAGTTAGAGATCATATTATCTCAAACATCCATGGAAATGAAAATCCATATGCTATGTGGAACGTCTTAATATATTTTTTTCAAAACAACAAAAACCACAGGAAGCTTTCACATAAGGACAAGCTCATAAAAATCAAGATGGAGGAGGGTGACAAAATACCAAAATACTTGACGAAGTTCACTCAATGTCGAGATGATATTTGAAGTGTTGGTGTTACCATTCTCGAGGATGATCCGGTGAGCCTAGCACTTCTAGGCCTTCCAAAGAGTTTGCACAACTATCAAGGTTCGATAAATTGGAGGGAGAAGGTATGAAAGTGGGAGTGATTATTGTCCGACTTGGTGCAAGAAGAGATTCAACAATGTTGAAAAGTGTAACTAGGTTTGGTTTTCATAATGACATGTAATTGTGACTTGTATAAATGATGTAATAAAATTATTTTTGTAAGCCTTGCTTCATGGGTTTCATGAGAAAGTGATTTTGAACATTAGGATTTATCATTTATGTCAAAAATTTAATGTCATTGTATGAAGAGATATTCTTAATAATGTGTCATTGTATATGAGTCAATTTAAATGTTTAATTATACCTATAAAGGCAAGCACATTCCTCCTCTTGGAAGTAAACCTCCAAACAGTATGAAAGAACTCATGTCGGCCCACCCTATGAAGACACACCTATTCGAAATGATATTTCGTCTTATTTATATGGACCAACAACTATAAATAGGTGTGAAATGTCCTCACATTAGGAAAATTATAATTTCGTATATCTCTCTCTAGTCTCAGATGGTTAGAGGAAGAATGAAGTTCATATGTATCTCTCTTTGAGTTTTCGGGCGGATGGGATAGAGATAAATTCAGATGCCTCTTTGGTTTCTATGAATAATGGTAGAAGACAAGTTCAAATGTTTCTAAGTGGACAATGGTAGTGGGAAGTATTAGATTTTAATGATTGTTTCGTCAGAATAAATTTTAGTGCCCTAGAAAGAGTAACACAGTTCAGTGAGAAGTATACTACTACATTTCACAGTGACAAGTCTACAATTCGGTGATAAATCTAATTTTTTAATTTGGTTAAAAGGAGTTTGGTCTAATTTATGAATTAAGATCACAAATGCAGTGACTCATTGAGATCTCAGAAGATAATAATTTGGTTTCCTATCAGAGTTTGGACAATGGTTACATGAAGGAGATCTCAGTGATGACAACATCTCGATGCTAAAAGGACGAAGTGGAAGAGAAGTCAAGAAGAGTGACCGTCAAAGAGGACCATGTCTTAATCTTTGAGTGACTACTAGGTCAAGGGTCTTGGTCTTGGAATTCGCAAATTAGAATATCTATAAGAAGAATTTGATCAAGTTTTCCTCTCAAAGAGTGAGAGGTTTTGGCCCTAGCTCATAGCCTACATGTTGTGTCTCTTGTCTACTTATGCTTATGCATTGGTAAATGCTTGATGAAGAAGAACACCATTAAACTAAGAAGAAGAATATCCTAATCTAAAGAAATAAAAAGCATTCACAAACAATCAATACTGATGATAAATATCTTAATACTAATTCCCTATATTTCTCAATAAGTGGAAAACCAGAGATAGGACCTCTTCCAAAGACAAAGAAGAATGTTTTTCATTATCCATAAAGGGAAATAAAGAGAAGGAAAATAATTCCCAACGTGAAGAGGGAAAGAAGAAAGACTTATCCAAAATTAAGTTCTTTCACTATCACGAGTTCCGGCACTATGTCATGAAATGCCCACAAAAGGAAAGCAAGAAGGAGCCTGCAGTAGCAGCCACATGTGAAGCTCTAGCTTCACATTTCAAACATGATTTCACTCTCATTGCATGCATGACCAAAACTATAATGGGATGCATGTTTTATCTCGACAATTTCTCCTTATTCCATATGACAGGGAATATAGATATCTTCAGTGAATTGGAGGAGAAAGACCTCAAACAGAACATAGAGTTTGGAGACTTCGAGAGGTATAGCGTGACCAGTGTTGGTATTTTTACCTTTCAGGGGGAGTCTATCTCCCTTCTCAGACTCATATATCTATTTTTTTTTCTAGGACTAAAGAATAATCTTCTTTCCGTAGTTGTATTGGAAGATCATGGCTATGATGTGATATTTAGAAAAGGAAAGGTTTTCCTTAGACACATCGCTTTGGGACAAGAGAAATAGATCGATGTGAAAGTTAAGAACCTGTATGCTCTCGAGGTCGAACATGAATGTAAACATTTAAGGAGCAAGGAAAAGGCTACAGCCTCGGCGGTTGAGAGGGAGCATGAATTACCTCTCAAAATGCAGCTTCAGAAGAAGCCTCATAAAGTTGTGGAGAAGCCACAATTAGAGAAGTAGAGAGGAGAATGAGTGGATACATAAACTCAAGAAGAGACCTCAAGTAGGGATAAATTTCAAGCCAAGTGGGAAGAGGGACAACATGTAGCCATACCTCCAGGTGAGAGGCGGGGAGATGTGAAGTCATAGTCCCAAGAGTGCAGGATTTTGGGTAGGGTCCATTGAGATGTATTTTATCATGGATCATTACCCTTGCTACAGGGGCCCACAGTACATAGTAGAAGGATGGATCAATGACAGTTGATGCAGTCATATGTCATAGTGAAAAATGCATAGATTAGTTGTTGTTAGATATTGGGGAGCACAAAGCAAAGTTGACAACAGTTCAGATCGCACAATGTAGAGTCAGATAGAGTGCAGATTTTCTCAGTTGACAATGTAGTAGCTAGTAGAAGTCAAAGATTTTGGTGACAGATGCATCATACTAAGTCAATTTGGATTTTTTTAGTTACATAAGTTGCAGTAACAACAACACTAGAGAGAAATGTTCCATGCAAAACATTCCAAATATACCAGGTCATGATAGAGTTGAATTCCTTTCTTGTTGAGAGGGAGTGTTGAAAATGGAAACAAGAAATATTGAAAATGGCACCAAAATGGATTCTAATTTTATTTTCCCTTAATTAAATTAGAAAAAATTATAATTACACATGACACGACAACTTTTATGAGTTAACTGAGTTGGCAAGACATAGTTAGCTCAGTCAATTTGAGTTGTGGGTAAAACTGGAGGCATGCAGATTTTTCTCTATGTTTTTAGGGGTTGTAGTTGTAGTTTATTTTGAGTTGTATTTTTTTAACTTAATTATTTGAGTTAAAATCATTTTAACTAGTTGTAGCTGATGGATGAGCTAGTGAGAGGTTCAATGAATTAAATCTGATTTAATTCACATGCAGTGATCAATCAGATAATTGATAATTTGATATAAATATTTAGCGCATGTCAGTTCTAAGGAAGACCTAGTTGAGACTGGATTTAAATGGAAGTATACTACCACTTGTATAATTAGGAAATTGTAAAAATCATGCATGAGGACAACATGATGCCTTGGATGTATTGTGCAAACAATTATTGGGAATTTCCTAATTAATACTGGCTTAATTTCACTTAGGTATATGTGAGAAATGCTTGTTAGATAGAGGAAAGAAATTGGTTAAGTATTGGACCAAAATTTATTGGATAAGTGTGAGACAGTCAAAGATAGCATAGATAGCTCTCAATCACGAGTGAAGAATTGCATTTTTTTCATATTCTTTGACTTATTCAGTATGCAGATGTTGGGGTTCTTAGTTGAGGCTTTCCCCACATAAATATTTGTGTTGTGTGATTGAAATTCTTTCTCTTTCTTGTTCATGTGATTGTGTGATCATAATTGGTTTCCGAAATTTGTAGAATAGACTCAAGTATTTTGTTTTAGCATATTATAAGATTAGTTGAATCTATGTGTATTTTCTACATAGAGTTGATTCCACTTTACTGGGCATCGTTAACATGAATTCAAAAAGGGATACTAAACTAAATGAGATAGCTCTCCCTTCATTTTTTATCGGATAGAAAAAAAAAAACATGCTTTTTATTTAGCATCATGTAACTCAATTTCTATTCCAAAAGCCCAAGGGAGCTAGGGCCTAAGAAATATCTTCTGGTTTTCTAAAGATTTAGCCACAAAAATTGTTTGGAGATTACTTGAGAGAGGTGGACTATGGGCTTGGGTAATGTAGTGAAAACGTTTTAGTCCCTCCTCAATATTTGTTCAATTCATTGATTTCCTCCATTAAAGTGTTCACATATATCTAAAAAAGGTTTCCACTTAATTTTGTGAGTTAGTTAAAATATTTTGTTATTTGTAGAGTTTTTTCATGTCTCGCGTGCAATATTCTTGGAAACAGGGCCTCCTTATTTGACTAAGATCCATCAATAAGTGCAAGTTATAGGTCCCTCTGTTGCCTTATTTATCAAAACCCTAGTTTATCATTTAATTAGTGTTGTGAGTTAGTTATAAATCCTTGTTTTTGATAGTGTTTGAAATGGCTTTTCATGTTTTTTTGTGCAAGATTCTTGGAGCAAAGACCTCTTTCTTTTAGTAAGATCCATTAAGAAGTGTAAGTTATAGGTTTCTCTTTTTTCTTGTTTATCAAAACCCTAGTTTTTCCTTGCTTATTTAATGTTGTAAAAATTATTTTATGTGCCACTAACCTTATAACAAACTAGTGGGAGCTACTATTACAATTCTACCAAACATTTCATCAACATGTAGATTATTGCATCATCATGTGGACTTCATAATGAGTCTCATAAATGACATCTTTTTCCACTCATAATATTTTCATTTGACCTAGACCCAAATATTAAATTATGCCAATAATACTATAGATTTTACCATTACCGTTTTCATGTTTTGTATATGCTCAAAGGGAAATGGATTGCAATTCTAAAATTCTTTTGTTTTACATGGTTAATTTACAAAGTGTTGTGAAATTACTTGTATTGTTAACAATGATAATAATACAAGTAATTTAAGTTTACTTATGGTTGTAATATTGGTAAAATAGATTAAATATATTGATAGCATAGGAACAAGTCCAAAATGACTCTATCCTAGAAGGAGTCACTAACACAGCATAGAAAAACATAGAAGGCAGAAATTTTTATTATGAATTAATTGATCTTGTTAGTGCTTTATTATTTAAGATTTGAGCTAGAATGATTCTATTTCCTTTATATCAATGAATGATGGGATTAACGCCCAAAAATATTTCTTATATTAAAAAAAAACTTACTTTCATCTGTCTTCTAATGATGGTTTTCGACAAACTTACAATGGCATGCAAAATACTTAGTTTCATTCGTCTTATATTGATGGTGCTCGACAGACTTAAAATTACATTCAACCCTCCAATAGTCGAACAAAAATCATGAAGGTATGGAAACTTCGTCGGTCAACTAACACCAACTTTCGTTGGTCTTATGGAGCTAGGAAATCATCCTTCCTTTGGTATTGCGACCATATAGAATGGCGATTATTGGCATTACAAATCCAACAAGCACTTGTGTCCAGAAATCAATTATCTCTTCGAAAACATGTGTCCATAACTATCGTCAAAATTTAGACGATTTCTAAATGTAGATAGAATGATTGTACTTGAAATTACAATTAGTGACACCCAATTTTGTTGTTATAGTGACAAAAATTCATCGAACGAACAAATAAACGACCATAAAAAATTGGCTCATTTTTCTTTTTAGTAATGTGACCTATAACACCACGATACCCACTTTGACCATTTACAAAGGAGATTATGTTTCTTTTGAAGAGGTTAGCCTAAAAATGTTTATATTAAATGACCCCATGGCTAAGAAAAAATTCCAATCTTATAAGGAAGAAATGTACATATCTTTCCTCTGAGAAAGGGGTGTAATATTGGTTGTTATTTTTGTTGAACTTTGAGTTGGAGAGACTATTATTTCAAAGATTCTTCAATGTGAATCTAAAGCTGATACTAACAACTAAGTTAATTCAAAAGAAAATTATATAAGGTATTATACGTGGTTTAAAACCAACACATCTAGAATAAGAAAGGAACAAAATACGCAAATAAAAATATTATATCATGAACATATTTCAAAAGACAAGGAAGGAAATCATTCATGACCAGATAAGTTAGAGCGACAACAACAGGAAGATGCAACACCCATTATTGAACAAGAAAATGTTACAACACATACATACAAACCCATGATTCAAGCTTCGAAAACTATTGAAGTTTTGAATGATTCCATTGTTAAAATTCCAATAAGATCATCTCAAATGGAATAGTTTGTCTCCTATACAAGTATTGTAATCATAGTAGTAGTTAATCCCAAGATATTTTCCTCTTAGTTTGTTAATATTTATTAAGTTGAACTAGTTAGCTAGTTAGTAATTTCATAAAAAAAATACTACTTTAGTTCTTAATTAGAGGTTTTAGTTAAAAGATATAGGAAAATAAAAGTGTATACATCCTTGTAAGAGGTTACAACAACAACTTGATGTCCTACTAGAGAACTAGTAGAAGTTGCAAAGGAAATTGCATGAAGATTTTGCTACAACCAATAAATGATCAATTGATGAATTTTCTAAGCAGATAGATCAATCAAAAAATATGATTAATACTCTTGAATAGTGGTTGCAAGATTTGAAAAGTAACCAAAGTCAATAACTACAATGGAATGCCAAAAACTTATAGGAAGGTTTTTAAGTTACTTTAGCAGAGAAAAAGGAAAATTATGCTAATGAAAAGCATCTAGCTAAAATATGGTTTCAAAATAAATTAGTTTTAGTAGAAAATATATATGGAAAATAGATAGAGTTGAAATAAGGGCATCTTGATAGAATGGAGACACATAGAAGGGACATACTAAACACATATGTTTTCAAGAACCATGACATCACTATCAAAAGTTAGCTGAAGCAAGTTAAAGATACATTTTATAATAGAAATTATACATTTCTAGTATTTATTATAATCTCATAGAATTCCTAACAATGTCAAGACCCAGGTGAAGGAGGATGAAGTGACATGAGATCAATTCAGAAAGTTTTTCCTTTGGGAGAAGAGAGAAAAAACTATTAACATCAATAATATTTCTAAAACTGGTAAAAGGAAAATGGAAATTTCCTTAGACCAAAGGAAATGTAGTGTGACAATTATAAAATACTGGATTAAGGAATCTATTGAATGGTGTAACCAGGATTGGAACAACACATTGGATATTGTAGAATATTACAACATTCCTTACCTTGAATATATTGAGAAGGAATTAACTTTGGTTATATGCTTATAGTGTGTGGAAGATCATAGATACAAGGATAATAATAGATTGAAACCCTTTATGAACGAACTTTAATAGACATTCATAAATACTTTCAAGCCCCATATGAATGCATGAATTCCATTTCCAAGTTTTCTCAGAGGTATAGCATAAATAAAATTTATGGAGTAAAAATAATTGGACAATGTAGCCCTAAAGGATAGTTTAGTTGGTTGAGTTCCCGTTGCTAAGTTCCTTTCCAATTGGAAGGCCACAACGTCAAATATCCTCAGGTGGATCTTTCTGGATTATTTCCCATGGATGTAGCGGCCACTTAGTGACCATGAACCACAACTGAAAAATAATAATTGGACAATGCTAAATTGAGTATCATCAATCTAGTACACTAGACTCATATTCCAGAGCTCTTCTCTAAGTAGATAGAAATCCTAAAAAGCAAATAAAGTAAAACAAATCCCTCAAAAATTGGAGTTAACATGATTCCATTGATGAAGGAGACATATAAATGGCCAATCATGGTAATCATCAACAACAAATTCAACAATGAAGTGTTCATTTGGAAAAGGAAGCTCATCCATTCAAACATATTTTACTTTTATTTTTATTGTTTATATTTTATGTTAAGAAAATAGTTGAAGAAAATTTAAATATTATTTTATTAAATACTTTTATCTATATATATTTCTTTCCTCAATGGGAAGGGGTTTGGATGAATTTGTATTGAAAGTAAAAATGAATTTTGTATCAACCATTCTTTATCAGTTTTGAAAATCTAAGGAGCTTTTCAGAACATATATTTCATATAGTGAAATTATGTATGTATTATATTTTTATATTCATCTGTGGTTTTAGTGAATGAAAAATTGGAATTTGACAAATGATTTCCCTTTCCATGGATATTGTTATACTTATTTTGATTTAATAATTGAAGTAAGTTTTTGTGTCCATTAATTCGTTTAGCTTTAGACTATCTATAAAACTTGAATTAATTATTTTTCTATCTAATATTCATATTTTAAGTTATAAATTGTATCACTCGTTTTATATATATCTAAAGCTATTTATCATAGTGTAAGATAAATAAGTACATGAAAATATTAGAAAAAATAAAAAATAAAATTAATATTTTATTTAAAGCTTTTTTATTAAAAACATATTTTCCCTTTGATCTTTGATTTGGTTGAGCCCAAATTTTAGTCACAAAGGACTACCATCTTAAACATCTACCATTCCATTATGAGTCTACAATTAGGGTAGTTCTTCTCCTCCCTTTAATCAATAGTAATAAGCCTTCTACACATCAATAATTGTAATAGTCTTAGGTAAATATTAATTAATTATATATATATATATATATATATATATATATATATATATATATAGTATTAGTTTCTATAATTATTTTAGATTAGTTTAGATAGAGGCAACAAACTCTATATAACAATGAATACAACCACATCAAATGAGTTAGGGTGTAATTGAAATTTAATCAGCTTGTATCCCCAAACAAGAAGTTTCCTAAGTGTCAAAAACTTCCTCCCATAATTAAAACAAGGAACAAGGACTATTATTAAATACTTGATATTTGTATAATAATATTACTTAATGTATCCCAGATGCGGGTGATTAATTGGCCCATGAAGGTGGCAGGCCAAATGCGTGCCACTTGGCCAGGCCACATGGCCACACAGAGGGCCAGTACTGTGGAATTTAACGCCCACGGCTGTGCACATCTGTCATTCCCCTCTCCTGCACTTGGCCTTAACTCCAGTTCTGCTAACCGTCATACACCTCCTTCAATGGTGCCACATCCCACCTCATTTTCATTTTCGGTCCGCAGACATTCTCTGTCTCTTACTCTTGCTTCTGTTCGACCTTTATGCTCCTCAGAGTCGCTGCTCGGACTTCACTTCCTGCTCTCTTCGTAGCCCTCTGGTGCTGATATCCATTTGTCCTACCACGGTGCTCACTCGCTCCCCTCACCTCTCTCTCCCTCTCATATCCCCCACTCACCCTCCAACTTGCCCTCCAGCTCCATTATGCCGAGGCATCACCACATGAGGTGCAGGCATGGAAGAGGGAGAGGTGTTGGCTCTTGCCTACCTCTCTCCATTCATGATGAGCAAAAATCCCCACCACTGGCTAAAAATGTAGCCATTTTTCACTCTGATAGTCTCCTCGACAGACCAAGGGTCACTACCACAATTTCAGTCGCGTTTCAGGAAGCGAAACCCAGCTCCATGGGCTCAGGCTCCAGAAAATGCATGCGGAAGTCAACAACCTCCTTGGCACCTCCACAGGACTCTTGGAAGTCCATTGCCCTACCTGTCAATTCTAGTTCGTCGTCCTCAAGAAGTGTAGGTAGCGGTAGCGGGAGCTCTGAGAACACGGTGGGGGAGATGAGAAAAGTCAGCAATCATGCACACACATCATCATCACCTGAGCCTACAGCACAACAGTCCAAGCAAGAAGATGACTCATTCGAGGATTACAAATGTTTCATTGTGGAGGAGCCTCCTCCAACACAAAAAGACACCTATCATGATGCACAACCAACGCAAGACAGGTTTCCTCATCTAGTTTTGGTCAATTTTCATGTTTTGTTGCATTTTCCGGGCAAGTTGTCTGTTGGGATGTTTCTGTCAAACTTTGGGAAGTTATTGAACAAAGATGGTTTCCCCATAGTGGACAGCACATTTTGGACCAGTTTCCCCATCAGGGGCGGTCAGTTTTTTGGTTTTTTGATTAAGACTCCCTCCAAAATTGGCTAGTACAACAATTCCGAAGGTCAGTCCTGCTATGTACATTATGTTTCATATTAATATATTAGTCCAAATTAGAAAAAAAAAATATTACTTAATGTAAATTATAAAAGTATTGTAATATTAAACTTAATTCTTTGTCCTAATTTAAACTTTTCTTGTCATAATTTAAATAAAGCATGTGAAACATAATCTATTAATTTTTAAAATTTCGTATTCATATTCATTGAAATTTCTTTTGTAACATTACATCATAATTTAAAAAAAAATCATTCATAATTTATGAAGAAAAAACTTATTTTCTATTTAATTTAAATTTTAAAATAAAATTAATTATTTAATATCCTTTTAAACTATTTATAGATTCATATATAATCATTTTTAAATATTTTTTTATACGGTTAAGTTAATACAAAATTTATATTAGATTTGACTTGTGGCTTGAGAAAATGCGATTGAGAGGATTTAAACCGTCAAAATCACCTGGGGATAACACCCAGCTTGAGCCACACTATCTCTTAATATGCTTGGATTTTTGCCCATGAAATTTCAAATTGAAAACTTTCACATCATAGAGTGACTTAACAGTACACTGAATTGAAGACTTTCACATCACAAAGTGACTTAATAGTACACCTCATTACTATCTATTCTACGCCTTGTGAGTAGAAGAATTTTAAAATTAAAAAAATGCATAATTATTAAATTTACAAAATTATTAAAAATTAAAATTCAAACATATAAATATAAAAACACGTTTCCAATTATATTTTTATTATTTAATGATTAAATTTATAATAAAAAAATTCATAAATTAATTTTATACTGAACCAAAAATTTACCATAAAACAAGCCAATATATCCACTCATTTAACAAATCACATTTATTCATTTCAAAAATCATAAATGTATTTTACGATTGGAGTTTCATAATTTTTTAAACAACCATTAACATATCTATTCATTTCAAAAATCATAAATGTATTAGAAATTAAACACACCAATGCTAGAGTGGTATGTGTTAGAATAAAAGTTTCCTTGGTGAACTACATCATCATATAATGGCACATGGATATAATGCAATCTCTAAATGATTATATTCATAATGGAAGTCAAACATAAATCCAACAATCTGCAATCACTAGTGTTAAAAATAGAGCAATCGATATGCTTTAGGCGAGCTGCAACACCCAATATTCTTGTTGACATGATTTTGATGTTAAAATAATTAGAAAGTAGTTTATTAATAAGCATGATATCTGAATCAATATGAAAGTAATGTATTATGACTGGATTAAGAATGTTATCTTAAAAAACTAATTAAATAATAACAAAGGAAAAACGATAGACACAATTACTAGTAAATTAATAACTACTAATACTGTTAAGAGTTTTAGACCAAAGAGGGGCCTTACCTCCTTGGAACCACTGACATAGGAGAATTAAGGGAATTGACATGCCATTAATGAATAGACACAACAATATTGATATATTACTAGAAAATATTCCAAAAAAAAGTTTTTTACAACAATAATTCATTCTCCCCCTGTGTGTAGGGAGTAGTGATTTTTATACATGAAAGATACATCTTAATTTTAGAAGAGAGATCATTAAACATTCATGAGAATCAATTTGTTCAACCACCGATTTGTTGTTACGAAAAGTGATAGAGGCTTGTTGATGTGGAGTAGCTTTGTGGTGACCAATTTCTACAGCTATAGCTAGCCCATTCATTAACCACCAGATTTACTATATAATTTAACAAGAAGAATCATTAGTGGTGGGAAAGTTGCATGGTTCTAGGCTAATTTTTGAATGGAAGCACACATTGAATCAATTTGTTGGGCAACTGTGTCATCGAATGGGAGATGCCACATTAATGGGAACAAGTGTCAACAACAAGGAGCTAGCGAATGCCCCACTAGTAAGCTATGTGTTTCCACAATGGAAAAACATCATGTTGTTGCAATAGTCACTAGAGAGTTTCCACCACGGTGAATCAAGGAGTTGTGTTAGAGTAGTATGCCTACAATTTGTAACAACTAGTACCTACTATAATTGTGTCTTACAAGTTTTGGTTAGTATGATAAGGTAACCATCGAAAACACACGAGAATATACATAAAAATGGAATAATTGTAGAATGTCATACTTAAGAAAAAGTATAATTATATGGGTGGAAATAACATAAAAATGGAATGGAAATGGGAAAAATGTTATGTAAGAAGGCATTAGATGGGTATCGAGTTTGCTTTCATGTGGTTGATCTTGCTAGCCCCTTGGGATCATTAGCCTTCATCTTTAACATTCTATGGGTAGTTAGTATTAGTTATACTTTCTTGTTTCTTCATTAAGGAATTCATCAATATTGCGGGTCGATTTATTGTTTTGTGTTGTGCCTAGTCTTTGGTTAGTCTCTCTAGGTGGTACCTAGACTAGCCCATCTATTTCATGAGTCCATGGGTTCCTATAGTAGGAATGAGATTTTATAATTTTCAGCTTGAACAATGTGTGTGGGTTTTTATTGCATCATTCTTATCATTTTTATGGTTCCGTAGAGGTTCCCAAGTGAAGTAATATGGGGGTGTCCCAAATTCTCAAGGGGCATATGAAGTTGCGCAAGAGAACCTCATACACTCTAAGGGAATTATGGTTGAGAGAGTTATTAAACAAGCCCAGAATTGCTTCCACCAAAATACTTGTCCTAACATTTAGGCTAAATGCAAATCCTCTATTAATTATGTAAAATAGAGACATAAACAATCCTTAGCCTAAAAAATTAAAGCTAACTTTTATAACTCAGTTGATGATATTGGGTTCTCTTGGTCTATGGAGACTAAGGTATTCAAAGTAATGGAGTTTTACTGACTGGAAATTTTTTTAGCTGAAAGCATAAATTTTAAGAACCTAAATTAATTGAGGGGTTTTAGAGATTGCAGACTAAATTCACATACTTTTTTCAGTTTCCGTTGGTCTTATCTTTAGAGTTTTTGGTCAAGGATCTCGTAAAGAGGAAGAGACTATGGAGCGCCTAAGTACATCCAAATTTAATGGATCCAACTACAATCCTTTCATCATAAAGGACGACCTAAACGATCAAAATCCATGTAAACGAAAAGGACAAGATGTCTCCCCTTAATTAGGCCCAACTCATATGAACTCCTGATTTTCCTGCATTATTATGTATTTTTAACTTACTTTTTCCCTCATTTTACTTATGTACTTGTCATTTCACAATTTTGATGTCAATATAGCTCTTTATATGGCATAGATGGGTTTGCTAAGATACATTTTTCATAAATCCATGGTCCAATTTATTTATCTGGTTGGATAATTGGTTGAGGTATCATTTCCATTTTGGAAAGCCTCAACAAACTATGCATGCACTATTTTTTACATAGTGTAAATTAAGCCAACTTACATAAAAAACTAAGAGGTATATGTTATTGTCGTATGTGGCTAAATACTAGTATAGATACCTCTTAAGAATGGAGCCAACATGCACCAAGAGGGATCAAATATCTTCAAATGCAAACCTATTTTAGAGTGCAAAACTTGAAAGAAAAAAATGCATCCTACTTATCCCTTGATAGGTCCGAGTGAATTTTTTGTGGTTCTATCTATCTCTATATACAATGTGTAGTTTTTTATTGTTTATTGTATTTTTGAATGCTATATAGAGTACATAGCTTAAATTTGTAAGTCAAAAAAATATTTGTTGGATACGAGGGAAATTTGACAAAAAGATACTACCTAGAAAAAGACCAAAATGTAGAATAATAATATTTCTTTGCACAATTTAACCATATTTTTTTTTCAATTGCTATGTATGTTTGTGTGTGTGTTATAAAAATCAATAACCAAGAGGTCCTTGTATTCGCATGACACAAGGTCGATTCTTGTCTATTGTCACTATAACCTGTAGGTGCAATTACACAACCCCCTGCACGATGCACGGATAAACCGAGGTTTGAAATCATTACCTACTCAATGACATGAACGACTTAGCAGCTTTTTCGCTGGCCAACATACCACACCCCTACGAGCTAACAATATATAATATATACATAGTTAACATTAAGATATTTTATAAAAAATGTCCATTGAGGCATTTTATCTATGGACTATATTGTCAACATTAAAATATTTTTTTATTAATAATATATTTTAAGTATACACCAATATTACTTAATCCTACATATTAAATATTTTATTGATAACCCACATTGAAAATTTTTATTGTTATAAATATTTTCAAATATCATATATTAATTTTATTTTAAGAATTGAATGAAATACACATCTCCTTATTATTATTCAAATATGTGATATTTATTTTTATTTTTAATTTGGACATAGATGAAGTTGATACGTATATAAATTAGTTAATATAGATCTTCAAATACCTTACTTAAATCTCGGGTTGAAATATTTTTGAAAAGTACAAGGTTTAAATATTTTACTTACACCTTTTTTTACTTCTCATTACTTTAAATATTTTTACATTTGATATGAAAATATATTATGTCATGTTAACATTGAAATATTTTATTTATCACTCGAGTGACCATAGAGATGTTGGGCTTATTGATGTTTTATAATACTTTTAATTAAAACTAACTAAACATGCATATCCATTTTTGTTCTTCGTTATAATTGATATTATTTTTCTATTAAGAAAATATTTTATTTTTTATTTATAGATAGACGCATGTCAACTCTATGTTGAACATAGATACAATCACACATTGCTCTCATATTAGTTGTAAAATGCACCTCTTTTAAGCAATAAGAAAAATAATTTTACCTTTTAAATTTCTCACATAATTAAGATAAAAAATATTATTTAAAATTTGAATCAATGTATACCAATATCATTTAATGCTCAAAATATAACTATATTAAGCACATCTAAATGGATTCATATTTTACTTTATAAGATTTTATATTAATTGAAATTTAAATTTTGATGTAAAATATAATGATCTCTTATTTGTATCATTATATTATAATTGAAATACTTTTATTTTTAATTTATTTGTGAAAGTAAATTATGTAAAAATAATAATAATTACACAATATTTATCTAAACAATACATACAATTATATACAACCATATTTAAATAACTTGATTTTAAAATATAATTATTTAATTATCAAATTTATAAAATATTTAAAAACATTAATTTTTAAAAATATTAATATAAAAATATCCTTTCAACTATAATGTTATTTATTTAATTATATAATTTATAAAATATAAAAATAAAACTTAATATTAAATTAAAAATAAATAAAATAAATCATATCCATTTATTTAACCATGATATGTATTTTATGAATAAGATTCTTTTATTTCATTAAAAAAAAAAATAGAAAACATAATTTACTTGACATACTACATGAAGATACAAATACTTATTTAAAAAAAAAAAAACACCATAAATATACCAAAAAAAATAAATAGGGTGATATAAAGATTTTTAAAATTTTGGAGTTTCTTGTTATCATCTTACCACATTATCCTTTTCACATACAGGTAACTTTTAGCTCACTTAAATTTTGCAGATTTTCCATTTTAATGGGTAATATTTTCAAATTTGGACACCAATATATCTTCAACACACAGAGGTGGTGTAGCATTTCTCATCCCACACGCCCGTGTTTGATAGTCCACCCACACTCTTTAAGACTAGATATTTGAGAACCGATTTTTATAACCCCAAGTATCCACGTGAAACTTGACTTCCTATCCTCAAATCACTCAAACCATCACATCCCGATAACATCAAACTCTTTACATTTGGTAGCCACTCCAATGCATGAAGCTCCTTAAGTTGTCACAACCATGAAATTTTACCATTTCAAGATGTTCAAACTTGCAATTCAGTAGAGATGGCCATTTGTACCAAAATAGAACAAAATTTTGTAGCTTCTTCATGTTCTACATGTCATGAGGAATATTCTATGTGATCTTCCTACTCGGTAGGTGCCCCAACACTAAGTGCCTCATCTCTAACTAAGTTCCCATTATGTCATCTTTAAGGGGCTTTTCTATCCATACTTTCAACTCAGTCATATATTTAAGACCCTTCAAACCCTAAAAAATTATTGGTGCTTCCATTTCCACACTTAAATAAGGTTCCTGTAATCAAAGTCTACTCAGCGAAATAAGTTTAGAGATCTCATTCATAATCATCTTTAAAAACTGACGTAGAATTAAATTAAGACGCTTGATATTTTTAATCTCTTCAATTTGAAATGGCAATGATTTTAGAAGTGCACAAATGAAAGAGCTAAAAATTTAAGTTAAGAAAGATAGAATATCTCTTCACCTAAATATTGGATGGGGAGTTCACTTAATGACAAAAATTATAACAATATTAGCTACCCCACTAATGTTGGGATTGAAGTTATTTTGATGCAACCCCACAAGTTGAGAACCCTTAGAGAGGTGAAACTACTGAGTATAATTTCCATGGGAAGCGATTCCAAATCTCTATTTCCTTGTAAGATGAGACTCGTGAGATTTGGGTATCTCAAGTCAGTGGGAAGATCCCCAATACAACCTATTGCAGTTCTCTGGGAATTTTGGTGGATTTTGATTTGTCATGAGTATAAATTTGTCCACTTTATGGGCTATACACATTGCAATTTCATGAAAAATATCTTGAACTCCTATGATGGGAAAGACATCGTGATCATTTCAGTTTCTTTCCGCACATAAATTTGTACGTTTCCTAAGGACATTCTTCATAATATCCTTAACAGTGTGGAACAAGGAATGATGTACAAGGAATTTTACATAATTGTGCCCAATACCCATGTCCATTAAATATGCTCATTTTTTGCTCTTGATTAGACCTACCCTAATCCACATTTCCACTAATTGACGCAAATCAATTTCTTGACGTTTCTTATGCATAACACAATATAAAAAGAAATTAGTTATAATTGAATTAGGTGAATTATCAAAACTCCATCGGGATAGTCTATACAGTTCTACATCAAGACTACAATGAGTCATGGCTGGAAAAGATGAATCTACCTTTTTAAGGGATGATAAACAATTATCCCATACATCTACACAAGAATCCTTATGTCGATTGTTGATTCTCTGAATATACCACAATCAGACAGACATGGGCGTGACCAATTATTTGACCACGACCATTTCTGTCTGATTGTAGAATTATTGAGGGAATCAACAATCGACATAAGCTCAGGGAATCTATGTTGCTTTCCCCATCATTTTTGCGGTGACTACATTTATGGCCAAAGGGCGACCTTTTCACTCGTCGAAAATTATCTTGGCATGCTCTTTTATATCAATAGTAACTTGGTAATATTTGAAAGCCACTCTCTAGAGAAACATCCAGAATTCATCTTTAGAGAGGGTCTGAGCATATATAATCCCTGAAACTACAAATATAGAGGAAACTACATCCTAAAGCTCTTTGTATAACGGTTTTGATGAAAGAAACTACAGAGAAGTGAGCAACATTAGGAATTCGGTTTTAAGATGATAGAGATGATAAAAAAAATTCATTCCATGTTGTTTATTTTTTGAAGAGATTCCTAGGATTGCACATCACATGATAAAAAAACCTTTGGCACAGTTTCGAGTGATTGCGTAGGTGTTTCGCCTCTGCAAGAAAATTTCATAGAAATTGCAACCAAATCTTCATGATGTATGGCGACACATAGAGGGCTCCAATATATTTTCAAAGGATCTATAGAGGCCTCATGTAAATTTGCATAATTTGATGGGTATCCTCCTTGCTAATTACATGGGTCATCAGCTAGATGATTGGAAGAATCGTGTCATTTCCTCTTACATTAGTGATGATTGCCATGGTTTTCTTGTACATGTTGTAAAATAATGTGAAGAAAAGGAATGAGAGAGTATGGGGGTATATCAGTAGCAAGGCCTACAATGAAAGAGTGTTGGGTATATCTGTGTCGAGGCCTGCAGGGAAGCTATAGAGGGTTGTGATGGAGAGCGAGGGAGGTGTATTGGTCATGGATGATATGGTAAATAAAATGCACTAAAAAAGAATTAATATAAGATTATGATGATTGTGTGAACGTAAAAGAAAAATAAAGTTTTGAATAAAGTATCCTTCTCTCCACATACCCCTTCCTTTCCACATCCTTCATTTTGCACAAATTCATCTCTATGAAACTACTCTACTGCATAGCTAAATATGTAAAATTTTGAAATAGAAAGTTATTTTAAGTGGAAAATAATAAAATCCCCTTTTCACCCCTTTCTCCTACACATACCTCGTCCTTCACACATCCTTCATTCTGTACAGATCTATAACTCTTTGAAACCCTTTCTATTAGTGTCATAGCACTAACCAAAGAAATCTCCCCTCGGTCACATAAATAACCTACACAAAGAATTATGTGAATGCCAATGTCAGAGCACTCATCGATGAAATGGCCACTCAAAAAATCGGTTTATTTATTTATTTATTTATTTTTATTTTTTTTTAGGAACTCACAAATACCAAAAATAAATCGCCCCCCCACTAGGGAAATTATGTTACATTAAGACTTGCTCAACCATGGAAAATTAGAAATAATATTTCTATAACTTAGAAAAATATTTTTGAAATTAAAACAAAATGGAAATATTCAAAATTTTCTAAAAACTTTGGTTAAAATTGAAAAAACTCAATGAAATAATACATATTCAATGCACTTTCACTATGAGTTGAATGTTATTGTTCCTGGAGAGGTGGGGACTAATAAAGGAACTTGAGAGAATGAAAATAAGTTAAGAAAACCAAAAAATATTTAATATAAGCTTATGGTGATTTGATGAATAAAAATATATAAAATTTCATCTGAATCTAAATGTTAAAAAACAACTTGAGAGCATGAATAGAACTGAAGAAAACAAAAAAGTTTATGGGACTATGAGAGTTAAATTAAAATTTGATGGGAGAATAAGCATAAATCATTCATCACATGTTGGAGATGGTAAGGTTACCGATGTTGTGGTGGTTTGTGTGTAATTTAGTGGAGGGATATTAACATTCTCATTAATCAAATATTTCTAAAATGTAGACTCTGTTGGTTCATGAAACTCACATTTATGGTCATATGATGTTATGGGTGTTTGTGTGTAATTTAGGGGAGGAATATTAACATTCTCATTAATCAAATATTACTAAAATGTATACTCTATTGGTTTGTGCAATTCACATTTTTGGTAGTGGTGTGTAATTATTTTTTCATCCCCAATTCAACAAGGACATTCATAACTTGTAAATAAATTTTGTTACAATGTCATGGGAAATACATAGTTTGTTGATGTCGCATGTCCATTATGACACATGTTGATATGAAATTTTATTTAATTAATTAATTTAAGACAAATTAAATAAAAGAGCATAACTAACTTGGAGGTAAATCTTAACCCTTGTCTATGAATACTAACATGAATATTTTAGCATATTCCATGGTAATTAAGTCTCTACCATCCACCTAATAAATATTGATAATTAACTTAAATTATAAAAGTCCTATTCTGAAATAGACATGCTATATATCTATGTGTGTGTTTGTGTATTCTAACTATGAAAGTGCAGATGACCTATTAAATATAGATCTATGCTTGTGTCAAAATGGTGGAATTGATAGTTGATTCACTCATGGACTATTCAAATATTTTTGTAATATTCTCACCCTTTGATTGGTGACTTGGTGGGCCAACTAAATCATGATGTTAATGGGTTTCTATATTCTTAGGCCTCTGGATTCTCATTCAAATATGTTCTTCTTTTCAAGAATGACATCTCTTGAAAATATCTAGCATATGAAACAATTCAAATGGTAGGTGGCATTTCAAATCTAGGTTTTAACTGCAGGAGGTTTTATTTGAGTCTATTGAGTTAACTTTTAGTAGATTCTCATATACTCATAATATCAATTATATCAATGTGACATTACAATTTACTCCATGCCATAAGGTGGGACATGTTTTATAAAATAGTGAACCTTAATGGATTCCAAAGGTAAGAAAATTTGATGTTAATTAATTTGAGTAACGATCGAAGCATAAAAATTCCTTGGAGAAACCAATGGAGAGGAGGCTAGATATGAATGCCTGTTAGGTACCTATATTACTAGTGTAGTCCCTTATTATGGTTAGTATAGCCCCCTTATTTTTATTGTTGCACCCCTGTAACCCCCATAATGTTATTATTGTGCCCTTACATTATTATTATTAGGTTGGCTAGGATTATATTGTGACCCCATGGACTCTTATATATAGAAGGAGGTTTTGTAATTTGTATCATCCAATAATTATTCATTTATGTAAATTAAAGGAGGTTGCCCCCTTGAATTGGCTTATTTCTAACACGTTGATCTCTTTTTTATTCTATTTTTGGAGCTGGTTTCATAACATTTGGTATCAGAGCTTTGGATTCTAGGGTTTTGCTGCTACAAACAGGTCATCGTGAAATTTTCACTACAAAAATTTTTATACGAAGGTTCAGAAGCTGAAATTTTTATCACGCGAAGCCGAAATCCTGAGGAACTTCGTGTAAAAATTTTAGATCTTGGTTCGCAATAGTTTCGAAGATATGATCTGTGGAAGTTAGGGTTTTTTCAAGCTTCCATATTTCATCTCAAAGAGGTGACTGAGGTAAAATCATCATAACCCTCTCTCTGAGAATCAGATTGGGATTCTATAAAAATTGGCCAAAATTACACGGACTGTCGTTTCCTTTGTATCAATTTTAGAGGCGAAGGAGGAAACAATGACACGTGGCACACCGTGCAATTTCGCTCTACTGAACCAGTCCATAATTAGGTCATTGTGGGAGATTGGGCATAACTTTGTCTTGCAGCATCCAAAGCAGGTAAGACCTGTGGAATTGGAAAGAAAATTTAGAGGGATACTACAGGACCACAGTTCAGATATTGAAGATCTGAAATCACATAGATAATTCAGTTTCAATATCGAGCTCCTCAAAAGCAAGAAAAAGGTGTGTATTTGTTTTTCAAATTGCATAAGTCTTGTTTGAAAAATTAGTTTGAAGTGATTCCAAGGGCATATTGAAGCATAGATATCAGTATTGGGTTCTAAAATTCCCCCTAAAAATAAATCAACACCCATTAAGCCCTCAGAATACTCTACTATCACTAATGAAGATGAAGAAGTGTGACATGATATATCAAAATTACAAGAAGAAGTGCACCAAACTTCGATCTCGTAAAGAGAAACAAAAAATGAAATGGAAGTTTTGAAGAAAAGCATAGAATTTAATATGGATGGTTTGAAGAAGGGCATGAAAGCTAATATGGATGGTTTGAAGAAAGATGTGGAAGCTAATATGGATGGCATGGAAGCTAA
This sequence comes from Pinus albicaulis, assembly GCA_034641835.2. NCBI lineage: Eukaryota > Viridiplantae > Streptophyta > Pinopsida > Pinales > Pinaceae > Pinus > Pinus albicaulis. The sequence goes on from CM076578.1 coordinate 997,789,275, forward strand.
GATCGATGGTGTAGAGGAAAAAATGAAATAAAACAACGAAGACATGACGAATGATCTAAAATAAGACATGGAAGGTTTGACAAAGTTAATACAAGAAATGATTCCTAATGGCAAAAATATAGTAGAGGAAACTCATGATGAAAAAAAAAATGTTGATCGTGATTTCATAAACTCTAATGTGGGATTGAATACACACCATATTCCAAAGATCCATATGAGGAAGTTTGATGGCAAGGATCCCGTAACATGGATACTACAGATGGAGCAATATTTTGATCACAATAATGTGAAAAACACATAAAAGGTATGCATTACGACATTATATTTAGAAAAAAATACATTTGTATGGTATCGATGGCTTTGCTACCGTAAAAAATTTGTTGCTTGGTCAATTTTTACGGAGGAAATGATAGCACATTATGAGGATACAATGAGAAACACCTTCTTTAGCCAATTGATAAATCTCAAACAAAAGGGTTGATTGGTGGAGCACATTGAGGACTTTCAAAAAATCAATATAAGGGTAAATGATATTCTAGAGGAACACATGGTTGATGTCTTCATGTGGAATTTAAAGGATAACATCCAACATGAGGTTCACCTTTGGGAACCTGATTCATTGGAGAAGGAATTCAGGTTGGCAAGAAAAATTGAATGTAAAATTATGGCGATAAGGAAGCCTACCACTCACATCTATAAATATGGAAGTGTTGCTACTCCTAAACTTCCACAACCTACAAGTTTAACATCACAACAATTGGAAGAAAAGAGAGAAAAAGGGATTTGCTATAGTTGTGATAGAAAGTACACTAAAGGTCATAACTGTGCTAAGAAGAAATTATTTTACATAGATTGTGAAGAGAAATAAAATGAACAAGAAACTTCAAAAGAAGAGGATATACACCAGGAACCAGCCCTAGAGAAAGAAAAAATGAGCCTGACCATATCATGTAATGCATTGGTAGGAATTACCACTCCTCAAACTCTCGAGATAGAAGGACGTATCAAGAAGAAAAAGGTAATATTGTTGATAGATTCGGGTAGTACCCATAATTTTATTCATTGTAAGGTAGCAAGGGAATTGAATTGCTTCCTATACCCAACACCAGAATGTCAAGTGATGGTTGCAAATGGAGGAGCTATAAATTTCTCCAGAAAATGCCATAATATCAAGCTAAACATGGGGGAATATGTATTGAATATCCCAATTCTTTCAATTCCAATGGGAGGTGTTGATGTTGTAGTAGGAGTACAATGGGTTACAATCTTTGGGGACCGTGGATTGTAATTTTCAAGAACTTTTCTTAAAGTTTTTTTCGGAAGGAAAGGAAGTTGAATTACGAGGTATCACAGGGAAGCTGGGAAAGATAATAAGCTATAATGTCATTAAAATTTTTATGAAAAAGAACAATGAGGCATAATTGCACAATTATGCTCACTAGAAGTTCCAACATCAAAATCATCTATTTCTCCAGATCTCCAAAAAGTCTTGGAAAATCATTGCAAGGTGTTTGAAACTCCGAAAGGACTACCACCTATTTGTGATCATTGTTAACACTGGAAAATCATACAACAGAAGACGACATCAATTAATGTCAAGCCCAAGGATTTACATGACAGGAATACATTATGGAATCAAGAAGTATTTAAAATCTCTAAGTTTTTTAGAAGATCAGATTTGAACTAGTCATAAATGCTCAAATGCATGCTTTATCCTTCGAGAAGAGCGCCTTCTGCGCTCCTTTTTTCCTGATAAGCGCGCATTCCTGGAAATGGAAAAAAGTCACTTTCCGAGACCACACCAAGCAAAGGACAATTACTCCTTATGTGAAAGCCACCTAAGGACAGCCACTAGCGCCTCCTTAGACATTATGTGAGCACACAAAAGAATATTTGAGCACACAATGGAATCACACCTCTCCCTTGGGTCACCATCCATCATGTACCAAGGGAGGGAAGGAGGATTTGAAGCTCACCTATATAAACCCACCAAGAGATGAAGAAATGGTGATCAAAGTGTTATGCTGGCCAAAGTTTCCTAAGAAACACCAATAGTGTGTGTGACCCAGAGCTGGAGCTAAAGAGGACTCGATAGTTGGCCACCCAACATCTTAGTCCACCATAAGAGAGAGAGAGAGATTGAGACTGCATCAGAGGCAGAGCTTGGAAGGAAACATCCTTACATCGGGACCTAGAGCCATTGCCTAGGGGCCCTTTGGCAAGTGGGTAAAATTTCTTCTCCATTTCGAACGTTTAATAAGAAGAGGCCATGGAGCCATCGTTTGCATTATTATCATTTGGAACTCTCTATATAGCTTCTGTATATTTTTTTTGTTTTGTTTTAGTTTAACCATAGCATACTTCAGCATACTATTTCCATTAAGTTTTATGCTTTTGAGCTCCTCCACTTTCTGCCTGTTGCCAATAGTTTAGAGAGTAGACCACACTCTCTAAGCTTGTGCGATTTCATACACCCATGCGGCTAATCCACAACAATAGGACTGGCGACTTCACTGACGTGTTCCAAGTTTATGTGGTTGTGCCATCTTTTACAGGAGACCCTTTGTCTATACTAGAGTGGAGCTGACAGTCCTCTGACCCATATTGCAGTCCCTAGACTCACTAAAGTGACAGAATGAAGAAGGCAGCTCCTAATATTTTACTTGAAGGATTTATGCGCGCAGTTTTCTACATAGAAGCGCATTGCGTGCGTTCAGGACTGATCTGCATGCAGGAAGGCGCACCTGTCAAGGGCTTTTGCGCGCAAATTGCAGAGAGATTTTTTCTCCCTATTTTCTGCATTTTTTATGCTTGTAAGTGTGTTGGGAAGCCCCTAATGTATCTTCCAACACCTGTGTTGATACCCCATAGCTTCTGAGAACTCACTTTTTTCTGCTTTCTGTAGGAATTTAGTTAGTTTTCATTTAGGTTGGTTTTTGCAAGAAATGTTCACATAGTTTAAGTAGGGGGCGAATTAACCATTTCTTTCTAAACAATTTATGTTTTTTGCACATTCTGGTATGCACACTTAGTTTAAATAGTCCAAGTAAGTGGCTCAAGACCACATATGCATAAGCTAGTGTAGAAATTGTTTAGTTTAAATTCAATTTTGGCATTTACAAAATTGCGGGACTAGGATTGAATTGCCAATTACAGTAAGTAATCTCTACTGTATTTGCACCATTTGGTGACCCTAGACAAGCATATGAACGATCTACATTCATGATTCATCATCTCCCTTTAGTCACTCACATAGAATAACTAGGATGATTTGGAAGCGGCCCATTATCTGCAAATGCTTTCCATTTGAGCAAGGAACAATGTCACATAGTTTAACTAGGGGAATTTTGTAAAGGATCACCGATATCCATATGTTAAAATTATGAGATTTTTCACCATACGCTCACACACATTCACCCACTAAGAAAATAAATCCACCTAAAAATAACTTAAACCAACTCACTAAATTCTCCCCATAGGGGCCACAAGAGAATTTATAGATTAAGTTAGGATCAAGGGGGTAGGCATCCAATAAGCCACATTGATCACACTTCACATTGAAACATAGAAGTTGTGTATTTAGGGAGCTTTAAAATACACCTATCAGCCCACAGAAAAGAAAACCCAAGTGCGGCAGAGACCCGATTGAGAGGGGGTTAGGCTTAGGTGCAATGTGTGCGATATCAGTTGGGGCTACCTGGCCCGACTAATACTCGGTACTATTAGCTGAATACCAAGAAGCCCAAGACTCAAACGCTCACGTGGGATGGTGGTTCTTAGTGGCAAAAACTAGGGCATCCTTTACCCTATAGGTGACGGTGCAGGTAAGCGCCAGACCCTCTACCCTTACCTTGGTTGATTCTCTTCGACTGACTGGGAGCATCGCCAACTCTTACGGGACGTTGTGCCAGCACTCACAAGAAATCTTCTCAAGGCCTAGTTACTTTTGAGTGTGTGAGGACGTAATAGGTCTTCTAGCATTTTGAGTATCACGCGCAAGCAAACAAAACCATTTTTTGCTTGATTGATCACATAGATTAAATTAAAACGAAAATTCATTTCATTTTCACTTTGTTTTATGTATGTAGCCATAAATTTGTCGTGATCATGGAATCAATCCCCTCAAAATTTTTCCAAAACCTAACATGGTCGACACTCAAACGGTTTCAACAGAACCTCGTCGGTTCAGGTGTCTTTTGGGCCTCCCCCCATTACCGGGAGGGGTTCCAGGTCTTTCGCCATTTAGGCGTCAAAGACAGAACATTTCCATAGTAGCTGGTTCCTCCTTTCTTGGAGCAACCTTAGTTGGGAACCCTAATCGGTCTCCCAACACCACACCGCACACCACTCCCCCCTCATCCCCTGGGGGACAAAGGAGTGCATCCCATACGGGAAGTCAACTGAATTCACAACAGGGTACGTCACAGACTAACCCTCATTCTAACTATAACTTCGTGTCTTCACACGTTTCCATGGCCTCAAGCTCCCAATCACCTTTCTTAGCGGTGTTGAATCTACCAGATTTAACCAAACTCACCAATGACCCCATCACACACGACCCCAATTGGCCTCCCATGCCCACGAAGCTCCCTTTGGACATACCAAAGTTTGAAGGCAAGTAAGCAGAAGACTCAGGAAATCATATAATGACCTTTAACTTATGGTGCTCATCGAATAGCATCATGGACAATACTATTTGGTTGAGGCTATTTGATGCAGGGGCATTAGGCTGAAGAAAATTCCTTGTATTTTATTAGACTTAGGGGTTTTATGTTTTCAAGGGAGTTGGTTTCTAATGTAATGATTTGAGTAATTTTTAATGAGAATTAGTTAAATATTGTGACGAAATTGTAAATGTTCTCGAATGTTGGAGAACATGAGAGAATTAGGCTAGTTAGGAGTGCATAGAGATTGAAAAATTTAGGAATTAACTATAAATCCTAAATTAGAGTTGGTTTCATGATTTTGTGGTGAAAGAGAATCCTTAGGGATTAAGTAGTGATTTTATGGTATTGTTGAGAAAATGCAGGAACTGAAAACAAAAATGGTTTTAGTATCTTTTGTATAAAATGTAAACCTCAAAGGCATAAAAGACAGATTTTTGGAAGAGAGGAAATATATAGAGAAGTAGGTTTTGATTGTAAGCCTTCGGGCAAATTAGAAGAAGAAGGCCACTGATTGAATATCAAGCTAAAGAGGAAGAATTCCTATGTAAGTTTTGTGTATTAATACAAGAACTCAATTTTTTGAGTTTGTACTCCATTTCTGAGTTATATGGTGTACTGGTGAAATTGATAAGAATCAGAGGAAGTCTATCAATTTTATATTGAGCTATAGAACTGGTTAAATGTATGGGACTATGTGTTTAATTGTGATTGTGAAATTGTATGAATCGATCACAGAATGGATCGATGTCACAACATGATCCTTCATATTGAAGTCGATTGTAGGGTGATCTGTGTTATTTCCATGAAGATCCCACATAGATCTATGGATTGTGATTTCTGTGAAGAGCCATGCATATTCGAATGAAAGTTGACTGTTAGGGAGATGTATTCAAAGAGCAATTCATGTGAAGGGAGTATATTTAACGTTGAATGAAGACTGAATTAAACCCAGCCTCCGTGAGTTCGAATAACGCATGTTTTATATGCATTTGACCGGCTTCAACAGTTTATTAAATGAGTCTCCTTGCATAAGATTTGGGTTTCATCCTATTGCAGAGACAAGGAATACTACGCAGATTCAATCTACAAACATGGCTTATAATTCAACGATTTTTTAAGGTGATTGTTTCTATATTGACCAAAGGCGGAAGTGGAACCGTGAGGAAGCAAGGCGTAACTGTGCAATTGGAATAGTAAAAGAAGTTTTGAAAACCACAATGGTTTTCACACAACTTTTATATGGTAAGCGGTTTCATTGAGATTGAACGCGATAGTGGTCAGCAATTGACACGTAGCCTGGACGATATTCCAAAAATCATTTATTTCGCTTTGCTTTGGTGAGTTAAGGTGCAAAGGTAATTTGAATGCGATATCTGTCCAATCCCAGCCATCAGAGATCCGACGGAATTCACACTAGTATTTGCGCAGAGGTTAATGCAAGGTGAGTTGTGAATATGGTGGGACTTGAAATAAAAATTATGTTAGTGATTTGGGTTTTAACCCTAAGTATGGCCGTGAATGTTTATGTGAGTTAATTGGGCTTTAAATGTTAAAGGGGTCAAACCTTGGAAAGAAATTGAATTATTATGATGTGGGGCGAGATGTATTATTGTTTTGGCGCTTTTATTTGTATTGATGTGTGGACCCAAATATATGGTAGTTAATATATGTGTTGGCCCGCAGATATATTTTGGTTTAAATGCAATTCGAATATTGATTCGATATTCATGAGAAGGGTTTTGTTATATGGTTTCGGTTTATAACCATAGGATATGAAATTATAAGCTTTCGCATAGATTTTTCCAATATGGGGAATTGTGTTGGGTTAAAATGTATCATACATTTTTATATGCATTATAATGGAGAATGTGGGTATTAGCAACTTTCGCTGCTGTCAAGTGGTATCAAAGCAGGAAAGGCTCTGTTGAAGTAAACGATTTTTTTTAATCTGAATGCATGTGTGATGAGAAAATGAAAGGAGATCAGATTCTAAATCTGATGTGCAGTAGGTACATAGAATGAAGTAAACAAACATTTGCAGAAATGAATGAAGAAAGTACAGATGAATGAAGAGGACAAGATCATGCAGATATATTGAAGGTAAGATAATTTTAATCTGATATTAAAATTGTGATTGCAGAATTATGGTTACAGAAAGATGAAGACAAATTTTTTGATGACGATGGAAGTGAACCTGATATTCCAGTAAAGGTTGGATAGGGAGAACAACTGAAATTTTCTCGAGAGATGGTGAGTTGAGAATATAAGTCTAGAGAGAGTAGAAGAAAGTGCTCAGGAGGTTCCAGAGATAGTGAACCAGTGCTTGCCAAAAGACCACGTCCATAGAAGGGATTGGTGAGGTAAGTGGCAGCAGGAGAGCTTGCTGTTGCAGAGGCTTAGTGCAACTCATGGTGAATGAGAAGCTCATGGAGAAGATGATCATGGAGGATTAGAGAAGAGATTCTAAAGAATGCCATAGAGATAAAATTAAGGATAGTGAAAGAGAAATTGCAGTGATGAAAGTACAACTAGAGGTACTAAAAGAATGGCTACAAGTAGAGGAAAACCAGAGAGGAGGATGGATATTTCCAGTAAAAGGAAAGAGAGTAATTTTTCAACCATTGCAAATGAAGTGGAGGTAGAAGGAGATTGCCTTATGGAAGGAAGAACTCAGATTTTTTGATTCCAAGATGGAATTTGAGGATTCCACATGCAAATCTGTTCAAGTAGAAATGCTTGAAGAAACAAATGAGACTGAAAAGTCTTGTGTTTTTAAAACTAATGATTTGTGTATGATTGGAGGTACATCACAGGATGATGAACAAACTTTAGAGTTTGTTAAGGAGAATAAGTTGAATCTAAAATCTGTTCAGATCAATGCTGAGATAGCAAGATCTCAGGAAGACATGAAGATAAAGGGATCTCATGAGAATATTAAGCAGAATATTGAAGCAGAGACAGAAGGGCCATCTAATGATTGGTCAACAGCAAATGAAGGTATGGAAAGTTGTGTGAAGTTTCCAAACTCTACTCCAATTGAAATTGTTGAATTGTATAGAAAATTAGATCTTCAGATAAGAGAATTGGAAAAGCAGAGGATCTATACACAAGATAAATTGTTGAAGAAGCAAGGCAGGAAAATTTTCATGAATGACAGTCAGAGTGAAATTGCAGAGAAAGAAGCTCATTACTGTGAGCCAAAGCAAGGAAACATTCATGAAACAAATGATGGAAAGAAGGAGAGACTAGTTGATAGTATCATGGAGAATGTAAATGAGCATATTGATGTGCTGACAAAAGATTTGGAAGGAAACTTAGAGCAGCAGACTGAAGTGTTGCCAGAGGAGGAAGAGATATCGAAAACTTGTATTTTAATACTGACAGTTCATGTGTTAATTATGCAAGAAAAGAAAAACAACAAATGAAAAATGTCAGAGAATTTAATGAAAATGAAACTATGTTAGCTGAAAACATGGTGGAAGATCATCATTCTATCATGATGATTGGCACAATGGAGATAACCTTGGAAGCTGGGAAAAAAAGACAGTGAAGATTTTCTGAGTCCTGAAAGAGACTTGGAACTGCAGAAAGAATATTTTGTGACTAGATCATCAATTGAGACCATTGGGTCTTATAATTTTGAAATTGACAATTTGACTGTGTTTACACGTGTTGCGGAAGACAATCCATCTTTTGGAGTTGTCTTGAGTGAAGATGAATTATTGGAGAAGAAGGAACTTATAAATTCCAAGGAAGGTAAGACAGTCATGAAGGAACTTGTTACTGTTCATGACAAGGAGGAGCTAGCTTGTCTGATTGACCAAGAAAAGGCTATGAGACAAAATTTTAGAACTGCCACAGTGATGAAAAATCAGAATTCTATTTTGGTAAAGGATGAAGATACAGTGTTTGAAGAGTTTGAATTGATTGCCAGAATCAATCAAGGAGGTGATGGACAATTACTGAATATTGTCAAGGAGGAAGAAGAAGGTTATGCTGAAACTAATTTGTAGCATATTGATGATGTGGTTGAGATGAAACAAGTACAAAGGAAATGGCTGAAATGTTTGCTGGAAACATTTGAACAAGAGAAAGGAATTGCAGACACTGAAGTGGAAATTCCAGAAGTTGTGAAAGAAATAGGAGCAGATACTAGTTTGTCAAAATTAATTATGCTTACTAGTATACACAGAAAACTGAATGAGTATGTTACTGTAGTTAGAGAATCAAATGATAATTTATTTTTTAAAAGTAAATTTGCAGGTGATAAGTAGAAGAAGAATGTTGCAGAGGGTGATATCTTAAGAGTATTCAGGAAGCTTGGGAGGCAGCAACATCTATGGTGGCTACAACAGCAACACTTACAAAGACAGCAAGAGTAACAAAATAAAAGTAACATCTGAAGGAACAAAAGAAACCATAGTATTTAGAGAAATAAAAGTAACATAAATTGAAAGCAGCAACAAAAGGCAGAGTAATTTCCAGACAGAAGATAAACTGGACATAGAGATTGAAAACATAAGGAGGTTGATGATGAAGGTGTCTCAAAGAAAGACAACAGCAAGAAAGAAAATAAATTTCAACAAAGGAAAGCAGGTTCAGTGTGAAAGCATAAGCTGAACGCGAGATGGGGGCAGAGATGTGGAAGCACAAGAGATGTTGAGTCCTATGTCATTATAGCCCCTTATTATTATTAGTGTAAACCCCTTATTGTTGTTATTGTACCCTTGTAACCCCCATTTTGTTATTATTGTGCCCTTAAATTATTATTGTTAGGTCGGCTAGGATTACATTATGGCCCCATGGACTCCTATATATAGAAAGGAGGTTTTTTGAATTGTATCATCCAAGAATTGTTCATTTATGTAATGTATTGGAGGTTGCCCCCTCGAAGTGGCTCATTTCTAAGGCGTTTATATCTCTTTTCTTCTCTTTTTGAGTTGGTTGCACAACATTTGGTATCAGAGGTTTGGGATTCTAGGGTTTCGCTGCTCCAAACAGGTCATCGTGGCATTTTCGCTATAACTTTTTTTCTACGAAGCTTCAGAAGATGAAATTTTTAGGGTGCGAAGCTGAAATCGGGAGGAAGGTTGTCTAAAAATTTCAGATCTTGGTTCGCAATATTTGAGGAGATATCATCTGTGGAAGTTAGGTATTTTTTCAGGCTCATAAACAGGTCATCGTGGAAATTGCGCTATAAATTTTTTTGTACGAAGTTTCAGAGTCTGAAATTCATATGGGGCGAAGCTGAAATCCTGAGGAAATTCGTCAAAAAATTTCAGAGCTTGGTTCGCAATATTTTTGGAGATATGATCTGTGGAAGGTAGTGCTTTTTCAGGCTCCTGAATTTCATCTCAAAGAGGTGATCGTGGGAAACGTTCAATAACTCTCTCTCTGGAGATTGGATTGGAGTGACGTCAAAAGTGGTCGCAAGTACACGGCCTGCATTTTATTGGCTATCAATTTTAGAGACAAAGGACAAAACAGTGACACGTGGCAAGTCGTACAAGTTCGCTCTACTGAACCAGTCCAGAATTAGGTCATTGTGGGAGATTGGACATAAATTTGTCTTGGAGAATCCAAATCAGGTAAGACCTGTGGCATTTGAAAGAAGCTTCAGAGGGCTACTACAGGGCTGAATTTTAGATATTGAAGATTTTCAACTACAGAGATAATTCAATTTCAATATTGAGCTCCTCAAAGCTAGTAAAAGGTGTGTATTTTTTTTTCCAAATTGCATAAGTCTTGTTTGAAGAATCAAGTTGAATTGATTCCAAGGGCATCTTGTAGAATAAATATCAATATTGGATTCTAAAATGGCCCCTAAAAAGAATTCAACACCCATTAAGCCTTCAGAAGGCTCTACTATGACTCATGAAGATGAAGAATTGCAACATGATCTATCAAAATTACAAGAGCAAGTGCAACAAATTTCACTCTCGCAAAAAGCAACAAAATGAAATGGAAGTTTTGAAGAAAGGCATGGAAGTGAAGATGGAAGGTTTGAAGAAAGGCATAATGGATGGCGTGGAAGTGAAGATGGACGGTTTGAAGAAAGGCATGGACGCTAAAATGGATGGCGTGGAAGCTAAGATGGATGACATGAAAGACAACATGGAAAACATGAAGAATGATCTAAAAGAATACATGGAAGGCTTGATGACAAGCTTAAAACCAGAAATGATTCCTAATGGCGGAAATATAGGAGAAGAACCTCCTGATGAGAACAAAATAAATGTTAATCATGATTCCATAAACTCGAATGTGGGCGGGAAGAACCACCATATTCCAAAAATGGATATGAGGAAGTTTGATGGAAAGGATCCTGTAACATGGATACTACAGATGGAGCAATATTTTGATCTCCATAACGTGCAAAACACGCAAAAGGTACGCATTGCAACTTTACATTTAGAGCAAAATACATTTGTATGGTATCAATGGCTTTGCTCCCGTAAAAAAATTGTCACTTGGTCAATTTTTACGGAGGAAATGATAGCACATTATGAGGATACAAAGAGCAACACCTTCTTTAGCCAATTGATAAATCTCAAACAAAAGGGTTTAGTGGGGGAGCACATTGAGGACTTCCAAAGATTGAATATAAGGGTAACTGATATTCCAGAGGAACACAGGATTGATCTCTTCATAGGCACTTTAAAGGATAACATCCAACATGAAGTTCGCGTTTTGGAACCTGATTCATTGGAGAAGGCATTCAGGTTGGCAAGAAAAGTTGAATGTAAAATTATAGCGACAAGGAAGCCTACCACTCAATTCTATAAAGAAGGAAGTGTTGCTACGCCTAGATTTCCACAACCTACAAGGTTGACACCACAACAATTGGAAGAAAAAAAGAGCAAAAGGGCTTTGCTACAGTTGTGATAGCAAATACACTAAAGGTCATAAGTGTGCTGAGAATAAATTATTTTACATAGATTGTGAAGAAGAAGAAGAAAATGAACAAGAAGAGGATATACACCAGGAACCACCCCTAGAAGAAGAAGAAATGAATCCGACCATATCGTGTAATGCACTAGCAGGAATTACCACTCCTCAAACTCTCAAGATAGAAGGACATATAAAGAAGAAAAGGGTAATAGTGTTGATTGATTCAGGTGGCACCCATAATTTTATTCATTTTAAGGTAGCCAAGGAATTAAATTGTTTCCTATACCCAGCACCAGAATGTCAAGTGATGGTTGCAAATGGAGGAACTATAAATTGCTCTGGAAAATGCCATAATATCAAGCTAACCATGTGGGAATATGTATTGACTAGTCCAATGCTTGCCATTCCTATGGGAGGTGCTGATGTTGTACTAGGAGTACAATGGTTACAATCTTTGGGGACGGTAGCTTTTAATTTCAAGAACTTTTCTTGAAATTTTTTTCAGAAGGAAAGGAAGTTGAATTACGGGGTATTGCGGGGAAGCCAGGAAGGATAATAAGCTCTAATGTCATGACAAAGCTTCTAAAGAAAGAACAGCGAAGCGTAATTGCACAATTATGCTCACTAGAAGTTCCAACATCAAAATCATCTATTTCTGCAGATCTCCAACAAGTCTTGGACAATCATTCCAAGGTGTTTGAAACTCCCAAAGGACTCCCACCTATTCGTGATCATGATCATGCTATTCATTTGATTCAGGAAGTGTTCCTCCAAACATCAGGCCTTATAGATATCCTTACTTCCAAAAGAGCGAAATTGAACGTATGATTGCAGAAATGTTAGAGGCGGGTATAATTCAACCCAGTCAAAGTTCTTTCTCTGCTCCTGTAGTATTGGTACACAAGAAGGATGGATCATGGTGAATGTGTCCGGATTATAGGGAGCTCAATAAGCTCACCATTAAAGAAAAATTTCCCATTCCTGTGATTGATGAATTATTGGATGAATTACATGGAGCAATTTATTTTAACAAGTTGGATCTTCGTTCAGGATATCATCAAATTAGAATGAAGACTGAAGATATTCCAAAAACAACATTTCGAACTCATGAGGGTCATTATGAATTTTTGGTCATGCCTTTTGGCCTTACCAATGCACCTTCACATTTCAAGGGTTGATGAATTCCATTTTCAAACCCTTCCTTAGAAAATTTGTGCTAGTATTTTTTGATGATATACTAATCTATAGCGGGTCTTGGAAGGATCATGTTGAACATGTTGACAGGGTGCTCAAACTATTGCAGAAAGCAACATATACTTCTAGTTTCAAGTGTATTGATGAGTAATGTCTGTGACTGCACCTTGAGGGTGAAGCACATGATTGGTGGTTCCATGGATTGTCTAAATTGGATCATGCCAATGTGACTGCATATACATATTTGACAAGGAGGTTGGTGGAGAGGTTTTATAGAAGAGATCCCGAGGCACCATTCATTGGGCTAGCAAAGCTCAAACAATCAGGTAATCCAGAAACTTATATTTCTAAATTTCTAAGACTTTATGTTATGGTTCCTGATTTATCTACAGCAAGAAGGGTCTATATGTTCATTGATGGGTTAGAAGAAACTCTTCATGGGTTGGTTAAGTCTACCAAGCCCACTACCCTTCAAGATTCCATTGAAATGGCTAGAGATCTACAAGATGCCTTGCCAAAATAAAAGGCAACATTTCTATAAAATCCCTCTTTTCCATCAAAGGGAAAATATGAGAAGGCTCCTCTTTCAAAGGAGAGCCAAAGTAAAAATCCTCTTAGTGATGATGTCCAAAGATATTTGAGGAGAAGGAAGCTTTTCTTCACATGAAAAGAATCATGGGCACCTGGACATAGATGTGCAGTAGGAAAGGCACATTATATAGATGTCTTCTCAGATGATGAGGAGGAAGAATAAGAAGAAATAGAAAGGGATCACAACAGTGGAATAATAGGACATGATCCACCACCACCTGGAGGTGAGGATGGATCAATTGCTATAATTAGAGGAACTATTGCATCATTAAGAGTGGTACCCAGTTATCAGGAAGCTTCCACACAAAAAATAGAGTTGGATTTGCGCAGTGGAATCAAGGACATGGTAGTCCCATCCATTATGCATATGAGATTGACCCATGAGACATCACTGTTTTATGGAAAACCACCTAGGAGGTCACCTAATCAGAATTTAGTGAGATATGTCTCACATTATGATGCACCATTCATTGATCTAGGAGGAATGGGGGCACTGGGAGGTCATGATACAACACTTAGAGTCTTGAGTAGACTCAGGGAGGAGGGAGACATTCTCCCAACATCATCATTACCCACTTTCATTTCAAATTTTTCACTGTGGAAGGAGCATCATAGGGAGGATAACATCCTTCCAACATGTGACTTTGGCATGGTATATGTCAAAGAGAAAGGAAGCCATATGACAGATGTTATTTGTGATAGATCATTAGTGCTGTCACTATGGAGGATAGATCCATATTGGAAATCCCAACTATTGGTGGATTATTCCAAGGATATTTTTACTTGCATGATACTTGATGACCAACTTCAGGAGAAGGGATATTTAGTCCAAGATGAAGTGATCTATTATCAGGTAGGATATTCTTATCTATATCTTCCAAGCTCAAGGAGAAGTTACTACAAATATCAAATGAATATTTTCTCTTAAGCCATACTTATTCCATGAGAGCCTACAACACCATCATGGAGGGATATACTTGGGAAGGTTTTGAAGAGGATATATATTATCATTTGAGAAGATTCATGGACCATGTGGAGATGGGAGAGATACATAACTCTATGGATGAGTTATCAGAGCCACCTCTTTCCTCTTTGGGAATGAGAGGGGACCTATCTATGGACCACTCCATTTGTATGAGCAGAGATTATGGTAAGGAACATTTTTTGTGCATGATGTTTTACTTCATGATTATTTTCACTCCTTTACCATATATATGCAGGCCATAGCTCCAAGGAGGAGCATTCTTCCATATAAACTTCATGGCCAACTTTGGGCCATAAACATTTCTGAAAATGGCCACTCCCTAGGAATATATAGGGAGATGTTGTAACAGTCTGGGTGCACTGCAAAGGCACCAAACATTTCTCACATTTCCAGCACTTGTGAGAAAAATTGGGCAGAAAGTAAGTGGTGGGAAAACCCCTTACCATATCACTATCTGATGTAGTCAGGAGATATAATGTGCTGGTTCCACATGTGGGACTATGACCCACATCCATTTTTTCATATTTCTATTTATATGTACTTGGTTTTGATTCCATACATTGATGATGTACTTATTATTTTTATGGGAATGATTGGAGGAAGGATGGGAGGATTGGAAGTTCCCTTTGGGAGAGAGAATATTCATGTTCATTATGCTACATGTTTCATGGATAACATTGGGCAAACCATGATTTTTCTCATTGGATCTATTGCTTCCTTGTGGGATGAGTCATTTTCATCTCATGATAACTTGGGAGGAGAATTTCATGGAGGGATGGATTGGGAGACACTTGGCTTATGAGGGAAGCTTATCACATGGAGGTGTCACCAATGGTGGAGAAGAGTTGCAGCACTTACCTTGTCATTTTCTTGAGGACAAGAAACATTTGGGAGGGGAGGACTATAATATTCCCAATTAGCCATGAGCTAGTTGGAATACTAATTTTTTTTTTGAATTTCTTTTCTAATGAATAAGAGGATAATGGAGATCCATAAATCTCCTCAATATGAATAAAATCAATGCCAATGTGAAAGGAGGACATATTGGCAGCTTATTTGAGCTCCCTTGTGTGTGAAAAGGGGATGGAACACTTTGACTGGGTCAACTTTGACCAAGTCAACAATGTTCTCATGGAGTAGTGGCATTCAATGAAGGACAACGTTGTGTTAGATGGAGACTCTTTGCATGGAAGTAGTGTCATTAATGGATGGGGCTTAGGGTTAGGAAGCTCATTTCTTATATAAGGAAGAGGATGACAGCCATATTATGCAGTTTATGATATGTTTATGTTTTGATATATGGTATGTTTAGACATAAAGCTTTCTTTGGTTGTTTAACTAAGATTGCAGTGTTGTTTAGCACAGGGTTTTCCTCATCGGGAATCCCACCTCTTCCCTTGAGAGGCCTCTAGGAAGAGTTTTCACTACATTCCACTATCAGGCAATTGGCCAATGCTTCAGTCTTAATGTACAACATAGTTTCTATTTAGAGGTTGTTTTGTGTTGCAGGGCAGAAGTTGTGGAGGTTTGATTTGGGAGATTTCTGAGATAGATCTCATTTGAGGGAGGTTCCTTTCTCTTGGGAGGGTAGTAAAGAAGGCTCTGGAGCTTATTTGACACATTTGGCAGTAGACCCTAGTATTTTTAGCCCCTACATTACAATATCAGTTTGGATTTGTGTTATTTTAGGGAGGAGTTGTAGGGTGTTTTGCAGTAGGTGATTTGAGAGGTGATTTCTTCAGTGAAAGGGCCAACCTTTCATCTGGAGGATTCATTGGAGGAGAGCACATTCATTATTATAATAGCTTCAACCATTTTATATTTAGTCATTTTTTGCAGCATACTTTCAGCCATAGGGTTGTAGCTCACATTGTATTATTGGGTGTTTTTCCCAGAGAACCTTTTGGGTTTTTTTCTGGAGGTTGTATAGAGCCTAGATCTAAATTTTTGTATCTATTGAGGCA
Source organism: Pinus albicaulis (assembly GCA_034641835.2). Taxonomy (NCBI): domain Eukaryota; kingdom Viridiplantae; phylum Streptophyta; class Pinopsida; order Pinales; family Pinaceae; genus Pinus; species Pinus albicaulis. The sequence continues at coordinate 997,805,567 of CM076578.1, forward strand.
TATATCAACCCCATATATTTTGTATACTCATTTTATATAATATTTCTTTTAAAACTAGGCTATAACAGTCTCTCTCACATTTTGATATAGTAGCAACACCTCTTATAGAGGGATTTCTTCATTGGAGGCTTGTTATATCTTGTATTATGGTTTGTGGCTAAATATTTTATACATGTTTGCTGTTGTTTTCATGAATAGACAAGCTCCATATTGGTCTCCATTATTGATGTAATTTTTTACACATCTATTTCCATGGTTTTGGTCTATATTCTTTCTTTTCACATTTGGGAATATTACAGCTTCCTCCTCCTCCTCTTCCTGAAAGCTCACTTGCGGTTGCTTTTATCAACATGATATCATCTTCTACTAATTTTAAATTAAGATAACCATGGTGTTCTATGGTTGATGCATTTTTACTTCAATATTTCTTAGGCCCAATACAAAATATCAATCACATAAACATGAAAGTAAAATGTTGATAGAAAAAAATAATAGATCAACATAAGACAAGCCAGTAATATAGATCAAATTTACAATTCCTTTTTAGTAGCAAAGATATAGGTTTTTGTGCTTTATGACATTCAACAAGATGATTCAACCAAGAAAGTCTTTCACGGTCAGCCAATCCTCCAAGTGTCACATCCACAATCCTTAAAGACAACTCATCACAAGTCAATGCTGGTCAACCCAAAGTCAACGTAGAAAATTCAATGCAGGAAAACAACAGAAATTCAATGCTACAAATTAGGGCTTCATTAAAACATCTATGATTTCCTCGATTTTAGTGCCCAACAGTACGACCTCTCAAAATTGTAATTTTGGAAAAGTTTTGAGATAAAACGACCAAGGGTTAACCATGGTCAATGTTGGTCAACGCAGCAGAAACAAACCCTAAATAGATCCACAGAAAACATCTCCTCTAGCTCTGCACGTGTGAAGGGAAGAGGCCTCCAAAGGCTAACAAACAGATCAGATCACAATGAGAGATGTGTGATGAGTTGATGATGAAAATGATCTCCAAGTCTCTCCAATTTATATCCATCATTGAGGGTGTATGACACATCTATTAGGCATGTGTGCCTACATTACAAATTTGTACAACCTTGCACATGTGTGGAAATTAAATTCAAAATATATGTTATGCTCATCCAAACAAGATGATATTTAGATCAATCTTGCACCTCTCCGAAAGAGAAATCCAAAACGAATATGACCATCGTCATATGAGTAGTGTAACATGGAGTTTGGACCTATTTTTCCAAAAATTAACACTCCCTTTCAACTAGGGAGAACTCCATCTATCCACAAGTTCCATCCATTAGTACCATCGTGTAATTTCACCAAACATGGTGCATCATCCTAACGTAACTTTCTTTGCCAAATATCGTTCTCAGATAGAAAAAAAGGTGAGTCGCAAAGACATCACACTTAGCTGACTCGAAGTCATATTAGAGGTTAAAACCTCTCTTGGACTCAAAAAAGAGTCTCATAATAACCCAAAGTTAGTTTACTGACCCGGAGAAAGTTTATAGGAAAAAACCTCATCATGCTTGATCCTAGATCAAGGTATTGGACATGTGCCATCCTAGACATAGAGAGTACGACAATCTCCGATGCATCCATAGGTATTTCTATTGGTCTTTATCCACATTTCCTATCTCATTTTCCAAATGAGAGGTACTTCCCATGAGTTTAAAACTCCATGGGTAGGATGTGTGTGAGGCACAGATCAAATTGAGGTAAACCAACTCAATATCATAACAGTGGGGCAGAATCACAACAAGGTTCGATAAGCCTAGCCTCATATGTGCTTATAGCTCCAATAAGCTATCCCCAAGCCCCCTGGAGATCCTAGAGCTCATAGTAAAACTCAAGAAGGACCCTCAGAATAGGGTATTTCCACGATTCCAAGCTTCTCACAAAAGGTTAGGGACTTGACCTTCCCAGGGGCTTCGTGAGAATATTTGCGACCTGCTCATCAGTTCCTATATGATCAAGCCTTACGCACCTCGCTGTACCATGTCCCAGATAAAATGGTACCTAATATCAATATGCTTCGATTGATCATGGAACATGGGATTCTCAGAAAGATGAATCCCACTCTAGTTATCATAAAGGATAACGGTGGTATCTAGAACATGCCCAAAAAACTCACTAGAGAGATTTTGCAACCAAATAGCTTCACAAAAAACCATACTCTTTGTAATTTATTTAGCCTCAACAGTTCTCAAAGCCACCTACTTCTGCTTCCTGCTCATCCAAGATACCAAAGTAGAACCCAAGGTGAAGAAAAATACAGATGTTCTATTGGGATCCACCACACTGCCAGCCCATTCGACATCAGTATATCCATGGAGTCTCAAACTCCTAGCATTTTATCTCAGCCCATGTTTGATTGTGAAGAAAATATATCTCGATATATTCTTGGCACAAATCCAGTAAATGATCCGGATGAGAGTTCACTAAGAACATTAGGGCCCCCATGATTTGTCAATACTTGGTAGGATTTTCCAGCACGGGCCCAACATCGTTTCCACACAACTTCTGAAATTTGAGTTCCATTGGTGTCAACAAAGACTTACAATCCACCATACCAAATCTCTTCAGTAGATTCACAACATATTTTCCTCGAGAAAGGAAAATATCACCTAGCCTCTACCAGACCTTCAAGCCTAGGAAGTAATGCATTAGTCCTAAGTCGTTCATCTCAAAATTTGAAGCTAGCTCCCTCTTACACTAATAAATGAGAGGGTTAGCACATGTTAGGAAGAGATCGTCCACATAGAGAACCAGAATGAGAGGCCTTTCTCTATCAACCTTAAAATAAAGGTTTGGATCAACATTACTTCGAGTGAAACCCAACTTGATCAAGTAGCTATCTATCCTCTCGTACCAATCCCTAGGGGCTTGCTTTAACCCATATAGGGATTTCTTTAACCTACATACATGGGTGTCTCTATCTCAGACTTCGAACCATAGAGGTTGCTCCACATACACCTCTTCCTTTATAGAACCATGTAGAAAAGCAGTCTTCACATCCATTTTGATGTAGAATCCATCCTTGCATAGCAGCAAGGGAAATGATATATCAGATGGTGGTATAGTAGGAAACAGGTGAAAATATATCATCGTAATATATCCCTTCCTTTTGAGAGAAGCCTTGGGAAAGACATATTTCCTTGTAACTTTTAGCACTTCCATCAGATCCATGCTTGATCTTATAGAGCCATTTCGAGGTGACAACATATTTTTCCTTCGGTTTCGGGACCACTTCCCAGAAATAATTATTCATAATGGACTCATATTCTTCATGCATAGAATGCTTCCAAACTTTATGCTTTATGGCTTCTTTAAATGATCCAGGCTCAAATTGTACTATCATACTCATGGCTGCTAGATACCCTTAGTATCTCTTTGGCTTCTTGATTTCACGGAATGTCCCCTTTGGGGCAATATGTCTCTCGGCATCTACGAGAGTATCCTCGAGCCATGAGGGTCTTCTCTTATTTGAAGGAGGTGGATCAATAGGATCCATAGCTCCTTCAACATCAGGCATTAGGTCATCCTTTAGCTCTTCCTTCTTCCCTGCTTCTTCATCTTCTTTGTCTTCCTTGGAGCTAGGAAGATTTCTCACTTTCTTGAGGGAAAAATCTTCATCAAAGGTGAGATCGTGGAATATCTCCACTTCTCATTGACCAGACACATAGATTCTATATTCCTTTGAAGTTTCACTGTAGCCCACAAATATTCCCTTCTTCCCAGAAGAATCCAATTTATTCTCTTTTCTTTCGGCACATGAAAGTAAACAGGACAACCAAAAAATATAAAATGAGAAACATCAGGTTTCTTACCAGAGGATACTTATTTGGGGGTTTTGGAGTCCAGAGCGGAATGTGGGCGTCTATTTTGAACATACACAACATTTTTCACAACTTCTCCCCATAGAAAATTTGGAAGACCTTGGTCACATAGCATGGTGTGGGCAGCTTCCACAATGGTCTTGTTCTTTCTTTCAGCAACACCATTTTTCTCATGAGTGTACACAGATGTGGTATCCCTCTTGATGCCATCTTCTCTACACAAGTCATTAAACTCATTTGATTCATACTCAGTCCCATTGTCGGTCCTCAAAAATTTGATTTTCTTCTCGGTTTGATTTTCCACCAAGGCCTGGAAGGTACGAAACCATTTGAATGCTTCATCCTTCTTCTTCAAAAAATATATCCAGGTCTTGTGGGAGAAGTAATTTGTAAAAGTCATGTAATAGGAACATCCTCCCAAGGATTTCATAGGAAACATACCAGATAAGTCAAAATGTATCAATTGTAAGATATCAATTGTATTTGTGACACTTGAGGGGAATGGTACCCTTGTATGCTTCCCTTCGGCACAACCATGACATATACCTTCATGATCATCTCTAAATTCGAGCATCCCTGTGACCACCTTCCTTGCTTTGGGAAGGGCTTTGTAATGAAGGTGTGGAAACCTCAAGTTCCATAACTCTGTTTGAATATTTGTATCACATGACATAGCCCCCAATGGGATTCCTCCAGCCTGGTAGAGTGTATCAACTCTAAAACAAATAGTAAGAGCTTCCTTGAAGTTCTTCTTCTAGATACATACCTTTCCATCAACGAATGCCACCTTGAACCCTTTGTATTCCATTTCCTAAATGAACAAAAGGTTCTTCTTCAAATCAGGTACATACAACACATCTTTTAATTGGAGGACTTGACCTTGAGATATATGGAGGGTCACAGTCCCTATCCCTTTCACAGGATAGGTGGCATTATCTCCAAGGATAATTTCCCACTTTGTGTCCTTTCTCAATCAAATCAGAGAGGGCTTATTTATAACTAGTGAGGTGCCTTGAAGCACCACTATCAGTCAACCAGACATCCAGGGTTTCAGGAGGAGATGCAATAGAGGGAAGACACAAGAATAAATTCATTTCTTTTATTATCAACAAAATTAGACTCATCGTACCTGTAATTTATTGAACTCTTGAAAGGTTTCCCAATGCTACTATGATCATAGGGAGCCTCCCTTTTTCCTTTGAACCTGTTGTTCCTACCATTCCCTCTCGAGTTTTTATTTTCATCATCCCTGGGAGAACCCATTCTATTAGGGAAATTTCTTGCATAGTTACTAGTATTGTTACAAGTGTAACATCTTCCCTTCCTTCCTTTGGGCCTCGCTCTTCCATGGTTTTGATTTCTCGGGCCACCATTGTTTTTATTCTTTGCATGAGTGATGGAGGCAGTAGGGTCACTTACATTGCCATTAGAGGCATATTCCATCATTCTTGTTTCCTCTTGAGGGCATCTCATCAATATTTCATCAAAATCAGAAATCACATTATTATTAAGAATAGTGGTATTGAATACATAACAATCACGAGGGATACCTCCAAGTGCAATAAGAACTATCTCTTGATCATATATTGCTTCCCCAATAGCTAGGAGGGTATTCCTTATTTCAGTGAGTCTCATAAAATAGGATTTAATAGATTCATCCTTTCCCTTCTTGATATTCTTCAATTGATTCTTGAAGAAAAGGATTTTATTAGCATTGCTAGCCCCGACCATGCTAACCAGCTTATCATACATCTCTTTAGATGTGTTCAACTCATAAATGTAAGAAACCAAGCGCTTATGAATAGAATCCTGGATAATCATCTTTGCTTTGATTTCCCCATTTCTATACTTTGTCTTTGTGGCAGCGGCTACATTTGATGGAGGCTCTTGAATCTTCCCCTACACATAGTCCATGACATCTTGATTTTCTAGAACCAAATCCAAGGACATCTTCCATGCATGATAATCAAACTTATCAATCAATTTATCATCAGCCTTGAAACCCTTGTAGGCTGAGGAGGCCATTTGTCCTTGATAGGATTTCTTCCTTCAGAGATTGCTTCTAACAAAATCTTGGACTTTGTATTCACCTTAGCTCTGATACCATTTTAAATTTAGATAACCATGGTGTTCTATGCTTGATGCAATGTTACTTCAATATTTCTTAGGCCTGATACAAAATATCAATCACATAAACATGAAAATAAAATGTTGATAGAACACAATAATAGATCAGCAGAAGACAAGCCAATAATATAGATTAGATTTACAATTCCTTTTGTCCAACAAAGATATAGGTTGGAGTGTGTTACGATAGTCAACAAGATGCTTCAACCAATCCTCCAAGTGTCACACCCACAACCCTCAAAGATAGCTTATCACAAGTCAATGTTGGTCAACCTAAAGTCAATGTAGGACAACAACAGAAAGTCAATGCTGTAGATTAGGGCTTCATTCAAACATATTTGATTTCCTCGATTTTAGTGCTCAATAGTATGACCTCTCAAAATCAGAATTTTGGCAGGTTTTTGAGGTCAAACAACCAAGGGTTGAACATGTTCAATGCTGGTTAACACTGCAACAAAAAGCTTTGAAAAAATCCACAGAAAACAACTCATCTAGCTCCACACATGTGAAGGGAAGAGGCCTCCAAAGGATAACAAACAGATTATATGACAATGATAGATGTGTGATGAGTTGATGATTAAAATGACCTTCAAGTATCTCCAATTTATATTCATCAGTGATGGTGTGTGACACATATATTAGGCATGTGAGCCTACATTACAAATCTAGCCAACTTTGCACATGTGTGGAAATTAAATTCAAAATATATGTTCTACTCATCCAAACAAGATGATATTTAGATCAATCTTGCACCTCTCCGAAAGAGGAATCGAACAAAAATATGACCATCATCATATGAGTAGTGCAACATTGAGTTTGGACCAAGTTGCCCAAAAATTAACAACTATCCATACTGAGCCATGGATAATATCAAACGAAACTGAAATCGACAGTTTTGGTGACTGATTGTCACTTAGCCCTATTGAACTTGATTACGAAGCTATCTATTCGACTTGTGTCTCTCATACCTTTTCCTTGGTCAGTTGGATTTATCGATCATTGGGTTATGGCACATCATTTGATCCATTCCCACATGTATTTTCCACCGATGAGAGCATCATCGATATCATGATGCTAGAAGATGTGTCATGGGACGATCAATACCATAGTTCCTCCCTCCTAGATTCCATTGAGGGTAATATGAACTACATTTATTTGCCCAATTTTGAATGATATTTTGTGAGTTCCATTTCTATCCACGAAGTCTATTCCGAGAAGAATCTATCGAATATAGAAGAGATGATGCCTCTTTACATTTTTGTCAAACCGAGTGTTGTCGAAAATATACATGTTGGTGCTTCTTTCTTTCCATTTGAGATTGAGACCTATAAATCCCCTTTTTAGGAATTTCATGATATATTTTCCTAGACCTACGAGGAGATGCTAGGTATTGACCAAAATATAGTGGTGAGTGAAATTTAAAAGTATCCTAATGCTAAAAAAGTTCAGAAATGCCTCCATCCATTACATCCAAAGAAGGATGTCGCGATTAAGAGTGAAGTTGAAAAAATTCTTTGTGTTGGTTTCATCTACCCCATTCTTCTCACTGATTGGGTGTCTCATATTGTCCTTGTCATGAAGAAACATGGGACTATACAATTATGCATTGATTATAAGGATGTGAATATTTCTTGTACCAAGGAAAACTTCCCGACCTCATTCATCGACCATATTTTTGATGACTGCACTGGTTGTGAAATATATTCATTCATGGATGGTTTCTCTGGATATAATCAAATCAACATTCTCCTAGAAGATCAACCTAAAGCTGCAATTATTTGTCCCTAGGGTATTTTTTCCTATCGGAAAAATCCCTTTTGGTCTAAAGAATGTTGGGGCCACATTTCAACAGGTCATGGATTACTCTTTTCATGATATTAAACATATCATGCAACCCTATTTGGATGTTCTCCCTACTCATTCTAAGCATCAGGTTTATCATCCAATGCATGTTAGGTCCATTTTCCTACATTATAGATACTATAATATTTTATTGAATCCACAAAAATGTGTGTTATGCGTCAGTTCTAGATGACTTCTAGGTTTTTTTATCCCTAAACAAGGAATTTTAATTGATCCTATGAAATTACAGACAATCGTTGACTTGCCTGCACCTTCTTCACTAGTTCAACTTCAATGAATTAAAGGGAAAGCCAACTTCTTGTGATGGTTTGTTTGTAATTATGCGGAGTTGACTAAAGGATTCACTCGCCTACTCAAGAAAGGGTCCTTCTTCCATTGGGAAAAAACATATTAGAAATTTTTTGGTGCCTTGAAAGATGTATTGATTCAAGCATTTCTATTGTACCCCCCTGATTACCAACGTGACTATTTCCTTTATCTTGTTGCTTTCATTTCTACTATAGCAATGGTATTGGTCAAAGAGGACCATGTTGGGACAAAACATTCCATATATTACTTGAGTTTAAATATCAATGATACCGAGATCAGGTATATGTATGTGGAAAAGTTGGCTTGGGCAACCATTCAAGCCATCTAAATGTTTCGTCATTACATCTTGCTCCAGAAACTGTGGGTGTTTAAAATTTAAACCATATGACATGAATTTTTTCACGTCAATTGATGGGGGTTAAATACTCTAAATGGATCATTACCCTGTAAAATTTGGACCTGGAGTTCATAAAATCCAAGTCAAATAAATCCTTGGTTTTCACTGAGCTTTTGTGTGACCTTCCTTCCCTTTATTTAGATTCAACATCTGACGATTCTATCCCTAACAAGTAGTTGTTTCTAATTTTTTCATCTGATCCGTGGTATGGATACATTCTAATTTATCTCCAGACCTTGACTTTTTGGTCTGATACCTCTCGCTCTGAGTAGCAACATATCTGATACCAAGCCAAATATATGTTATCATTGGTGATACTCTTTGTCGACATGGTATCGATACGATTTTACGTAAGTGCCTCACACATGAGGAGGCTGAGAAAGTCCTTAATGAATGGCATTCAAGAGCGTGTGGTGGTAATTTATCTGGCTATGCTACGATGTAAAATATCTTACGTGATAGTTAATTATGGCCTACTATCTTTTGAGACTATATTCTCAGTGTCCAAAAGTGTCATGCATGCCAAATTTATGATCATAAGTCTCATGCTCTGCCTGATCCATTGCATCTTGTTATCGAACCGTTTGAAAAATGGGGTACCAAATTTATGAAATGTAACCCTCTCTTAGCTGGGGAGCATGGTTATATCATTGTCATGGTAGATTATTTTTCCAAATGGGCCGAGGTGATGCCCACATATAACAACACTAGAAAATGGACACATATCTCTTTCTCAATCACGTCATCACACGATTTTGTTTTCCACAAGACATAGTTACAAATCAATAAAATAATTTATGGAATCATATGATGACTAAAATGACTACCAAGTTGGGACTTTCCTAGGAAATTTCCACTTCCTACTATCCTCAGGCTAATGGATAGGTTGAAGTTATTAACAAATTTCTTAAAAATATGCTTCAATTTATGATAGGGGTCCACCAATTGGACTAGAATTTTATTATCTAAGTTTGCTTGTGGACATACCGAACCTGAGTGAGGAATGCTACTAGATTCACACCCTTTCAATTGGTTTATCGTCTGGATGTGATTCCCCAATCGAATGTGAGATTCCAACTCTCAAACTAGCCATCGAATTTCCTCCTCCCACTTTTGTAGAAGAGGAACATCTTTTACATCTAACTCATTTGGATGAGACTCGACAGGATGTCACAATAACTAATGAAGCTCATAAAATATGTGTCAAGGTGCAATATAAAAAAAGTGTTAAGCCATGTATCTTCTTAGAAGGAGACCATGATATTTTGTATGAATTAGAAGTTGACAAGTTAGGTTAAGGAAAGTTCCAAAAAATGTGGTTAGCCCTATATATTTTCAAGAGTGCCCTTGAAAAAGGAGGCTACGATTTATTTGACTTCGATGGAGTCCCTTTGGTGCAGCCTAGGAATGGGTTGTACCTCAAAAAATATTATGCTTGATATCATGCATAGTTCACCATGTACATATTGTTTATAGGTATGTTGAGTGTGTTTACAATGTGTCTCTTCAAAGTCTCCTATGATTTGTATTGATCCTTTTACGTTTGGTTTGCAAATGTTGGAATCCCTTGAACAATACGTTGGTTATGCTGATGGTTCTATTTGTGGTACATAAAATATATCCTCCATGGTGTGGGCTACCTTTGCTCCAAATGGCAAGTTAGTGAATCTGCAAGGGATTTTTATTTGGTCATGTTATCACCAATAAAATTTCATTTTTGATTAGGAAGGTCATTTAGAATATGTTTTATTGTCTTGGTAAATTAATTCATGAAATTTTTAAAATTTTTTGAATTGGTAATAATCCTAAGTTTGAAGAGTCCCACATGTCATGTAATCATGGTCAAATCCACAAAATCCCATCAAAAATCTCGATGCATTGGTTCAAAATTTGGTTTTAGCCACCTGTATACTTTTTCCTAAGTCTGCAGAAAAATCAATGGAAAACAGTTTGTTTTCACTACAGACTTAACTGACAAGTCCATAGTGAATCTGCCAAAATTATAATATAAAATGCTAAAAACTCATGTTTTTATGCACCGGTAAAGAAAAGGTTGAGATGTCGAGTTTTAAGAGGTTGGAGTTTAGTATGAGGTCACGTGAATAGTTATTTGGAGTCATGCAACATGCGTGATCATCATTTCATTTAACCTCCCTCATTTGTCTTCATCCCTCTCATATTCGAAACTTACCTTTTAAATTTATCCTTGAGATTTGTTGTCTATCACTCTTCCCTCTTACCTCTGAGTATAGCTATTGTTATCATCTTTAGAAAGGTCAAACTTTGTCTCCATGCACCTTGCTATTCAAAATTCTTCTTTGAAGGTGTAAAACTATAAAGGAGGCTAGTGATGTGTTAAGAGAGATGGGAATGCATAAAAAGACTAACAAAGGGGGCTTAGTGGTCAGGTATGAGCCCATGGATTTAAAATTTCTCAATGAGGATCCTAGTTTTTCAACAGCCTTCACCAGTGCTAGATGCATGAGGTTTTTCTAGAAATTACAAGGTTTTCATGTTTGAAAGCTTGTGCATTATCAATAATAATATTCATATGGCAGCCAAACTCGGACGAATTTTTTTTTTTAAGAACTTGAATGATTACTGAGTCAGTAGCCTAGCTTGTAGGGACCACTTCAATCCACTTGGTGAAATAATAAGTGGATATCAAAATCCAATGGTCTTGAGGATGCAAGGTGTATTTCGCCTATGAAATATAATCCCCATTTTTGGGAAGGAGCTTCAACATATATTGGTTTTAGTGGTAAAGGAGTTAGCTTCTTCTTTCCATAAAAAAATTGGCATTCATGGCATGCAACAATCTTCTTGTAGATGTCTCTAAACATGGAAGGCTAATAATATATTTTTGTGATTATCTTATTTGCTATGGCCTTCCAATAATGGTTTCATCCACAATCTCCCTTATGAAATTCTTTAATTGCCATTTCAGCCCCTTCTTCCAACAAGAAATTCAAACGGATACCACCAGTGTCTCTCCAATACAAGTTTTTGTTCAAAATGCAGTATCTCAAATATTTCAGCTTCAAAAACCTTGACTTGGATTTATTCAATTGAGGAGGGGATTTATGATGGTGTGGAACAACTATCACATATCTGTACCATTTATACAAAGTGAATTTCTCTTCAATAGGAACCAATTCTTCTTCTTTTACCACTTTTGAAATTTATGCAATGAAATTCATGTCTAGACACTCAAAATTTGATTGTGCCATAAGTTTTGCTAATCCTTGACCCTTTACCAAATTGCTAGGCTTAATTTCTATATCATATTCCAGTAAGGTGGTGATCCACTGACCTCTTTTTCCATCAAGGTCAACATGGGTTATAATGTCTTTCATCACAGTATTAGGCACAAATGCTATAATATGAGAATGTAGAACGCAAATTCTGAAATATTTAAGAGCTTTTACTAAAGCATAAGCCTTTTTCTCCATGATATTATACTTCAATTCAGAGTTTTCAAGAGTCCTACTGAAAAAAAAAAGGGTTTCTCACCACCTTGCTGCCTTTTTTGCAATAACACTCCAACAATTGTGTGTTCAGAGGTGAAGGTAAAAACCAAAAAATCACTTGAAAGTTAGGACTTATGAGAACTGGAGCTTGAGTAAGGGCGTTCTTTATGTCTTCAAATGATTTCCTTGCCTCTACTATTCATTTAACATCAGAATCGTTCCTTAAAATCTTCGTAATATGTTTGACAATATCAACAAAATTATGAATAAACCTTCTAAGAAAATTTACCTTTCTAAGAAAGGATTGAAACTCTTTCCTATTCCTTGGAAAGTATATTTTCTAAATGTAACTAACCCTATTTAGATGAATTATTATTCGTTCCTTTGATATAACATATCCTAAAAATTTCCTAGTAGTTAAGGCAAAGACATTTTTAGTAGGATTGAGAGAGATACCAATTTTTTTGCATTTTTGCACAATTTTCTCCGAGTGTTTATGGTGTTCTTCCTCTTTCTTTGAAAATATAGTTATGTCATCCAAATAGACTGTTGAGCCCCAAGATTGTTCTTTCTTTCATCTTAATTCACTCCATTTTCCTTTTTCCATTGCTATCCCAGGCCCAAATGATCAATGAAATTAGTTAAAATTACTTTAAGAATGAATACCATGGCTAACTTGCTAAGTTTTGTGATTTTTTCATTGTAATGCATTTTGAACTGAAACTAGCTACAGAATGTAGACATTCCGTAGCTAACCACCAATTCTGCAGCTGTCTTCACGTTCAAGCATGTTCCAGGTGTCCTCTCAGGAAAAGCCACATATGGGTTAATTCCACATCATGTCCTCAACGCTTGTTGCTCACCATGAAGAATGAACTGAATTCTAGACGTGGTTTTGTACGTGGGAACTCATTCAAGGAGGTAGATTCCTAATAGGAATAGGACAGTCCAGATGTCCTTTGTCCCTTTACGTTGCCATATTTAGAGTTCTAGTACGATTTTGATAGGGAAAGACAATGATCCTCGTATTGTTGCAAGTTTTGTTATGAAGATTTGTTATAAATGTACTTGGGAAACCGAGAGACTGCTATATTTTAAGATTTCATGGATTGACTGCTATATTTTTTAATACCAAGAATACTCTGTTTTACGTTATTTTCCTTTAATGAAGAAGACAACATTTCTTTGAACGCGTTGAGTTGATTTTGAGTTAGATTCCGTCTGGTGGTAGAGGGCCCCTGCCTCCTGAATGACTTTACTTTGGTAATTTAGATAAGTATCTTAGTTTGTTTTCACGTTCTTTTGAAGTTTGAGTTCATAGTTAATTTCATTAGTCACTATAGCTATACTTGTTCTAAGAAACTCTTCCAAAAGATCATGATAATGAATGAGAAATGGCTGTAGTGTTATAGATTTTATTTGCAATTCCTTTTGTTCATTATCACAGTTGAACTTATTCTAGTAAACTCTTCCAAAAAATTATTATGATGACTAAGGCATGACTGTGATACTGAATTTTTCAGTTGTTTGCACTAAGTAGCATAGCTGATCTTACTCTTAAAACGCTCTTCCAAAATATCATAACAATGGGTAGGAAATAGCTGTGATGTCTTAGTTTTTAATTGTAATTGCTTTCAGTTTTCATGTTTGCATTTGCATTGAATTGTACAGCCAGGATTTTTCTAACAAACTCTTCCAAAATACCATTCATGATGGAAAAAATAGGCTGTAGAATCCCATAGATTAATTGCATGATAACTTAGTTAGGGTACTCCGGAGTCAAATTGCATTCAATTCATGCTTTGTTATTTTGTTTCAAGTTTGATAATGGCTTGTTAGTTTAGCACTATTTATTGTAGACTGGTAACACTTTAGTTCAGTTCTAGCTTAGCTCACTGTATTTTCATTCCACAATTTAGTTATCATCCATTGCATATTAAATTACATTAGTTGTTAAACTTAAATACCACGGCCTTCATTATTTACAAAAATTATTTTGTTCTAAAAACATATATTGACTCATAATCATCTGACAGAAGATAGTATCAGTCCAAGGCCTGGAGTACTTTTGAAACCTTTTTACCATTTCACAAACAAGCCTTTCCTCAAAGACTATTCTAAAGGAAATCTATAACTTTTGAGTGAGGTTTAGTGGTGTTAAACTAAGTTGCAGAATAGAATTAGGAGCTGGTTTTAGATTAGAGATCTTATGATGTTACCAATGTTCTTTTCCAAATATATCTCAAACAAACCTTTGATCATGGATGAGATGTTGTATCATTGTGAGTGGATTGTTTAATTGTTTAGTTAGGATAATTTTTACACTTAGCTGCCCATTCCTCAAGCTCTTCTAAAATATCCTTAATGAATGGATTGGAAAAGTTAAGTTCATGTTGTGATTCATTTTCTTGAAGTCATTATCAAGCTTTGTATTTTTTCTAAGTCATAGTTTAGGTTTGGTTCTGTCTCAGTATTTGCATTTGTCATTTATCATCAACAAATTAGGCTTCACTCTGTTTTTAACCAGTAGCTTCTTTCCACCAACATTCAGTTCTTTTCCTTGTGAACATAAAACCATCAAAAGACAAAAAACATCATAAAACACTAAACACAACGCAGTAAGAAACAAACACCTAGGCACATACAGTGCACTTCACTTCAACAGTTTACCAACCCTGGTTGACAATTAAATGAACTCAATTTAGGAGACTAGGTTGAGCCCAAACATTTTGGCGCCGTTGCCGGGGAAGTGAAAACTAGGTAACCTTTGTTTCTTAACTCCCAAAAACAATTATATGCGTAGAGAGAGAGACTCAAGGGGTAGATTCATAAGCAGCAGAAGCAGAAGTTTGATTCCTGGAGCACCACTTGTTTCACCTAGACCGAGAGCTAGTACACCTTCAACTCAGACCCACATTCCATCCTTTACTAATCCTGGACTTCTAGAAGACCTAAGATCAGATATTCCATTAGAGAAACCTTCCACTTCACCCACTGAACCTGCCTTAGAAGAAAATCCAAAGACTCCTGTTAAGAACACAAACTTTTCCACTTCCACAGGAGAATCAACCATGGCAGAAGAAGGAGGAGGAGGAGTCTTTAATGGAGAACACACATTATTTGGAGGGGGTAGAGGTAGAGGTAGAGAAGAAGGAGGTAGAGGTATAGAAGGAGAAGGAGGTAGAGGAAGAGGTAGAAGAGAAATAGGAAGCTCTTTTGGGTTTCCTATAGTAGATGAAGAAACCAATACAACCATGAAAAATATTTCACCCTCTATCCTTCCAAACTTCTATGGGCTTAAAAATGAAGATCCTGAAACCTTCCTATTTGAATTTGAAGTTCTATGTAGAACTTATGACTACTTACAATATGCTCAAAAACTTAAACTATTTCCTTCAACATTGAAAGGAGCATCATTGAAGTGGTTTATGAGTTTGATCAACAGTTCTATTAGGACATGGGAAGACATGAAACAAGCATTTCTAGAGAGGTATTTGGATTATTGTATGCCGGTCAATCATAAGGAAGAAGTGTTTAAGATGTTACAAAAGAAGATGAAAACTTGGAAGATTTGTTGGAGAGATTTCATTACAACATCAAAAGAGAAAAAATGGAAAACTTAGATCAAGACACCTTAAAAGATCTTTTGTTGAAAAAAATTAGGGATGAATGGTTGGATATCCTTAAAATGATGGGAAAAGGGGATATATCATAGCTCACATTACCTAAAATATCTGAGTTATGTATCAACCTTTCAAGAGGAAAATCTAAAACTGTAAAAGGTCCAAGAGATCCTGCTCTTGCAAGGGCAAGTAAGTCTGCTTCTGGGACAGTAAGTAGGTCAGAAATAGGACATATGCTTGATGATTTAAAATCTGACATCGTAGGGAGTCTTAGTGAACAAATAGACACCCTTAAGATACAAAACAAGAAAAAATCTGAATCTGATGCCTTAGCAATCTTTTGTCCCAAATGTAGGAAGAAACATGCCTTGAGAGAATGCCCTTTGGATGTAAAAGTTGTAGAGACTTGTGTCATTTGTTCTGAAAAACATGAGACCAAGAATTTTCCTTCCCTTCCTGGTCTCAAAGCTGTCTTTCAAGAGAAAAATCCTACAGATTCCACAGAATGTCTCAATTTTGTCTCTAGAAGGCCTTGGCAAGGACCTCAAACACAAGGATTCCATGATCAAATGTATAACCAACCTCCACCTTGGAATTCTTGGCAACAACCTTGGCCTCAATTTCAAAATAAATCTCAAGATTAGGCACAAGGATCACAAAATCCCTATGGAAGATACTCTCAGTACTATCAGCATCCACCATCCTATCCACCATACCCACATTTTTATCCTCAAAATCCTCAACAAAATTTTCCTCAGAATCCTTAACAAAATTTTCAACAAAATCCTCAACAACATCATCAGAACCTACCACATCAAAATCAACCACTTCCATTACCATTTCCTCAAAAATCAAATCAGTTGCCTGCTCAACCCATACCAAACCCCAATAATAAAAATCCTTAGAACACGTACATGATAGAAGGCCAACAGTTTCCAACTTATTTAATTACTCCTTTAGACCTTAGTGATGTTCAACTTAGGTCTGGAAGGATACTTGAAAAGAGGAAACCTTCTGTGATCATACAAGAACAAGATAACTCTGAGGAAGATTCTCTATGGGTGAATAAAAGTCTTGAAGAAGATACATATTTTCAAGACCCAAACACTGAAAAATTAAAGCAAAAAGATCCAATAATTTCAACTCCTGTATTAGAGCAGCCATCAACATCTACTTCTATACCTCCCTTTCCAGAAAGATTACAAATTGATAGAGGTGTAAAAAAACAAATTATGGTGCCTAATTATGATTTCCTAGATGAGCTGAGAAATGTTTGCATTAAAATTCCATTATTACAAGCCATCAAGGAAATTCCAATTTTAGCCAAAACAATAAAGGAGTTGAGCATGAAGAAAAAAAGAAAAAGAATAAGAGAAACAAAGAAAATTCAACTGGCAGGAAAAATAGCAAACATTATGATGGGTAAGATTGCTATTCCAAAGTATCTTGACCCAGGAAATCCAGTTGTTAAAATTCACATCAATGGAATTGAAATCCAAAACACACTCATTGATTTAGGAGCAGCAATCAATATTATGAGTAGACAAATCATGGATAAACTGAAGCTTCCTAATATTCTCTTTACACCCACATTATTACAATTAGCAGACAGATCTGTGATAAAACCTGATGGGGTAATAGAAGATATTCCAGTGTCCCTAGATTCTTGGGAGTACCCTATGGATTTTATGATCCTAACTCCTAAGAATAATCTAGGAGGCCACCTTGTTATATTAGGAAGACCTTGGTTGGCTACAGCTGATGCTTTTATTAGTTGTAGATCTGGTGATATGTATATCTCTAATGGTAGTTCAACTAAGAAATTCACTTTGTATCCTCCAGCTAGGAAAATTACAGATTTAGATGATACTCAATGGATAGAGGATGAAGAAGACTTACAACCTCTCTTCACAATTTCAGAAATTAGTGAAGATAGTCAAATTCTGAATACTCTAGAAAAATTTTAATCCTCTTCAAAATACAAACATGAACCATTTCAAGAAGGATCAAACATTGAGTTTTTGTCATCAAGACAGATGTCTCTTCATTCTATGGATAAATTTGGCAGCTCTACAAGTGCGATTTTTCCAGGCAAAACTTTGAACATAAATAAGAACCTAGAGAAATCTCAACAAGAAGAGTTAGTCAAAGTATTACAGAGACATTCTTCTGCATATGCATGGGAGTACATTGACATGAAAGGGATAAACCCCAAGACTTGCACTCATCACATCTATATAGAGGAAAATTGTAAACCAATCAGACAACCTCAAAGACGGATGAATCCAAATCTTAGGGAGATTGTTAAAGAAGAATTGCAAAAATTGTTAAATGTCAACTTCATCTATCCCATTTCAGATAGTCAGTGGGTTTCTCCTTTGGTAATTGTGCCAAAGAAAAATGGTAAACGGATGGTATGTATTAACTACCGGGAATTAAACAAAGCTACTCTTAAAGACCATTTTCCCTTACCTTTCATAGATCAAGTGTTAGATACATTAGCTGGCAAAAAGTGCTTCTCATTCCTAGATGGGTTTAGTGGTTACTACCAAATCTAAGTAGCACTTGAAGATCAAGACAAAACCACATTTACCTGTCCTTAGGGTACCTATGCTTACCGAGTATTGCCATTTGGATTATGCAATGCACCTGCAACATTCCAAAGGGCAGTATTAGGAATTTTTTCAGATCTAATACATGATTGTGTAGAGGTATACATGGATGATTTCACAGTTTATGAAAACACATTTGAAGAAGCTTTAGCAAACTTGGAAAAAGTTTTAAAGAGATGTCAAAGAAGCAAATCTTTCACTTAGTCATGAGAAATGTTTCATGATGTTTACTGAATGGATTGTTTTAGGACATCATATTTCAGGACATGGGATTAAGGTTGATAGATCCAAAGTTGAAGTCATCTCCAAGTTGCCTATTCCAAATTGTCAAAGAGATGTTAGAAGTTTTCTAGGATTTACTGGTTACTATAGAAGATTTATAGAAAACTTCACTAAAATAGCATCTCCACTCTTCAAATTGCTTACAAAAGATTGTGAATTAAAATGGGATCCTGATTGTCAATCAGCTTTTGAAACTTTGAAAACAAGAATATCTGAAGCACCTATCTTGAGAGGACCAAATTGGAAACTCCCTTTCCATATTTCTACGGATGCTTCAGATACAGCTCTAGGAGCTGTGTTGGGTCAAAAAGATTTAGTTCCTTATGCCATTTATTATACCAGTAAAAATTTGACTCCCACAGAGTTGAACTATACTGTGACTGAAAAAGAGTTTTTAGCTGTTGTTCATGCCATAAACAAATTCAGACACTATATAACAGGCTATGAAACTTTTGTTCACACAGATCACTCTGCCATTAGATATCTAATGAACAAATCAATTACTAATGGAAGAGTCATAAGATGGTTATTTCTTTTACAAGAATTCAACATCACCATTCTAGATAGGCCTGGGAAACAAAATACAGTAGCTAATTTCCTATCTAGACTCCAAAACATTAAAGACAACACCCTAGTTGAAGATCAATTCCCTGATGAATATATTTTTGCAATTTCTACTCAGACTCCTTGGTTTGCTGACATTGCTAATTATTTAGTTTCAGGGAAATTTCCTTCAATAATGAATGCAAGAGACAAAAGGAAGATTATTTATGACAGTGCAAAATATTCATGGGTTGCTAATGAGTTATACAAGACAGGTCCAGATTTTATCATTAGGAGATGTGTTCGGGAAGATGAGATGCCTGAGATCCTCAAAGCATGTCATGATGAACGTTGTGGCGGACACTTTGCTGATAAAATGATAGCCTATAAGATCCTTCATTTGGGATATTATTGGCCATCCCTTTTCAAAGATGCTAAAGAGTATGTCAAAAGGTGTGACGGTTGCCAAAGGGTAGGGAAACCTTCTCGTTCAGGTGAGATGCCATTGCAGCCTCAGGTACATATTAAACCTTTTGAAAAATGGGCTTTGGATTTTGTAGGACCTATTATTCCTCCATCAAGACAAAAGAAATATATATTATTTTGCACTTATTATGTTACTAAATGGGTAGAGGCCAAACCATTACTTTCTGCTACTGAAGCATCTGTAGTTAATTTTCTTTTTGAGGATATTTTTACTCGTTTTGGTGTTCCAAGAGAAATTGTTACAGATCAAGGAGCTCAATTTACATCAAAGGCTAGTGGAACCAAATTATGGAGGAGAGTCTGAAATCGAGGCATAGAAAATCTACTCCTTATCATCCACAAGCAAATGAGTCGGGGAATCTACTAATAAGGTCATTGAAGGAATCCTAACAAGGACTGTTCATTTACATAGAAGATATTGGGTAGAGAGGCTTCTTGAAGCCTTGTGGGCCTATAGAACTACATGGAGAAACACAACAGGCCACACTCCTTATGAGCTTGTTTATGGAAAGCAAGTTTTGTTTTCCCATAGTTTCAGTTGGAAACTTTAAAAATGGCGGTTCAGCTAGGACTTGATTTAACGGAAACACAGCGTAGATTGGAGTGAATTAATGAATTGGATGAGATCGGACAAGATGCGGTTCAGAAACAAGTCTAGTCCAACAGCAGAGGGCTAGATGGCATGACAAGTATATCAAGGAAAAGAAGTTCAAAGAAGGTGACTGAGCTCTCTTGTTTGATTCAAAGTTCAAGGATTTCCAAGGTAAATTTCAAACACATTGGCTTGGGCCTTATGAAATTGTGAGAATTTTTGACAATGGAGCAGTAAAAATCAGGACAATAGATGAAGAAGAGGTTACTTTTCTTGTGAATGGTCATAGATTGAAGTTGTATCACAAACCACTCTCAAGAGAAGAATTTGTCAAGAAGTTTTAGGAAAACAGTGATGTGAAGTTAATGAAGAATAATCTTTCTTCTTCATCAACTTAATTGAATTTTCTAAAGTCATTTTATTATTGAAAAAAAAAAAAAAGTATAGACATGAAAACCAATCACTGATTGGCATGTTTATACAGAAAAGAGGGAGTGAAAATCAGAATCTTTTTGACACTCTAACTTTTCCATTTTGTTTTTTTTCTCTGCAAGCAGCTGTTACAAAATCATAAGTTCAGATCCATTTCACTTATGATCCATCTCATTTCATTTCATTCCATTTACTCATTCATCCATATTCCATCTCATTCATTCATTCATACTTTGCTTCATTCCATATTTCATTCATCTCATTCCACACTTCATCCACCTCATTTCCATTCCAGAATTTAAAATTTGATGTTTTTCTGCAATTGAATAATACACAACAGAAAATTGCAGGGTACTTTTCCACTCCATTTCATAAATTGTAATCCATCCCACTCTATCATTCACTTCATACATATCCCATTATACCATATTTCATCATTCATCTTCATTCATTCCATACAACATTCCATTTACATTCCAAACCACTCCATTCTGTAATTAAAAATTCTCTACGAACACGATACCACGGTACGAACGGACATTGCGGCCTAATCGGACTTTCGCGACCGAGCGATCATTCACGGCTACGAGATCCACAGAGGCAGCTGATCAACAAACATTGAATTACACGCGAATATTACAATCCATTATATCCATGAACAAGAAAAATCAAGAAGGATTATGAAGACTCACAAAGTAATGATTTACAGAGGAGAACAAAGCATATAAATACCACAAAAAGCAGATGAAAAGAAAAGGTAAAAAAGTTCTGATTATAATGGCATATCATGAAAAACTTTAGTATAGTCTAGTTATGAATCATTCGAAAAGTTGTTTTCATTATTTTTATTGATCATGCCAAATATACCCTCCGCAAAACTTTGGATAACAATCCTTCATTTCAAATCCTATACCCAATCATCATCTAAAAATCTAAGTGGTTAAAATGCTGAAGTGATTGATTTTCTCACGTCACCCATCCAAATCATTTAATGATGATTTTTGAATCTGTTGCAAAATATCTCCACGGTCTTTTCACTCATTGATTTGTTTTCTTCACCTCACTTCATTAACTCGTTCCGTAACCATTCCCTATTACTCCATCCCGTAGCCAACCCTTCATCATTTCATTCTGTAAAACAGAGGTATCTCTATGCAGAGGTATATTAGTTTGAAATTTGAAGCCATTGTCACCAAGAAGCAGAGGTATATCAGTTTGAAATTTGAAGCCATTGTCACTGTGAAGGAGAGGTATATCAGTTTGAAGATTGAAGCACTGTCACCGTGAAGCAAAGGAGTATTAATTTGAAGGTTGAATTCATTGTCTTCATGAGCAAAAAGAGTACTAATCTAAATATTGAAGAAGAAATTATGGGCCTCATGATGAGAACTGAACCAGTAGGCACAAAATACCTGGAAGGATACCCTCAAAGCAGAGAAATGTTGCAACAAGCAGGATGGCTGCAATTCCTTGAAAAATTTAATGGCTTCCACAAAGAAGTTTCTAAAACGTTTGCAAGGTCATTCAAAGGAGCCGAGGTTGAAGTTGGAGATACTAAATTCACTGTCACAGAGGTTTTTATTGCAGAAGCAACAGGATTTCCTAGACATGGAGATATATGTCTTAAGAATAGAGAATTTCATAATGAATCATGGAAGTAGATCCTCAAGTCACCAGGTATGTATGTCACTGTGTTTAAAAAGGGAATTCCATGCTCTGCATTAAAAAATAAATGGAGAAACATGTTGCTTATCCTACAAAAAATTATCACTTGTGAAGGTAGATATGGTACTTTCTATGTTTACCATATTAGGTTGATAATGCATTTCCTAGAAGAAGAGCTTAATTTGCCCTATTTCTTGCTTCAAAGTTTAAAAAATGGCTTCAAGTGTTGAAGAGTCAATTCCTAGAGACAACTCTATACCATCATGGCTTGGTTAAGATTTTAATTGAACACCATTTAGCCAAAACAAAAGATACTTGGGATAATTTCTTGTTAAGGAATCAATTTGAGGGCAAGAGGCCTTCACACAGACATACATTCTGATGAGAAGCAAAAAATGAAGCCTCTAAGGTGAAATTGAAAAAACGATCTGATAGTGAAGAAATAATCTGTGAGAAGTTGACTCAGATTAAGAGACAACTTAAGGAAGAGAGGGTAATCAGAAAATCTGCCACAGAAAAAGGAGAGGGATCATCCCAGCCAAGAAGAAGCCATAGACTCAGGGGGAAACTAAGGAAAACACAAATCAAACAAACTGGGGTGATAAACATAGAAGATGAGGAAACATCTATTGAATAAGATGTTGAAGAAGATTTTGATGAAGAAACCCCTGAAATTGACCCTGCACAGCAAGAAATTTATAACTATGTTGAAACATTGGAAAGGAAAGCTTCAAAAAATAGAGATGAACCCCTAGTCCTCCAGCAATAAAAATAGATGTGTTAAGAAAGAGAGATAGGTATGAAATGGAAGTACTTAATAGACATATCGGGGACCGAGAATGATATTCTAAAGGAACAAATCAAACTAAAAACCAGTATGAACTCAACCCTATCTCTACAAATGGACAAAGTGGAAAAGGCTACGAAGAAGTTGAAAAGAGGAACGAAACTAATCGGGATAGTTACCAATCTATGACATCATTGAGGTCATCGAGGAAGCCCCGAGTAGGCATCTAACTTCCGAGGGCAAAAGAAGAAGAAGAGGGTAGTTGTTCTTGCAAAGAGTCTTTGAGTTTATGGAATAAGTTGCATGAGGACATGCGAAGTCTTCGGTGGGGGGTATGTTGAGCCCCAAGATTGTTCTTTCTTTCATCTTACTTCACTCCATTTTCCTTTTTCCATTGTTATCTCAAGCCCAAATGATCAATGAATATAGTTAAAATTACTTTAAGAATGAATACCATGGCTAACTTGCTAAGTTTTGTGATTTTGTCATTGTAATGCATTTTGAAATGAAACTAGCTACAGAATGCAGACATTCCATAGCTAACTGCCAATTCTGTAGTTGTCTTCACGTTCAAGCATGTTCCAGGTGTCCTCTCAGGAAAAGCCACATATGGGTTTATTCCACATCATGTCCTCAACGTTTTTTGCTCACCATGAAGAATGAACCGAATTCTGGACGTGGTTTTGTACGTGGGAACTCATTCAAGGAGGCAGATTCCTAATAGGACTAGGACAATCCAGATGTCCTTTGTCCCTTTACGCTGCCATCTTTAGAGTTCTAGTACGATTTTGATAGGGAAATACAATGATCCCCGTATTGTTGCAAGTTCTGTTATGAAGATTTGTTATAAATGTACTCGGGAAACCGAGAGACAAGCGGGAGATTTTTCTTAGATTTCATAGATTGGCTGCTATATTTCTGAAGACCGAGAATACTCTGTTTCAAGTTATTTTCCTTTAATGAAGAAGATAACATTGATTTGAACGCGTTGAGTTGATTTTGAGTTAGATTCTGTCTGGTGGTAGAGGGCCCCTGCCTCCTGAACGGCTTTACTTTCGTAATTTAGATAAGTATCTTAGTTTGTTTTCACGTTTTTGAAGTTTTAGTTCATAGTTAATTTCATTAGTCACTATAGCTATACTTGTTCTAAGAAACTCTTCCAAAAGATCATGATAATGAATGGGAAATGGCTGTAGTGTTATAGATTTTAATTGCAATTTCTTTTGTTCATTATCACAGTTGAACTTATTCTAGTAAAATCTTCCAAAAAATCATTATGATGGCTAAGGCATGACTGTGATACTGAAGGTTTCAGTTGTTTGTTTACACTAAGTAGCATAGCTTATCTTACTCTTAAAACGCTCTTCCAAAACATCATAACAATGGGTAGGAAATAGCTGTGATGTCTTAGTTTTTAATTGTAATTTCTTTCAGTCTTTATGTTTGCATTTGCATTGAATTGTACAGCCAGGATTGTTCTAACAAGCTCTTCCAAAATACCATTCATGATGGACAAAATAGGCTGTAGAATCCCATAGATTAATTGCATGATAACTTAGTTAGGGTACTCCGGAGTCAAATTGCATTCAATTCATGCTTTGTTATTTTGTTTCAAGTTTGATAATGGCTTGTTAGTTTAGCACTGTTTATTGTAGACTGGTAACACTTTAGTTCAGTTCAAGCTTAGCTCACTGTATTTTCATTCCACAATTTAGTTATCATCCATTGCATATTAAATTACATTAGTTGTTAAACTTAAATACCACGGCCTTCATTATTTACAAAACTTCTTTTGTTCTAAAAACATATATTGACTCATAATCATCTGACAGAAGATAGTATTAGTCCAAGGCCTGGAGTACTTTTGCAACCTTTTTACCATTTCACAAACAAGCCTTTCCTGAAAGACTATTCTAAATGAAATCTGTAACTTTTGAGTGAGGTTTAGTGGTGTTAAACTAAGTTGCAGAATAGAATTAGGAGCTGGTTTTAGAGTAGAGATCTTATGATGTTACCAATGTTCTTTTCCAAATATATCTAAAACAAACCTTTGATCATGGATGAGATGTTGTATCATTGTGAGTGGATTGTTTAATTGTTTAGTTAAGAGATTTTTTACACTTAGCTGCCCATTCCTCAAGCTCTTCCAAAATATCCTTAATGAATGGATTGGACAAGTTAAGTTCATGTTGTGATTCATTTTCTTGAAGTCATTATAAAGCTTTTTATTTTTGCTAAGTCATAGTTTAGGTTTGGTTCTGTCTCAGTATTTTCATTTGTCATTTGTCATCAACAAATTAGGCTTCACTTTGTTTTCAACCAGTAGCTTCTTTCCACCAGCATTCAGTTCTTTTCCTTGTGAACATAAAACCATCAAAAGACCAAAAACATCATAAAACACTAAACACAACGCAGTAAGAAACAAACACCTAGGCACATACAATGCACTTCACTTCAGCAGTTTACCAACCCTGGTTGACAATTAAATGAACTCAATTTAGGAGACTAGGTTGAGCCCAAACATAGACCACCATTGATTTTATCTTTCTCCTCAGCAAATGCAATATCCATCGCCCTTTGGAAAGTCAACCTTGCATTCATAAGACCAAAAGGCATTTTGGTATACATAAATGGTCGCCATGGCTTAGTAAAATAATTTTTCTCTTGATCCTCTAGATGTACTAATATTTGATTTTAACCTGAGAAACCATCAAGCATTAACATTCTTTGAGAGCCAAAAATATTTTTCAGAATTTTATCCATCTTGAGAAGAGAGTAATTATCTTTGATAGATGATTTATTTATATTTATGAAATCAATAAAAATTATAATCTCACCATTCTTCTTCCTTATAGGTACCAATGTAATATTCCCAAATGGGATGTAATGTCCCAAATGGGGAAATTTTTACTCCACCGGGAACATCTTAGATGTTCCTAATTTTCCACTCCAAAAATATTAACAATCAACAATGAACTATCTCAGAGATTGACTGCAGGGTAATTTACTAATATTTCATCTTCACAAGGAATAATGAGATCCAGAGGCTACCTAGCCCTCTAGCAGACTTTGCCAATAGAATATGTCAAGAGCTAATAATTCCCTTCAAGGAATTTCTGCACCCGTTGTGCATGAGGATGTTGTATAAGAAATCCAATGTGAAAATAAGGCAATCCAATGTTGGGATGCCTTAGAATATTTTTGGTACAAACTCCCTACAGAATATAAGCTCAAATAAATAACCTTAAGCAGGTTATTCAAATATCCCACCAACATGTATACCGAAACAATGCTCAATAAGGGAATCTTCAGCAGTATTCAACCTCTAATATGACAACAGTGAATAAGGCATCATATAATTATAGAAGAGTACAAATCTGATACAAAATGTATAGCAGCAAATATTATACAAGATCCTTGAGGAAAAGACCTCTCAAGGTGAGTGAAAATCAACCTTCGAGGATAATGTACATAAACCAGAGAATACATTGCTGCATAAACCCAGCTACTCTATAACTGCATAGTCTCTAAGGGAAAATGACCGCAGACTGAAATATACAAGATGGTATGAAAATACATGCCCAAATAAATATGGGGGAGCAAGGTCTCAACCCTAGAAAACATTATCACCTCAATCCTCCAAGGGATTGTCTAGAATACATAAAACTAGAAAATACCGGAGTTGCAGTGTAGCTGCTGCAACTAAAATATAATACAACATAGGAGAAGGGAAATAGATGCTGCAATGACAATGAAACCTCCTCCAATGATCTCCAAAGTGAAGGAGTTGATATCCTTCCTGAAGAATGCATTCACTAGTGCACAAAATGTGCTCCACCTACAAACCCTTACTGAGAATAACGTTGTAAGAAGAATGGACTGCGCTGCGCATGAGAGAAATAAATATGGCCTGATTCCAAATCTACAATATGAGCTCTGTAAATATCATTTTCTGATTTCCTAGAGAAGGAATGAGTTTCCCCTCTACAAACCAACTCAGGAAGTGAGATGATGAAGGTCCCTCACTGCAACACCAGTAGCTCTAGCGTTCTCTTGCTGCAAGAATAATGCAGTAGCTGTAGATGACTGCTTTGGCCTCATGCCATGATGTGAGGAAGATGAAGAAAAATCTCTTCACGGCCTCCCATGGAAGAGAAGGGCATTCCTAAATAGGAATCCCTCTTGTGCTAAGCAGCACCAAGTTGAAGAGAGCTTCAACCTCCAAATTCTATCTTCAAGACCCCTCTCCACAATGCTCTCCTTCATATTTTATGAAATGTGTGTATGGACCCCACTCCCATTAGTGTTTCTCTCATTTTAATTTCTCTCCACTCCAACTACGCAATATTCTTGTGCAAGCTTCCCCTCTTAGGGTACGTTGTTGACTTGGTCAACCATGGTCTAGCTTGCTTGCCTTTGGCCCCTTTTCACACTTGGGCTACTAACTTAACCCACTGAAGTGACTTTTTTCACCATAGGAGTGTTTATTAAAATGATACATTGGGTTCCCTTACCCACTTATTCACTTTTATTAGCATAAAAGTAAAATTAATGTCCCAAATACTTTATTTCAAAATTTGGGACATTACATGGGAAAAGCATGAATATAGTGCAAAATTATGGAATAAAAGTGTTAATCATCATATAAAATCAAGAGGCCAATATGGATACCTTCCATTCATCATAAAAACAACATATATAAGTAAAATAATGGGCCACAAACCATAATACAAGATAGAATAAGCCTCCAATGGAAAAAACACTCAAAAGAGGCATTGCTACTACATATCAAAGAGTTGGAAGACTACTACAATGTTGTTTAAAAGGAACTTCTATAGAAAATGAATACGCAAAAAACATGAGCTAATATATGCCTCAAAATATAGATCTAATATAGATCTAGGTACTATACAACCTCCAATGAAGAACCCCACAAGGGTTTTCAGAAATACACCATGTACAAGATAGGAATCAAAGCCCTAGGGCTGAAGATTCATTGCAACATACAGATATGGAAAGTGTGGCTGATATGATATAAGAAATAGTTCAACCTCCTCCAATGGATCTCCTAGATGAAAGGCTGATCTCTTCACTAGAAAATCTCCTCCCCAAATGGTGTGCTGAAATCACCCTGCAACTCCTCCCTTAAAATAACGTTGATTTGGAATGAAACTGCCATGTAGGGGAAAATAAATATGTGTCTTGATGCCAAGATCTAAAAATATGCTCAAGGGCCTTCCTTACCATTATCCCAATGCAAATGAACCCTTCTCCACTGAAAATAAGTACAGAAGTGACCCAAAGATGGTCTCCACTGCTGCAACATGCAAAACAACTCAACCCTCAACAGGATTTTTGTTATAGATGTAAGATGAAGGTTGGCCCCAAGCCTAAAAGTGGAAGTGAAGTACAATAATATTTCAAGAGATACTCAATCAAAGAGGTGGCATTCCAAATCAGGAACACCCAGTGCTAAACAACACTTGCAACCTTAGCTAAACAGCCAAAGAAAGCTATATGACTAAACATACCATATATTCAAAAATATCATATACATCAACATAATAAATATGGAGGCCATCCTCTTCCTTTTATAAGATATGAGCTTCCAAACCCTAAGTCCCATTCATTTATGACCCTACTTCCATGCAAGGTGTCTCCATCTAAAACTACGTTGTCCCTCATTGATTTCCACTCCTCCATGACAACGTTGTTGATTTGGTCAAAGTTGACCCAATCAAGATTTTCCAGCCCCTTTTCACACCTAGGGGTGCTTAATTAAGATGCCAAGATGTTTTCATTTTACATTGGAATTGATTTATTCATTATTAAGGAGAATTTTGGACCTCCATTGTCCTCTTATTCATAGAACAAGACATCAAAACAAAATTTAATATTCCAACTAGCTCATGGCTAATTGGGAATATTACAGTCCTCCCTTCCCAAATGTTGCTTGTCCTCAAGAAATTGAAAAGGTGAGTGTTGCAACTCTTCTCCTCCTCCATTGATGACACCATCATGTGATAAGCTTCCGTCATAAGCTAAGTGTCTCCCAATCCATCCTTCAATGAAATTATCCTCCAAAGTTCTGATGAGATGCAAATGATCCATCCTACAAGGAAGCAATAGGTCTAATGAAACAAACATGGTTTGCCCATTGTTATCCCTGAAACATGTAGCATAATGAACATGGAGAATCTCTCTCCCATAGGGCACATACAATCCTCCAATCCTCCCTCCAATCATTCCCATAAAAAGAATAAGTACATCATAAATGTATGGGATCAAAGCCAAGTACAAATAAATAGAAATATGCAAAAATGGAGGTGGGTCATAGTCCCACATGTGGAACCAGTGCAGTATATATCATGACTACATCATATATTTATATGGTAAGTGGTTTCCCCACCACTTACTTGTTGTCCAAGTTTTCTCACAATGGTTGAAAAGGTGAGAAATCTTTGGTGCCTTTAGAGTGCACCCATAGTGATACAACATCTCCCTATAACCTCCAAGGGAGTGGCCATGTTTAGAAATGTTTATGGCCCAAAGCTGGCCATGAAGGTTATATGGAAGAATGATATTCCTTGGAGCTATGTCCTGCATATACATGGTAAAGGAATGCAAATAATAATCAAATGAAACATCATGTACATGTGCGTTTCCTTACCAAAATTTCTGCTCATACAAATGGAGTGGTCCATAGATAGATCCCTTCTCATTCCAAAAGAGGAAAGAGGTAGATATGATAACTCCTCCATAGAGTTATGTATCTCTCCCATCGCTACATGGTCCATGCATATTTGCAAATTCTTATATATCTCCTCTTCAAATCCTTCCCAAGTGTAGCTCTCTATGATAGTGTTGTAGGCTCTCATGGAGTAAGTATAGCTGAAGAGAAAATATTCATGTGCTCTTTGTAGCAACTTCTCCTTGAGCTTGGAAGCTATAGATAAGAATATCCTACAAGTTAATAGATGAATTCATCTTGGACTGAATAACCCTCATCATGTAGTTGGTCATCAAGTATCATGCATGTAAAAAGATCCTTGGAATAATCCACCAACAACTGCGATTTCCAATATGGATCTATCCTCCATAGTGATAGCGCTGATGATATATGAAAAATAACATCTGTCATATGGCTACCCTTCTCTTTGACATATCCCATGCCAAAGGTACATGTTGGAAGGATGTTATCCTTCCCGTGATGCTCTTCCCATAGTGCAGAACATGAAATGAGAGTGGTTAATGATGATGTTGGGAGAATTTCTCCCTCCTCCTTGAGTCTACCCAAGACTCTCAGTGTTGTATCGTGGACTCCTAATGCTCCCATTCCTCCTATATCTATGAATTTTGCACCATGATGTGAGACATGTCTCACAAAATCTGGATCATGTGGCCTCCCAGGTGGTTTTCCACAACATAATGATGTCTCCTGGGCCAATCACATATGCCTAATAAATGGGATTATCATGTTCCTGCTTCCACTGCACAAATCCAACTCTGTTTCTTGTGTGGAAGTTTCATGATATTTGGGTACCACTCTTAATGATGCAATAGTCCCTCTAACTTGATAAATTGCTCCATCCTCACCTCCTGGTGGTGGTGGATCATCTCCTACTTTTCCAGAGTTGTGACCCCTTTCTATTTCTTCTTCTTCTTCCTCCTCATCATCTGCGAAGACCTCTATGAGTGTGCCTTTCCTACTGCACATTTATGTCCGGGTGCCCATGATTCTTGGCATGTGAAGCAAAGCTTCATTCTCCTCAAATCTCTTGAGACATCATCATCAAAAGGTTTTTTATTTTGGCTCTCCTTTGAAAGAGGAGCCTGCTCATATTTTCCCTTTGATGGAAAAGAGGGCTTGTGTTGAAATGTTGCCTTTTATTTTGGCAAGGAATATTATATATATATATATCCCTTTCAATGGAATCTTGAAGGGTAGTGGAATTGGTAGACTTAACCAACCCATGAAGATGTTATTCTAACCCATCAATAAATATATGGACCCTTGCTGCAAATAAATCAGGAACCATAACAGAAAGTTCTAAGAACTCAGAAATGTAAGTTTCTAGATTACCTTATTGTTTTAGCTTTGCAAGCCCCATCAATGGTGCTTTAGGATCTCTTCTATAAAACCTCTCCACCAACCTCCTTGCGAAATTTGAATATGCAGTTACTTTGGCATGACCCAATTTAGACAAGCCATGGAACCACCAATCATGTGCTTCACCCTCAAGGTGCAGTGATTCTATCTTAACAGCCTCCATCTCTGGTCCTTTGTTCAGCTAGAAGTAGATGTCAATCTTTTCTACCCATGATTTGGAAGTGCATTTAGATGACCCATCAAATTTGGGTAAGAAAAATCTACCCATAGTGTGGTGTAGATCATGACTCTGAATTAATCCTCCACCTCTATTATGATGCCCGGGTCTCCTATGTCCTTGATTTGAAAAAATTCTTGAAAACTCAAGTGATCCTTGAATCTCTAAGATTAAGACTCATACTCCATGAAATATTATTCAAGATTTTATTCTTCTTGAAACCCTTCATTTCCCACTGCTAAGAATGTAGGCATTGTAGAGCGTTGGGAAACTTGTAGCTGCTGCACTGGTTGATCACTCCAGTGATGAGAAATGCCGGAGCATTCTCCATGTTGAAATCCTTTAGGGTATTCCTTGTATCTATCCATCTTCATATCATTTATTTATCTAGAAATGTCTTACATAGATTTGAGAAGAATCTTCGGAAACTCTTTCTCCTCATCTTCTCCTCCTAATACAGTGGTTTTACCGTTGTCTTCTTTATCATTTGTATAGTCAAACTTCCAGTGTCTTCTTCTTTGATACCTCTTCTCTCTATCAGTAAGAGGATCTCCTTCTTTAGATGACATATTGGATTTTCAAGATGCACAGACTATGCCAAGATTATAATATGATACCACTGTAATATTCCCAAATGGGAAAAGCAGGAATATAGTGAAAAATGATGGAATAAAAATTTGAATCATCATATAAAATCAAGAGGAAAATAAGGATAACTTCCATTCATCATAACAACAACATATATACGTAAAATAATGGGACAAAAACCATAATACAAGATAGAACAAGCCTCCAATGGACAAAACCCTCAAAATAGGTGTTGTTACTATATATCACAGAGTTGGAAGACTGCTACAATGATGTTTAAAAGGAACTGCTACAACAAATGAATATGAAAAGAACATGTGCTGATATATGCCTCAAAAGATAGATCTAATATAGATCTAGGCATTATACAACCTCCAATGAAGAACCCTAGAAGGGTTTTCATAAATACACCATGTACAAGATAGGAATCAATGCCCTAGGGTTGAAGATTCACTGCAACATACATATATGGAAAGTGTGGCTGATATAATATAAGAATTAGTGCAGCCTCCTCCAATGGATATCCTAGATGAAAGTTTGATCCCTGCACTAGAAAGCCTCCTCCCCAAATGGTGTGCTGAAATCACCCTACAACTCCTCCCTCAAAATAACACAGATCTGTAATGAAATTGCAATGTAGGGGAAAAAAAATATGTGGCATGATGCCAAGATCTGAAAATATGCTCAAGGGCCTTCCTTACTGTCCTCCCAAAGGAAAGGAACCCTTCTCCACTGAAAATAAGCACTGAAGTGACCCAAATATGGTCTCCATTGCTATAACCTGCAAAACAACTCAACCCTTAATAAGATCTGCGTTGTAGATGTAAGATGAAGCTTGGCCCTCAGCTTGAAAGTGGAAGTGAGAGCTACTCAATGAAAGAGGTGGGATTCTAGATTAGGAACACCCAGTGCTAAACAACACTTGAAATCTTAGCTAAACAACCAAAGAAAGCTATATGTCTAAACAAACCATATATTCAAAAATATCATATACATCAACATAATCAATATGGCTGCCAGCCTCTTCATTTTATAATATATGAGCTTCCAAAACCTAAGTACCATTCATTTATTACCCTACTTCCATGCAAGGTGTCTCCATCTAAAACTGTGTTGTCCCTCATTGACTGCCACTCCTCCATGAAAACGTTGTTGATTTGGTCAAAGTTGACCCAGTCGAGATGTTCCAGCCCCTTTTCACACCTAAGGGTGCTTAATTAAGTTGCCAAGATGTTTTATTTTTACATTGGCATTGATTTATTCATTATTAAGGAGAATTATGGACCTCCATTGTCCTCTTATTCATAAAAAAAGACAACAAAACAAAATTTAATATTCCAACTAGCTCATGGCTAATTGGGAATATTACAACCAAATTAGCAATTCATCTTGAAAACATCAAAGGGACAATGATTTTTGCATCAAATAATTTCTTAATCTCTTTCTCAATCAGTGGCATGAGAAAAGGATTAATTATTCTCAACTTTTGCTCGAAATTTTTTTCATTCTCTTTGATGGGGATAATATGTTGGATAATACTAGGGTCATACCCTTTCAAGTCAGTATAGCTCCATTAAAATACATCAATATATTTCTTCATCATATCCACATACCTTTGTCTCATTTATGAGGAGATAAATCTAGACAACTTAACCATTTTAGGAATTTATGCAGTACCAAGATTGCAAGTTTCCACCTCTTCATCATCAACCTTCATCTTGGGAGAATTGAAAACATCATTCTGATCAAATAATTTCTCTAGGGAATAAGGCCTTTGGGAATACAATTATTTTTTAGTTGTAGGAATTCCAGATTGACTTTAGTTTCAACAAACATATTATGTTGTTCTACTTGAATATTCTCAAACTCTTCTTTCATCTCAAGGAAAATTCAGACCTACTGATCACTATCAAACACTTTCCAATTAATGATGTTATCAGGCATAATTGTTCTATGTCTGATCTCAACTTCATATCTCTCACTAGAATGAGTATGAATAAAAAACAAACTAGCAAAGATATCCAAAGAATAAACCACTAAATCCTGGTCTCTATTTTGAAAATGAAACTATATTCTTTAAAATTCTCAAGAATTTCAATAATTGAATTTCTACAAGCCCTCACCCTGACATCTTTGGTTTGATAAGATCGTTTTACTTGCTTGATTACTAATTCATAATCACCACAAATTGATATCTTCTTGTCACCTAAACTCTTCAAAGTTTCTAGACCCAAAAACAATGACTCATATTCTGCCATGTTGTTTGTACAATCAAAGTGTATTTGGTAAGAGAAAAACTTACTTTCATCATTAGGAGTGGTAATCCATATCCCTTCTCCAGCTCCCTCTCTCCTAACATACACACCAATAGACTTCACCAATGCTGGTTGCATGAGTTTTTGCCAAAAATTACAAGGCTTTCATGCCCATGTGTCTAAGGACTTTGCAGTGAATTTTGTGGGCATTGCATCAAAGGTGGGTTTGCTGAGTTTCGTGGTGTCTCATGAAATAATTTCCCAAGCTACAAATATTCCGAGGATAGGGGAAGATTGGTTTAAAGCCACTAAATTAAAATTGCAAAACTGTGACGAGTTCATGAAGTCTGAGCATATTGGAGTGGATATGACATCATGGATCCAAAGCTGATTCCTTAAAGAAAATTACTCCAAACTCCTGCTGGTAATTCAAAAACATTTCACATGTGAAAGGAGGTTTCATATGATTTATCAACATCACTTCAGACTCTTGATACATTTCACTAGTAGGAAGCCCTTTTACCTTCCATTTTTATTATTTAGAAGCCTATGAAAGATGTCAGATAAAGTCCAAGCTAGGAATGAGGGTAGTGAAGCTTCAATTTTTCATCATGGATGAATCAAGCTACTGTTTTTGGAGGAGTTGAAAAGGTAAAATAGAGACTAGGCCACATTCCTGTTTCTTGTTGGTTATGAAGTAGATGCATTACTTCCCAAGAAAACACCTAAATCAAAATCCAATCCTTCAAATAAAAAGTGATGAACCTATAGTTGAAGAAGAAGGTCTACAAGAAGAGGAAATGCAGTCCATTGTAGAGCCCATTGAGATTGAAATATAACATGCATATGAACAGAGATATCTCAGCCCACACCTACAAGCAGCAACCCAAAGCCCAACAAAAAGAGTCATGGAAGAATAACCAGGAGGTAAACAGTGGGGAAAGGTAACTTTGAGGACATTCTATAAGCTATATATATAGAAGAAACTCCAGTGGCTAAATTTTTGGATGTCAAAGGAAGCAAGAAGAAAAAGCAGGGCCTTACTGCAAAAAAACTTGAATTCTCAGGTGATGATGCAGGTTTTGTATTCAAACCAAGAATACCACTCACCATATTACAACTTGACAAAGGTGTTGTTGGGTGTTGAAATTGCGATTTAATTTCATTGCATTTTCACTTATATTTCCATATTATCACCTTCACTCCACCTCCACTTCATTACATTTACCTTACCATTACAATTATTGGGTTACATTTATGTTTTTCCAAACTTTATTGATTCCTAGTATTTTTAAGAGAATTTGCGGTTAAGAATTAGAAAATAATATGCATATACTTATACCTAACAAGTGGAATGAGATTCTTGCCATGTGTAGGTCAAAAAGAAGCTTCCAAAAGACCCTTCTATGGCCTCCTAAGGCCAAATTCGAATTTTAATGGAGAAGATCATGGGACCATGAGGATATGTGTCTCATTTCCTATTTTTATTGTAACTCTAAGAATACATGTGCCCTATCACCTCCTATTTGGATTGTAACTATAGTGATATAGGGAGAGATTCATGGAATCTCATTAATGAGATAACTTCTCATATTTTTGTATAAATAGGGAAAGATTTCTCCTATCAATTATTTGTAAAATTGGAGTTATGCTCAGGATTTGAATAAAGAATTAGATTGTGGCACCTTACTCATGAGTGTTCCTTCACTTTGACTTGGTTTCTCTTACATATGGAGCATATCGATTTACCATCTCTCATACTTTTGGATCAGCCATATACAATGTGTGAGATTTATTTTCTTTCATACATTAAGATTTATTTTTTTTCTTAGTATTAGTTTTAGAATGACTGTGTAATATTTTATTTCCTAGAACATCTCAATAAAGTAGATTCTTATATTTTCCAATTGGATTATGTTTGAGGCAATAGAGCTTACAATTTTTTTAGTTTCTTTTCATGTTCTTATACTGCTTTCCTAGATTAGATCCTCAATTATATGTATAATTGAATTCTCCTAAAGATCATACCAAGAAGGTGACTCTATCATACTTCCAAATTGGATGCTTGAGTATTTAACCTATGCAATAATTGAGTTTTTGTTTACATTCTTTGAAATGCTTTCTTTTTCAATTCCTGCAAGTACGATTGCACGCGTTATACTTTATTTTGAATTTGTATTTTCGTTACTTGATTTCATAGGTTAGTTGAATTTCATTTT
This sequence comes from Pinus albicaulis, assembly GCA_034641835.2. Classification (NCBI taxonomy): domain Eukaryota; kingdom Viridiplantae; phylum Streptophyta; class Pinopsida; order Pinales; family Pinaceae; genus Pinus; species Pinus albicaulis. The sequence continues at coordinate 997,842,004 of CM076578.1, forward strand.
CATTATTTGATTTCATAGATTAGATAAAAAATTTTTCATTATTTTGTAGTTAGCTTTCTCCTATTAATTATGTGTAAAATTGGAGTTATGCTCAAGCTTTGAATAAAGAATTAGGTTGTGACACCTTAATCATGAGTGTTCCTTCACTTTGATTTGGTTTTGCTTACATATGGAGCATATCGATTTACCATCTCTCATACTTTTGGGTCGGCCATATACAATGTGTGAGATTTATTTGCTTTCATAGATTAAAATTTATTCGTTTTCCTAGTATTATTTTTAGAATGACTGTGTAATCTTTGATTTCCTAGAGCATCTCAATAAAGTAGATTCTTATATTTTCCAATTGGATTATGTTTGAGGCAATAGAGCTCAAATTTGTTTAGTTTATTTTCATGTTCTTATACTATTTTCCTATATTAGATCCTCAATTATATGTATAATTGAATGCTCCTAAAGATCATACCAAGAAGGTGACTCTATCATACTTCCAAATTGGATGCTTGAGTATTTAACCTATGCAATAATTGAGTTTTCCATTACATGTATTTATACTGCTTTCCTAGATTATATCCTCAATTATATGTGTAATTGAATGCTCCTAAAGATCATAACAAGAAGGTGACTTTGTCATACTTCCAAATTGGATGCTCGAGTATCTAACCTATGCAGTAATTGAGTTTTCCATTACATGCCTTTACACTGCTTTCTTAGATCAGATCCTCAATTATATGTATAATTGAATGCTCCTAAAGATCATACCAAGAGGGTGACTCTATCATACTTCCAAATTGGATGCTTGAGTATTTAACCTATGTAATAATTGAGTTTTTCTTTACATGCTTTCAAATAGTTTCTTTTTCAATTCCTGCAATTGTGATTGCACCCGCTATATTTTATTTTGAATTTGTATTCTTTCTTTTTGTTACTTCATTTCATAGGTTAGTTGAATTTAATTTTCATTATTTGATTTCATAGATTAGATAAATTGGTTTTCGTTATTTTGTAGTTAGATTGATCTAAACTGAAAAAAAATTTCCAGCACATACAGTGCACGCATGCTTCACAAGTTTACGAAACCCCCAGGTTGAAAATTAAATGACAAGAAATTATTTTTCCCCAACATTTTGGCGTCTTTTTCGGGGAACTGTGCATAGGAACTAGCTTTCAGTCTAGAGTGTATTTTATCTTTTTTTAGTTTTTACTAGCCATCTATGGACAAAGAGTCTAGAATGCAGCCCAAAGACTGCATTGAGGAATGGTATCAAAAAGCGATTGTGCCACACTATTCATCTATTATTCAAGAGATCCTTGTGGAAAATTGCAATATCAAGATGATTTTTCATATCCTTACAAACAATCGGGTACATTTCATAAATTTGGATATGAATATTTCAAATATTCTAATTCGTAAATCGCTTCATTGGAAGCATGCATATGCTTAAAAATAAAATAAAAAATAGTTTTTTTTAGATAGATAAGAAAAATAAAAATAAAACCAAGCTTGGCTAGAATTTTAGAATTTTTATTTTTATTTTTTCGAAAAAAAATAAAAATGAACATGATTCATTCATTTTGAATAAATTTTAGTGACGCAGTAAGAATCACTTTGTTTTTTTTTATCACCATCAGAAATAAAATTTTTGTGTGAAAATATGAATTTTTGAAATACATAAAAATATTTGACGACACCGACTAGTATGCTCTCTTCCCACGCCTCGTTGTGACCTAGAAGATCAGAAAATCAGATCAGTCAATTTAAAAATTAAATTCAAAAATTCATTAAAATTTTGCTAGAAATTGATCTACAATTCTATTGAAAATCGTTGTTTGTGTCATGATCCTTTTTGCTATCCATATCTGTATGATTGGTTCTGCATTTTTTAATGTTTTGCATCCTCTCAATATTTTTTTGATCTATTGAATTGCATGTGCACAATTTAAAATAATAATAATAATAAGAATAATAATAATAAAATAATAAAAGTAAATAAAAAATATGGGCATTTGTTGCCACAGATTCGAGTGAATGTTCTTAAAGTCTGAGACCTTCGATTAATGATCCGAGTCTTAATGAACCTTCAGCAGTTCTATCCAAGACTGAAACTAAATCTTTCAGCCTTTACCAGTGTATAACTGAGCCTCCATAGGTGTATTAACACTCCACAAATGTGTGATCGAGCTTCATATCTTGCATAGCTCTTCTAAGCTACATCTATGGAGTTATCAAACATGAAGACTATTGGAGCCATAGAATAGCTTTATTGAGGGCTGTTGATAAATACAACATTGGGAAATTGAAAGAATCCTATGAAAAAGAGCCATCAACAAGTTTACTTCATGAGCATTGCTAGAAAACATAAATGTTTTGACACACGATTTTAAAATGCATTTTCTGAGAAAACCGAGGCGAATTAGGAAAAAATAAGACAGGTTTTTTCGATAACAGGGGAAATTAGGTAACTTGTGAGCAATTTTCTAGATTTAACAACTATTTAAGAGGATTTTTGGGTTCTCTGAAGCCTTAATTTGTAGATTGCGTGGATAAACGGTTTTTTTTTTTAAACAAACAGTGAACAAGTTTCAATACGACACCCTCTAGGAAGAAGATTTTGAATTGAAATAAAAATATACTAGATCCACATGGTATGAATAATCCACCCGTACATAGCCACGAGATGAACTTAATCATTGTGAGAGCTGTAATGTATGATTTAATGATAGTCTACACCTGTTATCTTGCTATAATTTATGGGCTTGGATGCACACTTGGGCTTTTAGCTTAAGATTTTCGATTATAGCCTTGCAAGTAGGACATATCATCATTCAAGAATCTTGATATTGAAGATTTCCAAGATAATTTCCCGTTTCACATTCCTCATGCTAGTGTGTGACAATAATATTCCACAGATTGATTTACAATCTAAAAATTTCTTCCTTTTGAAGCATGTTTTTGAATGTGAAAAAATGCACGTTTTGGTTGTAAAATAATTTTTTTTCATTATCTTTAAATAAAAAAAAACTCTTATTCTTCATTCATCTCAGTAATCTTGGTAGATATTTGAGAGTAATTTTCAGTAGTAATAATCTTGTAGAAATGAGGACTGAAGCAAGAGGGAAGTGGGATCTTCATACCAACGTTCCCATGCCAGCGTTGGCGGTTTTATGCACACTATTCTTTCTTGCAGGTCTTTTCGGATCGATGTTCATTTTATATTTTCGTAACTTTGCTACAAAGGAGCAGTGTGAGTCCATTATTGAACTTGTGAGAAAAATATTTCTTGGACCTTCATTATTGGCATTGCGAAAAGGAGAGTCCGTAGATAATACAAAGGATATAAGAACAAGTTTAGGGAAATTTATCAGTGCAAATAAAGATAAATTGGGTACATTGGATTTTATTGGAGTATTTTTACAAAAAAAATCAAACTCTCAACTGTTGTTGCATTATTAAAAGGCTAATGATTTTTAATAAATTAGATTTTCATCGAAAAACTCTAAATATTTTATCATAGCCTTAAATTTTTTTTTTGTGCAAACAGTTTAAAATTCAAAACAGTCTTAGATTGGTTCAAAAAGGATTCTGCTTAAAATAATTAAGAAAATTGTGATGATTATTAGATATGCAATTGATTTATTGAAGCAATTTATAAAGCGAAGAATACTTGAAAATTTTGATTGAATTTTTTTTTCGTGCAAGTACTTTTTGTATTTTTACTGCTTCAAATATTTTTGACAACATGCTTTTGCAACATAGATGATGATTCAATTTGATAGATTTAATAATGGCTTGCAGAACAATTGGAAGATTATTTAGATGATTTCTGAACATTTGACATTAAAAATTATAATATTGTTGTTGTGTATTTTTCTATGAAGCTTTAACATGCAGGGCACAAAGAATCTTTGTGATGCCAATCATATTGTTGAGCACATTGCATGAAGTCATCCAACAACAGGGAGTTGATTTATTTTTCATGGTTATTTCTTAAAAATGAATTGTTATTGATATCATGAATTGGAAGGAATATAACACTTTTGATTTTCCTTAATTTGTTTCATTTTACATTCAAATTTCGCATAAGAATCAGAAAGGAATTGTCCATTTATTTTTTAACGCACTTATGTTCTTTATGTCAAGTTTTTGCAGGTTTGGGATGATCGAATGATCATTGAAGAAAAAAAATTGTGTGCATAATTGGTCTTCAAAGGACCAATTTCATGAGAAACATAAGAACAATTCCATATCCATCAAGACCAATACCTTTCCTCCCTTTTGAATTATAAATCCAACCAAGCAATTCAAATCAAGCCATAGTTATTTTCTCAGCAAGAGTCATTTGCTCATTTTCCTTTATTCACATACACTTTCCATTACTTTTTGTTTACTCCCAACCCACAAATAAAATCAATAAGCTCACTTACATGCTTATTGCCCATTTTCATTATTATTTTCCATTGTCATCTTCCATTTTCATTTTCCTTTTCCTATCTTTTTCATTTTGCAAATAAACCCCGCTTCAATACAAATTATTGAGTCCATAGTCCTTTGAGTCTAAAATCTTTGAAAAAACACCTTGAGGCTTGCATGCCTTAATGGTAATTCCTCTTGCTGACGAACAATGGGAATACATTAATGTCCTTTTTTCATTGGATCTCTTAGGTACTTGACAACAACACAATTATTCGTACCTAGCAAGATGTGTTTGGGCATATTGATTCTCATTTTCATCAATGGTGATAGTTCTCGTGCTGACTAGTGGCATCCATTAATGTCCACTAAGTGAACAATTTCCTGCTATGTTCGACATCAGAACATCTATTCACATAGCAGGAATTATTCCAATGAGTTTTGAATACATGAAGACTATCATTTTCAGCATTTTGGAGCAAATGAAGAAGATATGCAACTACAACAGATTCAACAAAATGAAAGTTCCAAAATTAGATGGCAGCTACAGAATCAGATGGAAGCAATAGAATCATCACCAATCTTCAAATGCAGAATCAAATGGCAACCGTAGAATCAGATGGAAACTGCAGAATCAGATGACAACTACATAATCAACATCATTCTGCAGCAAATTTAGCAGTTTTAGTAGAAGAAATAAAAATTCATCTTGAATCTTTCCTCCATAACTTGTACAACCACTTTAATAAGATTATGATCAGAATTTTGCAGCCACCACACATGCAATTCATCCATTTTCAAAGGGTAAATTAAGGTATGTCATTTTCTAACTTTCTACCATAGAATTCATTGAAAAGCTAGAATGATAATTTTTGGAAAAAACACTTATTTTCCTCATTTCTTTGCTAATACCATCAATTGGGGGGTGGGGGGGGGGGGCGGGGGGATACATTCATATTCATATTTTACCATATTCCTATCACGTTCAAAAAGGCCACATACTTTCAAAAGATATCAACTATTACATTATTATTATGAGCATACAATGGCTTTTCAAAAGTACTTAAAAGACAATTGGATACAAACACAGTCATGGTTATCACACAAGAACCAACCATGATGCAATCCAATAAATATATACTTTGCAACAATAATAAAATTATCATTATGCAAATTTCAAAGATCAAAGTTGAATGAAACAACAAAATATGGTTGTAACACAAGAACCAACCATGTTGCAATTGAACAAAAAAAAAACTTTGCAGAAGTATGAAGTTATCAAATGATATCATGCAAACTTAAGCCAAACCTCAAGGACAAAAAAGAATTAATGTAATAGATTGCATGAGGACATGCAATAGCTTCAGTTGGGGGGTATTTTGGGCCTTGAAATTGTCATTTAATTCCATTACATTTTCACTTTTATTTCCATATTATCACTTCACTCCACCTCCATTTCATTACATTTACCTTACATTAACATTATTGGGTTACATTTATGTTTTTCCAAAATTTATTGATTCCTAGTATTTTAAGAGAATTTGTGGTTAAAAATTAGAAAATAACATGCATATACTTATACCTAACAAGTGGAATGATATTGTTGCCATGTGTAGGTCAAAAAGAAGCTTCCAAAAGACCCTTATGTGGCCTCCTAAGGCCAAATTCGAATTTGAATGGAGAAGATCATGGGATCATGAGGATATGTGTCTCATTTCCTATTTGTATTGTAACTCTAAGAAAACATGTGCCCTATCACTTCCTATTTGGTTTGTAACTCTAGAGATATAGGGAGAGATGCATTAACTCTCATTAATGAGATAGCTTCTCATATTTTTGTATAAATAGGGGAATCTTTCTCCTATCAATTATGTGTAACATTGGAGTTATGTTGAATCTTTTAATAAATAATTAGATTGTGGTACCTTACTCATGAGTGTTTCTTCACTTTGAATTGGTTTTACTTACATATGGAGCATCTCGATTTACCATCTCCCATAATTTTGGATTGACCATCTACAATGTGTGAGATTTATTTACTTTCATAGATTAAGATTTATTTTCTTTGTTAGTATTAGTTTTAGAATGTCTGTGTAATCTTTTCTATCCTAGAACATCTCAAGAAAGTACATTATTCTATTTTCCAATTGTATTATGGTTGAGGCAATAGAGCTCAAAGTTTTTTAGTTTCTTTTCATGTTCTTATACTGCTTTCCTAGATTATATCTTCAATTATATGTATAATTGAATGCTCCTAAAGATCATACCAAGAAGGTGACTTTGTCATACTTCCAAAATGGATTTTCGAGTATTTAACCTATGCAATAATTTAGTTTTCCATTGCATGACTTTATACTGCTTTCCTAGATTAGATCCTCAATTATATGTATAATTGAATGCTCCTGAAGATCATACCAAGAAAGTGACTTTGTCATACTTCCAAATTGGATGCTTGAGTATTTAACCTATGCGATAATTGAATTTTCCAATACATGCCTTTACACTGCTTTCTTAGATCAGATCCTCAATTATATGTATAATTTAATGCTACTAAAGATCATACCAAAAGGGTGACTTTATCATGCTTCCAAATTGGATGCTTGAGTATTTAACCTATGCAATAATTAAGTTTTTCTTTACATGATTTGAAATTGTTTCTTTTTCAATTCATGCAAGTGTTATTGCGCATGCTATATTTTCTTTTGAATTTATCTTCTTTCTTTTCGTTACTTGATTTCATAGGTTATTTGAATTTAATTTTAATTATTTCATTTCATAGATTAGATAAATTGGTTTTCAATATTTTGTAGTTGGATTGATCTCAATTGAAAGACAATTTCTAACACATACAGTGCACGCATGCTTCACAATTTTACGAAACCCCCGGGTTGAAAATTAAATGATAGGAAATTATTTTTCCCCAACATGTGTCAAGGTTGAAAAAAATACTGAAGTGATTGAAAAAATAAAACAACCTATGGTGGAAGACATCATTGACTTATCTCCAACTATGGAAGATATCATTAAGCAGAGGAAAGGCAAAGAGAAAGTCATTGAAAAATCTGAAGTGCAACTTTTAAAAGAGCATTTGAGGGAAGCTAGAGAGGAAGTTATTGAAACAAAGTTGGAATTGGAAGAAGCTAAGCTAGAAATAAAAATGGTGGAAGATTTCAAAGAAAAAGTCAATGAGAAAATTAATCATTATGATGAGGCTTTAACCAATGCAAAGAAATTGCTGAAGAGAGCCCTTCCTCTACGTAGGGTGATGAAACATATAAGGAAAATGAATATTTGGTTGCAAGAAGAGAGAAAGAAGCTTAAAATTCAAGTGAAAGAGTTGGAAGTGCAGATGGAAATGATACAATCTGAGCTTAAGAAAAAAGGTTTAAAAATAACAGTCATAGATGAACCTGTGGAAACTAAAGCCTTTGCTACCAAGGGTGAAGCTTCTAATGTTTGAAAAGGGGATCAAATACCTTTTTAATATTTTTTGCATCATTTTATATCATCGCTTATAGATCCATAGGAAAAATTTGAAGAAGAAATGCAGAATTTTCAAGTCTGCTGCCAATTAATCAAGTTCGTAGTGTGTCTCAAGATTGAAGCCCAGAAAAAATCTATGAACTCGTTGTAGATTCATTTTGGTTATATATCATAGGTTTTATCATGAAGGATGCAGGTAAAGGATTTTATTTAATTATTTCGACTCATTAAACAACCTCAAATTATAAAAGGGAGCCAATAGTTTGCATGGATGGTCAAAGTTAAAGGTTCTACAAACTCTCGCTACAGACTTACCTAACAGTCCCCTGTTTCTGCAATGAAGAGGATTTTGAAGATTTTTTAAGTTTTATTGTCTTTTTGAGACAAGCCAGCCACATGGAAAGGTCAAAGCTCATTATTTGAATGTTTTTATGAAGACACACTCTTCAACAAAGCCTTTCAAATTGCTAGCTCATCATGGAATATACATCAACAATTATGACACCACCTCCTAAAATTTCGGAAGACGGGTCTCTTGACTTGGTGGGAGAATTTATATTTCAGCCATGGTCAGTGCCACCTTAGGCACATGACCTTTTAGATGTAAATATGCAACTTTAAAATCTTGTTAATGTGATAAAGATTTTTTATAGTCCTATTAGGTTTCTAAGTCCTAAAAATAACAAACGGTATGTTTTATCTCATTGTAATATGATTTTGGTTAGATTAGGTGTCAACAAAAGTATTCGAAGGTATAACCTTGTGGCAGACTCAATGTAAAGATTCCTAAGGTTATAAATAGGCATATTATTGAAGGAGAGAGGGTTGATTGATGTTTACAATAGAATATTATTGTAAAACTTTTCATCAACAATATATAGTGGTAGCTTACTTCTCTTTACCTGAGATTCATTGATATTCTCATGAGTATTTTTATTTTATGTTATGCAATTTTACCTTCAGTATATTAATGTTTAATTACTTAGAATTAATGGATTACATGCTCTAACTTCCTTAAATAAAATAGTCTTTTGTGAATGTTATCTTTTCATCAGAATATCTATATGCCTCAGCTTCCATGAGAGGAGTTTCACATGTCATTGAGTTATTTACACTGAATCCATATTCCCAATGGTAGTAATTTGTCCACATCTTTCACCTGCATAAAAAACACACTTAAAACCCAATTTTAGAGTTATTCATCTATTGAAATTCATTTAGATAATATCATTCTATATAATTAAGAGGGCCCTCTCAAGCTGGAAAGGCTAATTTTTTAGCTAAAAGTAGGTTTAAAATAATTACTCTAGGTTGACTATTGAAGCAGCCCATCAGTATCAATTTAGTGATAACAGTTCACTCTACCAACAATATCATTGAGTATCACGCAATGGTCTAGATATTGTATTATGATATCGCACATGGTATATTCCATTTAGTCATCAGACTTGACACACAACTTGTGGTACTACAATTAGCCAATGTCTATTTAGTTAGAATTCTCACCATATTATGCATGTTTCTAAGGGTTCACCTTCTAGAAAGACATTTCGATTTCATTGGATATGAACATATTTATAGAAATATAAACACACTGGAGTATGCGCAAGATAATCATGTTTTAGATAGACATTTGCAATGAATGTAAATAATTTTCAATACACATCACATCAATTGAAAACAAAAATAGAAACATAGAAACATTGAAGGTAGATAGATATAGATATAAAGTTTTGGTTTAACAAAATTTGTTTCTTAGACATAGTTGGCCATACATCCTACATGAAAAACTATGGGTAGATAGACTATGAACGTCAATAGACTAATTGTGCTCATGATAATGTGTTATTGCATGAGCCATATTGGACGGTATCCAACCAATACAACTAGGCACTCTAATAGTATATCACTAAAGTGACATAGCGATCTGATTGATGATGGTTTGATCAATCTTATGTGTCGGCCTCTCCAAGTGGAGCTCCACCACTGCAAGGGTCTCTGCTATATCAAGATACTGCAGTGCATTCTGTCCTACTGTGACTACCTATGTTGATATTGCAGCCTCTTTTGGATCTCCTGTTAAACAAAGATATGGATCTCTTATAGGTCGAATAGGTCCAACATCCACATGAAACAAATCAATAGTTTAGTCTCATAACATAAAAAAACAATTTTTTTTTTTTGTAAAAATTCTTTAAATTTTTTAAAAAATGGTTAAAATGTCTTACCCATAGCACCCCACTGCTCTCCCTCAAGAAGTACAAGCTCAGGGTCATGATGGAAATCCACTCTTGCATACGAATAATGCTTAACCATGATTAACTTTCTACGCAACCATCTAAAGAAGGCTGGTGTGAAATTGACCACTGATGGGCCTGCATGTCGAGCCATAAGGTCTACCGACCTCCTCATCCGTGGAACCCTCATATCAATATGGTCGAGCATGATCTATTGAGGCTGTAACAATGGATTCCTCTCCAGGAAAAAATAAGCAAAAAATGAACCATATCCAATTTTTTTCAGTTTTCCTTCCTTTGATTTGGTCATTTGTTCCTTCATGTTGGCCAATACCCCCTCACTCCAGTTGAATAATGTCGTTTCAAGAAACCCTATACCATACTACATGTATGATATGCTCGCTACGTGAAGTGTCGAGCTACCGACTAATCTAGAAATAATAAAAAATATTATTTTTAGAGGTAGATGGGTCACATATCTGATGTTGATCTTCCCATACCTGTTCAGCTAGTCTACAATGAGTGGAAATGTAATCCTTTACTACCTCTCCTCTATTTCTCCCTCCTAGGAGAGAGATGGGAGCACCGCTCATAGAAAAACTCGTCATAAAGTATATATCCTCCACTTTGATCTTAACCAGATTTTACCCTAATTTGAATTCCTGCACTTGTACATCCCACGAATGTACAAGGAACTTGAGTAATTCCATTTGTTTCCTCATTCCAGGTAACAAGAAGAATTTCATCAAGCCACAGTTTCTGAGTGCCTGTTGGAAGGATCATTTGCTGCATTTAAGTCATGTTCTTCATGTTCTCTTTCTCTCCACACAAAGGCCATTTTGTGCTAATGAGTAAGTGAAACATCAATAATACACTCATTAGATCCTTTTCATGCAAATTTTGATAAAATATGGAAAATTTAGTTCAGTAATTTGGCCCAATGCGGCCCTAGAAGGGATGACAGAGCATTTCGCCCCTGTCTGTAGTGAATTATTCCTAGGTGCAACACACTTTTTGATAGAATGGACATGCGCTGGTCCTAGGGTGAGTTTTTGGAACCCAAAGGCTCTCAAAAATTAATAAAACTTGCATGAAATCATAAAAATGTACCAAAAATTGAAAGAGAAGGGTATTATATCCTACTTGGAACTGACAGAACTAAAAAGGATCCACCAGATTGACCACAATCAACTACATAAGATCGAGGGAAAAAAGGGCTTAGAGCTTTCACTATTGAAGGTGAATGTCAAATGGTAAAAATGAATAGTAATTTTTTATTATTTATGGTCATTCTTTCATTATTTTATCATATTTCATGTTTGGACCTAGTAATTGTTCATTTTTTTATGATGAAATAGAGTTTAATCCTTATTGTGATGTTTTTAGCAGGTTAATAGTTGTTTTAATGGATTTTTTGTGTTTTCATAGATCATTTTTACTAAGGAGTGCACTTTTTGGACTCCATAAACACACGAAAAAGAAACATGTTGGAGTCCTCTTTCAATTATTTTCAGACTCTCAAAACATCAAAGTATTATTGATCACTTGTCTTTTCGAACTCGTAAAAGTAAATGAAAAGACGTCTACTCAGTAGAAGTTTAACGCTTTTCTAAACTGAGATAGACTATTTCCAAAAAATGAATACCTTAGTTAGACATGGCTAAGAGGTTCTCTTGAGTATTATTTTCTGCCTTTTTGGACTCGAGGGAATATTTACGAAAAGGAACATTTGGAGTTTTCTCTCGAGTTTTACCTTCAATGGACTCGTTAAAACATAAAACAATTATGAACTTGTCGAGAATGATAAAGTTGAACCAATCCTTCTCAGGGTTCGTTAAAAATACTGAGAAGGATTCATTCGAAGTATTAACTTACAAATCAAACATATGTTATCTTCCTCAAGATTGTTTAAAAATCAAGAGGTACTGACTAGTATGGTTGGGGAAATTGAGAAAATAGGGAACTCCATTTTCTAATGGAAGTGAGTCACTCTTGAACATGACACTCTTCCACTTCATATTTTTGGTTGTTGTGTTGGGTAATTTTCTTGTCTCTTTTTTATCATACCATTTTCAAAGCCTCCATTTTCAGTTTTGGGTCAATGCTACCAAATCCATTCATGTCTCCATTGTGTTCAAGAGAAGTCATTCAGTTAATATCTACTACAATACTCTTAAGCCTTCATTCTATATTTGTCTCTCCTGATCCAGTTCCATATCATCATCATTATGTCTCAAATAATGATACCTGTTTCATGTTATTGATGGGGGATACATCAAGGCCCTCCTGCGATGGGTCACTTCCTGTTGGCATCAACTCATTATCCAGGAAGTTGACTTAGAAACACACCTTCATACCTTAGTGCTTGCATACATCAATGGAAATTTTACTTGCTCTCAGAAATAGGTTTACATCAATGACCTTTGACCGAAATATTTTGTGTGGTGTTCAACATCAACTCATCTACTCACACCATACATATTATACTATAGTACCTTGAGATCCATTAACATCATCGATGATTTCTCTTGCATATATTAACGACTTACATCATTGTTCAGTAAGTAAATTATTCTTGTCATGTTTTATTCCAACTCATTGCTTCACATGGTTACACTCATACATTAGACAATCATGTGAAAAATATCAAAGACCCCAGATCTAGTTTCATCCATACGGACTGTGATTTTAGGATAAATACAAGATCAAAATGTATGATGGTTATGGTTATACAGATAGTCATCCAGTCATGGGTCCACCATTTGTCATCAGTGGATGTGTATTTTGATCATTGTACATGTAATTTTATCTTATGTTCAAAGTATGGGTGTGCCTCCCTCAATAAATATATCATGATGAAAATTTATTGTGACAGAAGATGATCTTTCCAGATGTTCTTGAACCTAATTTGTCGCAAGGTAAATCACTTTAGTCATCAGTCAGCTTTCCCAGCTTTGCACTTTAGGGGGGGAATTTTTTGTAGGCCATTTTGTCACATCTAGAAAATTGACCTACAAACTGGATCAATCAAAATCCTTTGGCCCTTTACATCATCATAGCACAAATCCATATGCATGGAACTCCCATATCCTAGAGTTTCTTCCTGAAACACTTTGTTTCAGTCATTTTAAGGACCAACGCTCTGTGGAATCCTACTAGAAAATGTTCACCTACAGGTTGCTCCATTGTGCCCTGCGTTGATCACCTATAGGTTTCTCTCCTTTTCACCTCTGTTGGTTCTAGAAATTAGGGAAAACGAGAGAAATTTTGGAAGCCTCCTTTTCCAAAAGCTTCCAAAATTTGTTACAACCATTTACCTTAGATAAAACATCCAGATACTATCCTATCCTACCTTGGATTTTCCATCCCTTATCCTTTTATCTCATCCTCCCATCAATTTGGATCTTATACCTTAGATTGGTAATTGTATAAGAACTCCCGACTTACTCCCCTCACCTATATATTTGTTGCCATCCACAAGACAGGGCTGGATTTTGGAGATATAATTCTACCCTTATGATATTTTTGTAGAGAGCTAAAATTCCATGCATTAGGTGATTAGAGGTGCACTTTGTGACAAAGAAGGAACAAGTCATCCTTGAGGAGCTCTTCTACAAGATCAACGTTCATTTATGGTTGTAACTCCTTCCATTTATATTAATGAAATAGTTCTTTGTTTCCCTATATCTGATGTTATGATTTCATGTATTTTGATTCCATTTTGATCCATTGAATGAAGTATTTATATGATGCTACATAAATTCCATAGAATTTTGGCTTGTGTTCTCTGAATGTGCAGGTTATAATTTTGGAAAAGTGAGCTAGAATTGGAGCATTCAAGACAAGAGAGGAGTGAAGCATTTGACAAATTATAGGTCGGCTTCGACCCATCATCCATTTAATTTAAGGAAATCAAAATCTACTTTTCCCTTTTGTTGTTCTAGACTTAGCCACCTAGTATAAGGAAGACACTTCCAACTGCAGTCGTAGATTCCATATAACACACCCAATGCCATGTGATCACACTATTATTAGCCCAACTTCACCTAACACTATTTATTTTTAATTTCATCTCATTAAATTCAACAAAACTTTCTTTTTTGGATGATTTTTGGGTTCCAAAATTCTGAGGAGACCATAAAAATGCCAAATTTTGTTGCACAATTTTTATGCCAAGCCTCCTCATGGAGATATTCGAAGCAAGGTATTATGATAGTGGAACAAAGATCGTGTGATAAAGTTATGACCTCAAGAAGTTCGAGGTTTGAATTACTCATTTATACAAACATACCCAATGACAATGTTAAACATTCAATATCGAATTAAAACTTGAACTAGACTGCATAGATCATACTAGAAATTTCATCAAACACATGGAAAACATATACATTATCTATCATGAATACATATCTGACCATAATAGTCTGAAATTCACTTGAGAAACACTAAGAAGGCCTTGCGCTCTCTTCACATAAATGGAACAACACTTATTTTACCATACATTCATCAATCAATCAATAGTTAAACCATTCATGACAGGAGCCATAAATAGCGTACATCATGTAACCAACAAATAACCAGTAAATAACCAACATAAGAACCATGGAAACTCATCCATAATGTCACCAACATAATCCCTATAAATATAAATTAATTACAATAGAAGAATAACTCTTATTAATATATGAAAATACCAACCAAATTAGGGACTTCCACGTACCACCCAACCATAGGTTAGGCTAAACCAAATATCTCTTTTAGCCAACACCCTCTCTCCATATTACAAGCATGAATGTGTGATATCATGGGATAAACCAAACAAAACCAAACCAGGGCTCCCAGAATCCAAACTACCTCAACCCTCAACCAGTGATTCCACCTAACGGCCGAACATCACTAACACCAACTAGATCGGTCTCTACCCAAGTTTTCTAGGGATCTAGAAACTAATGACTCAACCCAAAACCTTCTAGGGATCTAGATAAATTTTCCAACCTGACTGTAGGGACTAGTAACTCAACCCACCAAGGGCTCCATATCGTGTGCCCCACCCTAGGCCCCAGGACTAATAACTCAACCCAAGTTTTTATAGGGCTTCCAATGCATTTGTTCCAACCCACAACCATAAGGAACATGCGCATCAATCAATTGTTTTTTTGGAAAAACCCACACACCATGGATATCCAGAAAATGGAAAGGCATGGCTAAAACCACTGTCAATCTAGGAAATCCTCCATGTCAATGACAACACATAACTAGATAATCACATTCATACAACATGCTGTTGAGAATGTAGCAAGATGATGGAGCTTGGTGAAATGAAGTCGCCTTCACCAAGTGGGCCTGCAGGCAAATTCTGGCGCAAAGTCTATTTTTAGACTATGTCTATTTTTAGACATATGGAGCATGGTTCGGGGATTCTAGTTTGAGATTCTTGGATCATTGGTCATGTTGGTAAAAATAGATGAGACTCTATTTTTTAGGTCGAAGAGGTTGAAGGCTATTTTTAGACTGCCTCTCCTAAAAATAGGGAAGTCAAATATTATTTACCCTTAATAATATTTGGACTATAAACTTCAGTTTACTCTCTTGGAGCACTTCAGTTTGAGCTATGGATGTGGCACTTGCAACTGCCAGAAGGAAATACACTTTTCTTATGGGGTATTGAGCTCATGCATGGTTGACTTCAGTTAGGACTTCAGTGGCAGAAATTTGGTGGAGTTAATGAGACAGCTAGTGGAGTTGTGTTCTGTTTATTTTAGTTGAACTAGTTGAGATTAGTTTAACTAGATAATCAATTAGTTATGAGTGGAGTGAATTAAATATTACTTAATTCATTAATTAGTAACTCATTATTCAACTCAAGAACACATCATTTCACTACAGTGCATGATCAGTTCAGTGGAGACTAGTGAAAGAGGTAGATGAAAGGGTGGAGTTAGCTATCAGTGGCGACATCAGTTGTGCATGAGATTTGCACCACACTTGGAGGAATTGCCCATGATGATTGCGCTGTCAAGCCAAGGAGATTCGAACCTTGGATCTCTATATAGACAGGCCTGGATTACGCAATAGAGGCAAGGCAATTGGCGGTGAGTTTTTGAACCAGTAACCTGTTCAAAACTGAGCTAGATTGTGAGTAACTGTATGAGAAAGTACTGAGTACTTGTGAGGAGTATTGTACTGAGTTTGTTACATGATTTCTCCATTATAATATACACAATAGCTGCGGGGTTTTCAGCTATAAGCTTTCCCCATACATATTGTGGTAATGTGTATTATGATTTGATGTGTTATCGCTTGATTTTATTTCTGCATGTTTGATGATCTGAGTGGAAGAGATTATGTGTTGTATATAAATTCGAATTGTATGTGATCAGGATAGTCTTGGTGGATAATTAATTATTATTCAGCAAATTTCTACATGGTATCGGAGCTATTGAAGCAGAGATTGATCATCACAGTGATTACAAACTTATTTCGGTAGACAGAGTCTGCATGCGGGCCAGGTAGCCTCCGGATTCATCTTTCTTCGGAAAGTGAAAGGTCTGGTAAATGCCCCTTGCAGTCAATATTTGTGCTAGAAATAATTTTTTCTCATAGATATAGAGCGGCTGAGCTTTGAGGTGGAATTTGAAATTTTGCAGCAGTTTTGTTTTCTTGGTGCCAGTGTTGAAAATGTCTTTCAACAGTTTGCGACTCGAATATGCTCTTGAAGGCAGTTCGAATTATGTTGCATGGAAGGATCGCATGGAGGCAGCATTAGAAGATAATGGTCTGAAGGAGTTCATAGATACGGATGTCCAAAAGCCCACTGATGCAGCTGAAGTCGATGCATGGCAAAAGAATATGGCGAAGTGTCGAAGGATCCTGTTGGAGGGCGTCAAGGATCATATTGTATCCAGCCTGCATGGAAAGGATACTCCATATTTAATGTGGAAAGCTTTGACGGATCTATTCCAGAGTAAGAGTGACCAAAGGAAGCTGGCGCTCAAAGATAAGCTCAGGAACATCAAGATGGAGAAGGGCGACAGCATCGCCGAATACCTCACGAAGTTCACTCAGTGCAGAGATGAACTGGGAAGTGTGGGAGTTACTGTCGATGAAGAGGATATGGTCGACCTGGCTCTCCTTGGTCTTCCGAAGGCTTGGCACTCATATCAAGATAGTGTCAATGGTCGGGAGAAGCTGCCGGGATGGGAGCGCCTTTGGGCGGATCTCATGCAGGAGGAGATAAGGAGGACTACTCGAGATGGATCTTCATCAAAGGGAGCTGATGAAGAAAACTGCGCTTTGATGTCCAAAGCTAAGAAAGGGAAGGGTAAGAAAACCTCTCATTCTGGAGCTAAGGGCAAGAAGCAAGATATGGTGAAAGTGAAGTGTTTTCACTGCCATGATCACAGACATTATGCTACCAATTGTCCAAAGAAGAAGAAGAACAAGCAAGCGGGAAGATCTGCAGATGGAGAAGCTTTGGCTTCACAGTTCGAGCTTGAATTTTCACTGATCGCATGCTTGGTTTCAAGTGTGATGGGATTGGTGTGGTTCTTGGACAGCGGTGCGTCATTTCATATGACGAGAGATCGGGATTTGTTCTCAGATCTGGAGGACAAAGATTTGGGTGTGCACATCGAGATGGGTGATGATGGTAGATACAGTGCGACTGGTATCGGTACCATATCCTTTCAGAGGGAGTCTGGTAAACCCTTTGTATTGAGGGATTTCATGCATGTACCTGGATTGAAGAAGAACTTGATCTCTATGGCGATGTTGGAGGATAAGGGGTATGATGTGGTCTTCAGCGAAGGAAAAGCCTTCCTGCGCAGTAAGACTACTGGAGAGACCCGGAAGATAGGGGTTTGAACCAAGAACCTTTATCAGTTGCAGGTAGATGGCTGCGCAGCTATGGCATGCAAGGCGGGAGAAGTGGTGAGCCGGGATGATAAGGGCGAACTGTGGCACAGGAGATTGGGCCACCTTCACCATGGAGCTTTGAATATTCTGCAGCAGATTTCTACTGGGCTTCCTAAGGGCACTCTTGCGCAGTCAGATCAGTGCAAGGGGTGTACCTTAGGGAAGTATGTGAAAGCCACCTTTCACGAGAAGGATATTCGTGCCACGACGATCCTTGAGAGAGTTCACACAGACGTGTGTGGTCCTTTCTCAGTTGCTTCGACAGAAAAGCACAAGTATTATGTGATCTTTGTTGATTATTTCTCTCAAAAGTGCCGGATCTTCTTCATGCAGAAGAAGAGCGATACATTCGCGAAGTTCTATGAGTTTAAAGAACTGGTCTAGAAGGGCTCTAAGGAGTGATAGCGGTGGTGAATTCATCTCGGCTGAATTCAAGGAGTTCTGCAGCACAGAAGGGATTCGGAGAGAGCTCATCACACCCCATAACCCACAGCAGAACGGGGTGGTTGAGCGGAAGAACAGAACGATTGTGGGTGCTGCATGGAAGATGTTGCATGATCAGGGCCTACCCCTTCACTTGTGGGCTGAGGCATGCAATACAGCAGTGTATGTGCAGAACCGTTGTCCTCACAAGGTTCTTGGCATGAGTACATTGGAGGAGGCTTATTCTGGCAAGAGGCCTGATATTTCCCATTTGCGGATTTTTGGTTCTCCTGTCTACATGCATGTCACGAAGGATGCGAGAAGGAAGCTGGATCCAACTGCTGAGGTTGGAATATTTGTGGGGTACACTGATACACCTCATAACTATCGGGTGTATGTGCCAGACAGTCGCAAGACTGTTGTGCGACGGAATATAAAATTTCAGGAGGAGAAAGCCATGCAGTGTTCGCTTGAGAGGGAGCTACACTTGCATGCAGATGAGGAGCTGTTAGTTCCTAAGGAGGAGCTTCCGGATGTGGATCAGCCACAAGAGGAGGTTCAGAAGGTGGAAGAAACCACCCAGGCAGTGCCAACCATCAGAGGGCGCATGCGCACTACAGAAGCTGAGCGACTGGCTCGGGATGCAGAGAAGGTTGTAGGACCACCTACAACACAGCGTAGACAGAGACAGTCACCGGATCGGTACACTGGATACATGGCTCTTGTGAGTCAATGTGTTGTGACGAAGCCATCCTCTTTTGAGGAAGCTGTGGAGGAACCCGCATGGGTTGATGCCATGATCGAAGAATATGATTCGATCGTCAGGAACAGTGCATGGGAGATTGTCCCAAGACCGGTGGGGAAATCAGTGGTGGGTTCACGATGGATCTACAAGGTGAAGCAGGCAGCTGACGGGAGTGTGGAGAAGTACAAGGCGAGATTTTTCGCCCGTGGTTTTTCACAGATCGAGGGGATTGACTATGAGGAGACCTTTGCACCTATCGCAAGTTACTCTTCCATACGGACGATCCTTGCTCTCTCAGCGCATATGGGGTGGCACATTCATCATATGGATGTGAAGACTGCATTCCTCAATGGAGTTATTGAGGAGGAGGTGTAAATAGAGCAGCCTGAAGGTTTCGATATCTTCAACAGTGAGTCGCATGTGTGCTGACTCAAGAGAGCACTGCACGGGCTGAAGCAAGCACCTCGTGCTTAGTACACTCGAATAGACAGCTACTTCACCGGGCTTGGATTCTCCAAGAGTGAGGCGGATCCAAACCTGTACCAGATTGTGGTGGAGGGGAAGCTGTTGATCATCGTACTGTATGTAGATGATCTGATTTTGACTGGCGACGAGCAGTTGATACTTTCATGCAAAGAGGATCTTGCACGAGAGTTTGAGATGAAGGACTTGGGCATCCTTCATTATTTCCTGGGATTGGAGATTTGGCAGCGCAGCGGAGGACTGTTTGTTTCTCAGGGCAAGTATGCCCGGGAGATTCTGGAGAGGTTCAACATGCAAGGCTGCAAGCCTGTTGACACTCCTCTTCCTGGTGGTTGGAGGAAGGAGGATGCTACTTCATCGGAGGTAGTGGATGCCACTGTCTATCGATAGTTGGTGGGGTCGCTTATGTATCTGGTCAATACACGACCCGATATATGCTATGCAATTAACCAGCTTTCACAAGCTATGGTTAAGCCTACCAAGATCTTTTGGAAGGCAGGCAAGCATGTATTGCGTTATATCAGAGGCACATCGGGATATGGTCTATGGTACAGACAGGAGGATGGAGCGAAGCTTTCTGGCTTCACTGATGCAGATTGGGCAGGGAGCCCAATGGACCGAAAGAGCACTTCTGGAGGAGTTTTCAGCATTGGGTCGATAGCAATTTCCTGGTACAGCAGGAAGCAGAGATCCGTGGCACTCAGTTCAGCAGAAGCCGAGTACATGGCAGCTAGCTTGGCTGCATGCGAGGCTATTTGGATGAGGAAGATCCTCGCAGGTTTGTTCAGGTTTCATTTGGAGCCTACAATGATCTACTGTGATAACCAGAGTTGCATTAAACTCTCGGCTAATCCAGTATTTCATGATAGGTCCAAACACATCGACATCGGGTACCATCATATCAGAGATTGTGTTCAGCGGAGAATCATGATGCTTTCATATGTTCCCATGGAGGATCAGGATGCCGACATCCTGACGAAGGCGCTCACCAGGAGCAAGTTCGAATTCCACAGAGGCAGGATAGGGGTTGCAGATAATCCATATCTTGCTGAGAGGGAGTGTTGAGAATGCGGCAAGATGATGGAGCTTAGTGAAATGAAGTCGCCTTCACTAAGTGGGCCCGCAGGCAAATTCTGGCGCAAAGTCTATTTTTAGACTATGTCTATTTTTAGACATATGGAGCATGGTTCGGGGATTCCAGTTTGAGATTCTTGGAGCATTGTTCATGTTGGTAAAAATAGATGAGACTCTATTTTTTAGGTCGAAGAGGTCGAAGGCTATTTTTAGACTGCCTCTCCTAAAAATATGGAAGTCAAATATTATTTACCCTTAATAATATTTGGACTCTAAACAGCAGTTTACTCTCTTGGAGAACTTCAGTTTGAGCTACGGATGTGGCACATGCAACTGCCAGAAGGAAATACACTTTTCTTATGGGGTATTGAGCTCATGCATGGTTGACTTTAGTTAGAACTTCAGTGGCAGAAGTTTGGAGGAGTTAATGAGACAGATAGTGGAGTTGTGTTCTGTTTATTTTAGTTGAACTAGTTGAGATTAGTTTAATTAGCTAATCAATTAGTTATGAGTGGAGTGAATTAAATAGTATTTAATTCATTAATTAGTAACTCATTATTCAACTCAAGAACACATCAGTTCACTACAGTGCATGATCAGTTCAGTGGAGACCAGTGAAAGAGGTAGATGAAAGGGTGGAGTTAGCTATCAGTGGCGACATCAGTTGTGCATGAGATTTGCACCACACTTGGAGGATTTGTCCATGACAATTGTGTAGTCAAGCAAAGGAGATTCGAACCTTGGATCTCTATATAAACAGGCCTGGATTGCGCAATAGAGGCAAGGCAATTGGCGGTGAGTTTTGAACCAGTAACCTGTTCAAAACTGAGCTAGATTATGTGTAACTATATGAGAAAGTACTGAGTACTTGTGAGGAGTATTGTACTGAGTTTGTTACATGATTTCTCCATTATAATATACACAATAGCTGCGGGGTTTTTAGCTATAAGCTCTCCCCATACATACTGTGTTAATGTGTATGATGATTTGATGTGTTATCGCTTGATTTTATTTCCGCATGTTTGATGATCTGAGTGGAAGAGATTATGTGTTGCATATAAATTCGAATTGTATGTGATCAGGATAGTCTCGGTGGATAATTAATTATTATTCAGCAAATTTCTACACACGCATCCATAAATAAATAAGGAAAGCACACAAGAAACTTGGTACCTACAAATTATTCCAGTTGTAGCTACTGCTCCAATGTTCCCTTGCGCTTTCTTGCTTTACTTTTCCTTCTTTATGAAAATCCAAGTGAATACTAGAGTGCTCCAAGCATGCTCAAATAATTCTCGAAATGTGCAAGAGTATGAGATAATAAAGGGGAGATCCAAAATTTAACTAATAAAAGTCTATGAACTGATCCTTAGAAGCCTTTTTATCATTCCTGCCTCTATTTTCTTCATTTTACTTAATTTTCCCTTCAATTTCCCTCTCACACACAAATATGTGACCCTTCATCTCCCTTTTCTCTTATTTTCCTTTTTTTCATAAATAAAATGTCAATTAACGCCTCTTTGTCTTTACCAATTCCTTTGCCAATTTCCATATCCATTAGTTAATCACCAATGATATCCATCACTATGTTTTCCCAACGTTCAACTTGGAATATGTGTCCCATGACCTTAATCTTATTTTTATTTACATAGAAAATCAACCAAGGGGTGTTAAAAATAGATGCTCCTGATGATCATGGAGAAGGTTATCGTCTAAAAAAGAGATCAAGGAACTCAAGGTATGGAAATGTTGTTGCCACTCAATCTGAATATATTCTTATCTCCACTCTTTCTATTTATTCTCCTTAAAATTTGTGTGATAGTTGGTTGGTATATAGTGGGCCCTCTCAAAATTTATTTGGTTATCTGATGTTCTCTCAAATATAATTGAGAGAGAGACTACTTGCTCATTTTTCATTTATATTATCTCTATCTTACTTGAGAATTTCTCTTAAAAATACAATTATAAGTTTAATTTTCCTTGGAAATATTTTTTGTTCTTCATATTTCAATATTGTGATATCGTTTCACTAACCTTTTCCTTGTAGCATTTACTACCTTGTAACTTGAAGCATAATTTTATCATTTTTCTTGTATTGTAACTTTATTTGAGCATTGTTTAAAATGAATTGTCATATTATATTTTATTTTATTGGATTACATATTTATTGGACCACTGGTGCAAATATAAAATAGGTAACCAAATATTCTCTCAAATTTTGGATCTGAGAAATTGATTGCTCGTTATTCATGTTCTTTTGTTTTACCTTAATCATTTAAAATTTTTCCCAAGAACGATTCATCACTTAGTGCACATTGAACCACTTGTGGAACTCCAAAATGGGTATCCAAATATGCCTTCAGATTTTGGATTCAAAAATTCACCTCTCATTATGAGCATTCTTTTGTTTGCTTCAATCATCTGAAAAGAATCCCATGAATGATTCGTCACTTCATACATATTAGAATGATTGTGCAATACCAAATGGGTTTCCAAATATGCTCTCAGATTTTGTATCCTTGAAATTCACATATTGGTATGCATGTTCTTTTTTTTACATGAATCATACGAAAAGAGTCCCAAGAATCATTCATCAATCCATGTACATAGGAATACTTGTGCAAGTCCAAAATGGTTATCCAAATATGGTCTCAAATTTTAGATTAGATAAATTCACTGCTTGTTATGCACATTATTTCAATTTACCTAAATTTTTTGAAAAGAGTCCCAAGAATGATTCGTCACTTCATGCACATCAAACCACATGTGCAACTCTAAAATGGGTGTCAAACTTTTTGATACGATAAATTCAATTCTTATTTTGTGCATTGTTTATTTTGACCTGAATCATCTGAAAAAGATTCACAATAATTATTTTTCACTTCGTGCATGTCAAACCACTTGTGAAACTCCAAAATCAGTATCCAAATATGCTCTCAAATTTTCGATCCGAGAAATTCACCGCTCGTTATGCGAGTTCTTTCATTTTACCCAAATGGTTTGAAAAGTGTCCAAAGAATGATTTGTCACTTTGTGCATGACATACCACTTGTGAAAATCTAAAATGGGTATCCAAATATTCTCTCAAATTTTGGATTTGAGAAATTCAATGCTCGTTATGCACATTTTTTTTGTTTTACCTGAATGATCCCAAAAGTCCCAAGAATGCTTTTTCATTCCATGCATGTAGGACCACTTATGCAACTCAAAAATGGGTGTCCCAATATTCTCTCAAATTTCATATCCAATAAATTCACTACTTGTTATGCACTTTGTTTCATTTTACATGTATCATCTCAAAATATTCCTAAGAATGATTCATCACTTCATGCATGTCTGACCACTTTTTTTTCTTCAAAATGGGTATCCAAAAATTCCCTTTTTGGATCTGAGAAATCCATAGCTCATTATGTGCATTCTTTAATTTTACCTAATTTTTCAGAAAATAGTCCCAATAATGATTCATCACTTCATGCATGTCGGACCACTTATGTAACTCGAAAATGGGTATCCAAATATGCTCACATATTTCAGATCCGTGAAATTCACCGCTCATTACACACCTTTTTTCCTTTTATCTATATTGTTTGAAAAATAATCCCAGGAAATATTCATCACTTCAGGCACGTTTCTCTACTTTTGCACCTCCAAAATGGGTATCCAAATATTCTCTCAGATTTTTGATCAAAGAAATTCATCGCTTGTTATGTGTGTTCTTTTATTTGACCTGAATTGTCCAAAAATTATCCCAAGAATGATTTGTCACTCTGTGCACATCGGACCACTTGTGAAACTCTAAAACAGGTATCCAAATATGCTCTCAGATTTTTATCCAAAAAATTCACCACTCGTTTTTCACGTTCGTTTGTTTTACCTGAATCATCCGAAGAGAGTCCAAATAATGATTCATCACTTCGTGCATGTCGCACCACTTGTGCAACTCCAAAATTGGTATCCAAACTTTCTCTCATATTTTGGATCTGATAAATCCACTACTCGTTATGCACAATATTTTGTTTTACTTGAATCATCCAAAAAGAAGGATTTATCACTTCATGCATGTAGGACCACTTGTGCAACTCCAAAATGGGTATCAAAATATGCTCTCAAATTTTGGATTCGAGAAACTCACCGCTTGTTATGTGCATTATTTCATTTTACCTTAATCGTCCAAAAAGTGTCTGAAGAACGATTCTTCACTTAGTGCATGTAAGACATATTATACAACTCTAAAATGGGTATCCAACTATTTTCTCAAATTTTGGATCTGAGAAGTTCATTGCTTGTTATGCATGTTATTTTCTTTTACCTAAATCATCTAAAAATAGTCCCAAGAATGATTCATCACTCCATGTGTCGAACCACTTGCAAAAATCCAAAATGGTTATCCCAATACACTCTCATATTTCAGATTTGAGAAACTCACTGCTTGTTATGCACTTTCTTTCATTTTAACTGAATAGTCTAAAAATATTCCTAATAATTATTTGTCACTTTGTGCATGTCGTATCACTTTTTCAACTCTTGAAAATGGGTATCAAAATGTGCTCTCATATTTCAGATACAAGAAAATCAACTCTCATTACGCACATTCTTTTGTTTTACTTAAATCATCCAAAAAGAGTCCAAAAAATGATTCATACCTCCTACATGCCATACTACTTGTGCAACTCCAAAATGTGTGCCCAAATATTCTCTCAGATTCTGGATCTGAGGAATTCACCATTCCTTATGCACATTATCTTGTTTTACCTTAATTGTTAAAAAAAACTCCCAAGAATAATTCATCACTCCGTGCACATTAGACCTCTTGTGAAACTCAAAAATGGGTATCCAAACATGCTCTAAAATTCTGGATACAAGAAATTCAATACTCTTTATGTGTGTTCTTTCATTTGACCTAAATCCTCCTAAATGAGTCTGAGGAACGATTGCTCACTTGGTGCATATCAGACAACTTGAACGACTCCAAAATTGGTATCCAAATATGCTCTCGGATTTTAGATCCAATAAATTCAATGCTAGTTATGCGTGTTATTTATTTTTACCTCAATCATCTAAAATGAGTCCCAAGAATGATTAATCACTTCGTGCATGTCAAAACATTTGAGCAACTCCAAAATGGGTATCCAAATATGATCTTAGATTTAAGGTTTGAGAAATTCACCACTCATTATGTGTGTTCTTTTGATTTATCTAAATTGTATGAAAATTTTCCCAATAATGATTTGTCACTTGGTGCACGTCGAACCACTTTTGAAACTCCAAAATGGATATCCAAATATTCTCTCAAAATTTTGATTTGAGAAATACATCGCTTGTTATGTGTGTTCTTTCATTTTACTTGAATCGTCTAAAAAGAGTCCCAAAAATGGTTCATCACTTCATGCATGTCAGATGACTTATATAACTACAAAATGGGTATCCAAATATGCTCTCTGATTTTGAATCTGATAAATTCACCACTCGTTATACACGTTCTTTTGTTTTACCAGAATCAATCGAAAAATGTCCCAAGAACAATTCGTCACTTCATGCATGTTGAGCCACTTGTGAAACTCCAAAATGGGTATACAATATGTTGCTAGATTTAGGTTCCAATAAATTCATCGCATGTTATGTGCGTTGTTTCGTTTTACCTTAATCGTCTAAAAAATATCCCAATAATGATTCATCACTTCGTGCATGTCACAAAACTTATGGAAATCCAAAATGGGTATCCAAATATGCTCTGAGATTTCATATCCAAGAAATTCACCACTAGTATGCGCATTGTTTTATTTTACATGAATCTTCTGAAAATATTCATAAGAATGATTCATTGCTTCTTTCATGTCATCCCACTTGTGCAATTCCAAAATGGGTATCCAAATATGCGTTCAGATTTCAGATGTGATAAATTCACCACTGATTATGCATGTTATTTTGTTTCAACTAAAACATCTAAAAAGTTTCCCAAGAATGATTCATCACATCATGCATGTTGAACACTTGTGTAACTCCAAAATGGGTACCCAAATATTCTCTCGGATTTCAGATCTAAGAAAGTCACTACTCATTATGCATGTTCTTCCACTTTCCCTAAATCATTTGAAAAGTGTCCCAAGAATGATTCATCACTTCATACATGTTGGAAAACTTTTGCAACTCCAAATGGGTATCAAGAATGATTCATCCAAAAAGTGTCACAAGAATGATTCATCACTTTATGCACGTCAAACCACTTGTGTAACTCCAAAATGGCTATCCAACTATTTTCCCAGATTTCGAATCCGAGAAATTCACCACTCGTCATGCACATTCTTTTATTTTAACTTAATTGTCCAGAAAGAGTCCTAAGAATGATTCATCACTTTTTTCACATTAGAACACTTTTGCAACTCCAAAATGTGTATCCAAATATGCTCTCAAATTTTGGATTCAAGAAATTCATCGCTAGTTATACACATTATTTTTTTCTACCTGAATCATCCGAAAAGAAACCTAAGAAAGATTTGAAAATTCATGCATGTCAAACCACTTATGCAAATCCAAAATGGATAACCAAATATGCTATCATATTTGTGATATTAGAGATTCACCACTTTTTATGCACATTATTTCGATTTACCTAAATTATCCGAAAAGAGTCCAATGAATGATTCATCACTTTGTGCACGTCAGACCACTTGTGAAACTCTAAAATGGGTATCCAAAGAGGCTCTTAGATTTTGGATACGAAAAATTCACTAATCATTATGTGCAGTTTTTCACTTTACCTTAATCATCCAAAACGAGTCCCAAAAATGATTTGTCACTTAATGCAAGTCAAACCACTTGTGCAACTCCAAAGTGGGTATCCAAATATGTTTTTATATTTTGGATTCAAGAAATTCACTGCTCGTTATGCATGTTCCTTCATTTTACCTGAATCGTCTGAAAAGAGTCCCAACAATTATTTTTCACTTCATGCATGTCAGACCACTTATGCAACTGCAAAATGGGTATCCAAAAATTCTTAGAAAGAGTCCCAAGAATGATTCATCACTTCGTGCACATCAGACCACTTGTGCAACTCTAAAATGGGTATCCAAATTGATTTTAGATTTCAGATCTAAGAAATTCATTGCTTGTTATGCACGATATTTTGTTTTACTTGAATCGTTAGAAAAATTTCCCAAAAATGATTCGTCACATCGTGCATGTCAAACCACTTGTGCAACTCCAAAATGGGTATCCAAATATTCCCTCGAATTTCAGATTCGAGAAATTCACTGCTTGTTATAAGAATTCTTTCGTTTTCCTTGAATCATCCAAAAATAGTCCCAAGAATGATTCTTCATTTCATGCACGTCAGACCACTTGTGCAACTCCAATAATGGGTATCCAAATATGCTCTCATATTTTTTTATCCAAGAAATTCACCTCTCATTATGTATGATCTTTTGTTTTACATAAATTGTCCAAAAAGAATCGCAAGAACGATTTTGCACTTCATGCATGTTGGGCCACTTGTACAACTCTAAAATGGGTATCCAAATATGCTCTCATATTTTATATTTGAGAAATTCACCACTTGTTACGTGCATTCTTTTTATTTACCTAAATTCTCTAAAAATATTCCCAAAAATGATTCTTCACATCGTGCACATAATAACACTTGCACAAATATAAACTGTGTATCCAAATAAGCTCTCATATTTTTATACAAGAAATTCAATGCGTGTTATGAACATTTTTTGTTTTACCTTAATAATATGAAAATATTCCGAAGAACATTTCGTCACTTCGTACACGTTAGACCACTTGTGCAACTCCACAATGGGTATCCGAATATGCTCTCATATTTTGGATCTGATAAATTCATCACTAATTTTTTTTGTTCCTTTATTTTACATTAATCGTCCGAAAAGAGTCTCAAGAATGATTCATCACTTCATTGATGTCAGACCACTCATGCAACTCTCCATCCAAAAATGCACAGATATTTCAGATATGGGAAATTCACCACTTGTTATGCATGTTCTTTCATTTTACCTGAATCTTCCTAAAAGAGTCCCAAGAATGATTCATCACTTTGTGCACATTGGAACACTTGTGCAACTCAAAAATTGGTATACTAATATGCTCTTAGATTTCGGATCAGATAAATTCACCACTTGTTATGTACGATTTTTCATTTTACTTGAATCACCTAAAAAGAGTCCTAATAATGATTCATCTCTTCTTGCACATCTGATCTAAGTGGATATTGGTGGCCACCCACCTATTCCACTTGGGGATCCATCATTGTTTCTTTCATTTTTTTAGTTTCCTTAATTGTAGCACAACTTACTATTTTTAGCAGTTTTTCGGGTCCTGAACTTCTAGAGCCATT
The DNA here is from genome assembly GCA_034641835.2 of Pinus albicaulis. NCBI lineage: Eukaryota > Viridiplantae > Streptophyta > Pinopsida > Pinales > Pinaceae > Pinus > Pinus albicaulis. The sequence goes on from CM076578.1 coordinate 997,871,130, forward strand.
TTGAGGCCCTAAACGACTTTTTTTGGGAAAACTAGGAGCAAAATGGGTCCATGGATCAATGTTGTTCATATCAAAAGTTGTATTCTTCAGATAAATATTTATAACAAGGTATGGTTCATGTCAAACGAAGATCGTATGCCAAAGTTATGTCCCCGGGAAGTTGATGTACGAATTTACCCAAATGGGGCCCATAGTTTTGGCGCTTCATCTCCTAGGGTTAGGTTTTTGGATGTTTAGGGTTCTATTGTTTCTCAATAGTAAATAGGACCTTGAGCCTAATTGTAACATAGTTTAGAACCCTATAGCCACCACATCTCTTCTCAGAGATAATATACCAATTCCCTAGCTAGTTTATTTCCATTGTGTCTATAAACAAATTTAAGTTCTTTTATATTAATGAAATGAAGTAATAGTTCCGCTGCATCTTTGTATTTATGGTTATATGTGTATTATGTTGCATTCATGCATAAATCTGGATCAACATCAGACCACTTGTATAACTCAAAAATGGGTATCCAAATATGCTCTTATATTTTGGATTCAAGAAATTCACCACTCTTTATGTGCATTCTTTAACTTTACCTGAATCGTACAAAATGAACCCCAAGAATGATTCATCACTTCATGCATGTCGAAAAAATTGTGCAACTTCAAAATGGGTATGAAAATATGCTCTCAGATATCAAATCCGATAAATTCATTGCTCGTTATGTCCATTGATTCATTTTAAATGAATTATTTTAAAATAGTCCCAAAAATGATTTGTCACTTCGTGTATGTCAGATAACTTGTGCAAATCCAAAATATTCATCCAAATATGCTCTCATATTTTCAATTTGAGAAATCCAACACTCATTATGCACATTATTTCATTTTACCTTAATCATACAAAAAGAGTAGAAAGAACGATTCATCACTTTGTGTGTGTTAGACCACTTATGCATCAAAATATTCTCTCAGGTTTTGGATCCGAGAAATTTGCTACTCATTATGCGCATTCTTTCACTTTACATAAATTATCTGAAAAGAGTCCCATGAATGATTCGTCACTTTGTGCATGTCAAAAAATTTATGTAACTCTATAATGAGTATCCAAATATGCTTTCACATTTCGGATCCATGAAATTCAACACTTGTTATGCTCGTTCTTCCATTTTAACTGAATCGTTTAAAAATAGTTGAAAGAATGAATCGTCACTTCGTTCACGTTGTACCACTTGTGCAACTCCAAAATGGGTATCCAAATATGCTATAATATTTTGGATCCGAGAAATTTATTTCTCATTATGTGTATTCTCTAATTTTACCTTAATCATACAAAAAATGTCCCAAGAACGATTTGACACTTCGTGCACGTCGTACCACTTGTGAAACTCCAAAATGGGTATCCAAATATGCTCTTATATTTTGGATCTGAGAAATTCAAGATTCAATATTCGAATTTTTTCATTTGATCTGAATCATCTAAAAATAGTCCCAAGAACAATTTTTCACTTTATGCAGGTCAGACCACTTGTACAACTCCAAAATGAGAATCCAAATATGCTCTCAGATTTAAAATATGAAAAATTCACTACTTGTTATTTTCATTCTTTCGTTTTACATGAACCATCTGAAAATATTCTCAAGAATGATTTATCACTTGTGCATATCGGACAACTTGTGAAACTCCAATAATGGGTATCCAATATGCTCTCATATTTTCAAATTCACTGCTCGTTATGCATGTTCTTTTGTTTTACCTAAATTTTCCAAACTGAGTCATAATAATTATTTATCACATTGTGCATGTCAGACCACTTATGTAACTCTAAATTGGGTATCAAAATATGCTCTTAGATTTTGGATCCAGGAAATTCAATGCACATTATGCGTGTTCTTTCATTTTAGTTGAATTTTCTTAAAAGAGTCTCGTGAATGATTCTTCACTTCATGCATGTCAGACCACTTGTGTAACTCCAAAATGGGTATCCAAATATGTTCTCATATTTCTGATCCGAGAAATCTAGTGCTTGTTATGCTTGTTCTTTCCTTTTGATCTAAATTGTCCAAAAAGAGTTCCAAGAATGATTTGTTACTTCATGCACATTGTACCACTTGTGCAGGTACAAAATTATGATCTTATATTTTATATCCAAGAAATTCACATCTCATTATGCGCATTCATTTTCTTTACCTAAATTTTCTGACAAGATTCTGAAGAACTCTTCCTCACTTTGTGCATGTCAGATCACTTGTGCACCTTCAAAATGGGTATCCAAATATTCTCTCAGATTTTCGATCCAAGAAATTCACCACCCATTATAGACATTATTTTGGTTTACCTAAATATTTTGAAAATAGACCCAAGAATGATTCGTCACTTTTTTCATGTTGAACCACTTGTGAAACTCCAAAATGGGTATGAAAATATTCTTTCAGATTTTGGATCCTCAAAATTCACCACTCGTTATGCATGTTCTTTCGTTTGATATGAATCATCCAGAAAGAGTCCCAAGAATGATTTGTAATTTTGTGTATGCCAAACCACTTGTGCAACTCCATAATATGTATAGAAATATGATATAATCTTTTATATATGAGAAATTCAGGTCTTGTTATGTGTATTTTTTTGTTTTACCTGAAACGTCCCAAAAGAGTCCTATTACCACTCAAACCAGCAGGAGACCTAAGAGGTGCTCCTATGAGGGAAATTTCCAGTTCAAGGGAAATGATGGAGACTTATCCCACTGTCACCATGACTAAGTATCTTTGCTATTTATGTAATTTCATCGATGGGAGGAGTCCCGATGTTTTTGGAAGCCACTTATGAAGGATATGTCAATGAATAGGTGTGAAGTGACCTGGAAAACCCTTTCCCTAGGATAGAATAAAGAGTGAAAATTTATTGCCTTTTAAGAAAGGGACTTAATCTTATAGGGGAAGATGAAGGGTACAATTTGCGAGGATGAAGGGTACAATTTGTAGAGTTACTTCCCGATCCATAAAATAATATAAGAACTTGGATTTCCAAATAGTCCTTGATGAATAATATTTAACAAGAAATGGGACCACAGGGGACAAAGTGGACCCATCATAATTTCAGGGATGGAATTTAGCAACCAATGATGCTCCTATCATGGACAATATTAGGGGAAAGGATCAAACAAGATTTTTTACTTCAAAAGGTTAAATTGATCCTACTAGGTGCTAGCCTTAGGAAACACAGGGAAAAACTTGACCCTAGAGCGAGGGCTTGACGTACCAAGATATTTTGCCGTCAAAATTAGACTAAATTCATAGGAGAGTAATGGGACCCACCCACACAATTTCCTCTAGGAGATTTAATTTTTTCTATGGTTATATTCTTGGGAATTTGATGCCCTAGGTAACCTAATGGGGCTAGACCTCCGGAAAATGGGGAAAATGTGGGAAATAGGGTACATTGACCACCCTTTTGTGAGGAAATTCACTTGGGGATATGGATTCAAGGATAATAATGAATAAGAATTCGATTTCTTGTTCAAGGATGCCCATAAAGTAAGTTGCATCCAATGTTAAGGGAGACTTAAGAAAAGTGACCTTCGAGCATTTACACTTCATAAAAATGGTGCAATATTATAGAGATAAAATTATCTCTAGGAAATTTCATTCATATAACAATGTCCCATATATAGATTAAGCTAAATAGATACATAATTCCACATTTCAATCATGCAACAACTAGCCCTAATTATAACAAAATCCAACAATATTAAAAAACAAGAAAAGTGGCATCAAATTTACACTTACAATGTTAGAAAGTGTATTAAAATGGCATCAAGTTTTCACATAATAAGCTCCAAGATATAAATATCCCAAATCCATACATCAAAATTCATCCATCATCCAAAAATATCCACCAAGGAAAAAATGTGAAATTATCTTAAGAGAGAGAGATCCCAAGTCAAGTGATGATAAAAATGAATCCAACTAACATCAATTTATACCCCTTTTAGGAGTTATAATTAGCCTATGAGCCTACATTATCCCTTAATAATAAAATAATGTGCAAATAAAACCGCTTTTGATGACAAACCCACCAAACTAGCTCGCAAAATGGAATAATTAGCCTTTATGGAGCCAAATAATAATATGTGCATGTCGTGGGGCCCTCCAAAGGCATAATAATATCTATAAGTGCCATAATGATGAATAAAGTCCTCAAAATATGATAGAAAAGGGGGTGGCCCCTTGTTCTCAAAGTAGAAGACCTGTGGTGCTCCCAGTGGGTATGGGGGCACATAAATGACCTCATAAGTCTCCGTATGAGTCAAAGATGCATGTAGATCCTCTGCAAGGGCTTGAGTGATGGAATGAAATCTACGATGACATCATAAAAGTCTTGGGACACTTTCCAAGAGTGTGGGAAACCTATGGGGCCTTCTGGGTGTTGGCCTCCATAATGTCCCAAGGTTGAAAGGATGTCGACGAAGGTAACATCAAACCAAGATTTTAGTTTTGTAGCTAGCCCTACCAAACCAAAGACAGATATTTCTATTAAAAAAAAAAACAGGTGTTTTACTGGTACAGGAATGGAAGTTAGGGTAGATAGCTCAGCTCTAGGGTTTTTCTATTGGATCAGGAGTGAAAATCAAGGAACTAAGTCAAAAGATCAAAGGTTTCAGCTGCAAGAGATATAGAGGAGAAATGTAGCTATGCTTTTGTGATGGGTTAAGGATTTATTATTGTAGTCTAGGGTTTGAAAGAGCAAGAGACCATAATGATCATGTGTACCATGAATTCATTAATCAAGAAAGAAAATTACACAAAATGAGATTCCTAACAAAACATAGCTTTAATGAAAATAATTCTGCTTATAAACTCTTATGAAAATCATTGAAGATAAAAGATATGGTAAGGAGACAAGTATATCATTCATATAAAACTATAACATAGAGAAAACATTTTCACAAACTCACAACATAGGAATTCATGAATAATAGCTGCAACTGTCCTTTGATTTCCTGTAAAAAGTGATGAAGTACAAGCTACAAAACTTTCACCCTTTGATGTCCAGCCATCAAAATGACAGAAAAACACATACATACAGACTCAAAAACAACTTCCACTCTCTCAAGGGTTGAATCCCTTAGTGTGGGAAAAACTCACATAAATTTCTCAATAAGACCCTAATGACTAGGGAGGTTAAAACAAATCCTCCACATAGAGTTAACTGGGATGCCTGTCATTAATGAGGTCAAAAATTACTTCATAGTGACTATAACAAGCCCATTTACCCTTAATTACATCATATGAACATGAAAATAGAGTAATTACATCATCGAACCAAGATCTAATGAGAAAAACTACGAAAAAATACACTACAGGAAAAAGAGCAGCGCATTTCTGCAAAAGCGTAGCACCTTGAGACAAAAGTGCATCACCCAACTTGTGAAGGCCTTCCCATCCTCCAAATGTAGTTATGAAAGATGAATTGGAAATTTGGGGATGTCTAGTTGTCATTAGACACCTCAAGCAAGCAACATTGACATTCCATGAGGGAGAAAAAAGCATTTTACCACATCTACTCCCAAAAGCGTAGCACCTAGTCCAAAACAGTGGCAGAAAGTGTGTTTTTGACCTCTTTTTGGGAATTTTATCTTCACCAGTTTGCTGACAAGGAATAAAGTGTTTATAACTGTGATTTATGAGGAATTATCTATCCAACAAGGTATACCTTTTGGAATTTGGATGGCTGAGGAAAAAGTGGAGCACCAAGGCGTTGTGCTTTTGGCTATACTGTAATTTGCAAATTAGCCAAAAGTCATAAAACATGAAAAAAATCCAAAATTTCTTCAAAAATTATCCAAAATTGTCCCATGAATGTCTGTGATAATGTTTCATGCTATAAGAGAGGCTTCAGCAAGTAAATCCAACTTACCCTTCTCTTTTTTCCTCATTAGGGTTTCCTTGAGTTTCTTCTTCAACTGCTTGATTCTAACTTTGGAGACCTTATTCCTTGTATAATAATGCATAGACATGTGTTTGTGTATGCTATTATTCTTTTTTGACCTCTTGAGAAGCTTTTCCAAGTGGATATTCACCCTATCAAGCCAATATTCCCTATCTTTCTCAATTTATGCCAATATGAGTTCATCAATTGTCATTTGAGTTTTTGGTGGAGTTGTTTCTTTTTGCTACTCAGTTTCCCTCTTGAGGCATCTTGTCCTTGGTCTTCTTGTTCTAACCTATTATTTTTTATCATCTTAATCATCAATATCAACCAGTTCTTTAACTTTTATACATCATTTTTTCTGAAATCAACTTTGGGCTTGTTTAAGAGTAGTTGATTTTCCTTTAATTGCATATTCTCCTGTGCCAAGAATGAGACCAAGAATTTAGAATTTTAGGAATTATCCTTGAGCTCTCTAATATTAGCATCCTTGTCCATGATGATATGCTCTGGTTTTTTTTTATCTTAATTCAACTCCAAATCTTCCATATCAGTGTCATTATGGAATGTTTCCTGATTCTGCAATGGTGCCTCATGATGTGATGGTGTTTCTTGTTCACATTACGTAGGCTTTGCCCTTTCAAAAATATTTGGAGAAAACACAAGCCTCTTACCTCTAACATATGTTTGAGTCACCTCTTCCCTAGGAACTGTTTTGGTAGGATTTCTTGTGGAAGCAATCTCTTGATATGTTGGTGAAGTCAAGGATGTAGAGTGACTGCTAGATTGAGTTGGAGAAGACAAAAGAGAATATGACTATACAAATCCATCCAATGAAAAATTGTTATGTGCTAACTGATGGAAAACCAATACCTTCACCAAGCCATGGTGAAACAATCTAGCAGGACGATTCTCTCCCCATTCTTTGAACCTTCTCTGCCATCTTTACCATGCTTTTGTAAGGTAGTGAGGTAAGTTTAGGGTCTTTACACTGGTGAAATGCATCAAGAGTCTCATATGATACTGATATAACCTTGAGTATCTTCCCTCACATTTGAAGTACCTCATGATAAATTCCATGAGAGGGGCTTACTTGTCTAGCAACTATCTAAATGGAAAGAAGTGTGTAGGTGCTACTTTGTATGTTGGCTTCAAGTACATTTTGTAGCTTTCAAGGTCAAGTTCTCTACTTTTGAACCAATTTTCTCCACTATTTTGAATCCCTATGGCTTTGGAAATTATATTTATTGAAAGGTTGAACACCACCCTTGAAATAGTCACCTTATATTTACTTAATCTAGTGGCAAAAGAGCTGGTAATTTTGTCATGAAAACCTAGTTCCTCAACCTTTTGGAAAAAGGCAAGGAAACCAACATCCTGAAATGATTTCTTGAGGAAAGGTGAAGATATGATCTCATGCACTGAAGTCGGCTCATACCTACTAATCTGACCTCACTTGTGCCTCTTCTACTGAGTGGTTTCAGAATCCATTGCTAACCCTAGCTCAATGGGAAAGGGAATTAGGGTTTAGTGAATGGAAAAACATGGGATTTGGGTAGTTTTTGGGAATGAAGTGAGATGAATGGGTTAAGGGATTACTAAATTCTTGAGAAAATTTAGAGGGGTAGGGTTAAAGTTTAGGGAGTAGGGGAAAGTTAAATTTGAGGAAATGAGTGAGGGGAAGGGGTCCAAAAAGGAAAAAAACAGTCCTAACCTAGAAATGTCTTGTCTAGGCTAGGGTTTGTAGGAAAATAGGGTAAATTAGGGATAGGAATATTGGGAAATGATTAGGAGAGTGTATAAAAATGTGGGGGAAGGTGAGTGAGCTTCAATATTAGGGTTATTCTCAGCAATTTTTTCAGTGTGAACATGAAACCAAGAAAATGCACTAGAAACCCTAGAAGAGGGAATTTCTCTTTCCAATCACAGAATGAAGACAAAAGATGTGTTTTGGAGGCCACACTTACTTGAAATTGATACAATGGAGCCTATTTTTTGATGTAGAATCCACTTGAAATGAATATTTTTTCCAAAATGAAGAAAACACAATGCTCAGGTAAAAGTGCAACACAGCTAGTGCACAACACCTACACATCACAAGCACAACGCAGTGGAGAAATGAACACTCTTGGTCAAATAAATTGTTGTTCTGAGGGTGAGAGTGATTTTTCTTGGTGGAGAAAGTTTGATTGAAGATCAAATGAGAGAATGAGAAGCTCTTTTAGTCTTTTGTAGCTTTGGAAATTCTTTTTCACCTTTGGTGGTTGAGTGGCCCCACCAAGTATTTTTTCACTTTTTGATTTGACACTGCAACTTTAGAGCCTTAAGAAACACATTACATCAATATTGAAATTAAAATACACTTTTAAAACCTTTATTGAACATTTTTCAATATTACTACTCCTTTAATACTGAATTTCATGGTGAAATGAATTTTTTTTTATGATTTTGACCCTAAAACCTAATGGTGACAATACATGTAATGAGCTGAATGATGAACATGGTGATGTGACTGAGATGCTGATGTTGAAATTTCAGCTGTGACTTATGAAAATGAATGATGGCAATGACCAAAACATGAATTTTGAAAGGAGTAGTAACACAACTAGACACACTAGCTAGTGACCAAATTTTTATTTGAAGACCTAGAGAAACCATACAAAATTGACTTAAGACCATAAAAAAATCTTGTAAGAGCATATTTGATCACTCGTGACTGGGAGGATTAGAAGACACTAACATTGGCTCCAGCTGGGGATGGAATCTCCTTGGAAGTATCAAGAACACCATAGATCAAGTAGCCTTATCCATTGGGCATGGAGTTAAAAATCAAGAGACCAAATTCAATACTAAAAACTAACTGGCAAAATGAATTGAATTTGGCTTGAAACAAAACTTAGTGAACTTACAAATCAAAATATAATCAAAGAAACCTTATGGCCTTCTCCTCAGGCTTCAAGCTTCGATGATTAACACCTTCACACTTCGACAAAAAATTAAAATGATATGTACAACGATGCTAAGAAACTTTAGAAATTTGATCAAAAGAGGTAGTGCTTGAGAAGCCTACTATTGATTGGTCCTCCTCCATAGTCTTGTCCATCCATTTCCTCCAACAAGTAGGCATGATTTCCTCTTGAAGATGAAATCATGTACGATCCCTTCCATAAGTTCTCGAACTTGTCGTGCTTTCCCTTTTCTTCATTCCGAGCATCCAAACAGAGGACTAAATCACCCATATTGAAGTCATCTGTTTTTTTTTTTTTTCCGATCATACACTTTTTTTATTATTTCTTGAAGCTTAGAAGTGTTTTGAAACACGTCCTCTGTGGTTTGTTGCAAATGAATCATTTGGTTTATCCGCCACTGAACATCATTCGGTTTGCTACCTATTTCCTCCAAAATTGTCACACCAATTTTGGTCATCTAACCTATTATCATTAGATAGACCCAAGTACACCATGTAAGACCAATTTTACCCCAACTAAAATTGCTTTCAATATTTAAATAACTTAGTAAACCACCTTTATTAAGTTTTTTATGGTCTAAACAAGAAACCCCATGAGGAAATATTAAATAAATCTATATTTGTTTGATTTTCCTCAAGGAATAATTAGTTAAACAACAGTTTAATTCATATTCCTGGCTATATTTAACCCAAAACAAGGAAATTAATTAGATAAATCATTATTTATCTTATTATTTTCTAAGAATAATTATTTAAACCTGATTTAAATAATATTCTTTGTCAAATATGACTAAATCACCCTTAAATAATTAAATAAATCATTATTTATTTGATTATTACTCAACCACATCCTTAAAATGATAAATAGATCATTTATTTATTTATTGTTTACAAATAAAGGGATTTGACCCAAGTCAAATTCCTTTTCCCTCCAACAAATATAATAAAATATTTCCATAAAACTTGGATCTTGATTTGGTTAATAATATTTTAATTATGCACCAATATCTAGACTAACTCAATATTTTGTTATAAATAGAAGGGTTTTCCCATTCATTTACCACCTTTTTTTGCCTAAAGATCACTCTGGATCTATACTTTTAGTTTGACTATTGGTCCACCATCATAGTCACATTTTGCTACCATTTTTTGTCTAGGTTTTATACACCATCAAGAGAGAGGAATTTTAGATCTGAAGTGTTGAGGACTTACAAGAACCCATCCCATTGAGGAGAGCTAGGAACACCCTCCTATGTTTTCCTCCCAGGTGCCATTAATACAAAATTCATTCAACATATTCTTGTCTTGTCTATTGGATGCATGGAGTAAATCTTGTTTTTTCTATTGCTTAATGTCTTCTAACGCATAGATATATATTTTTGCAGCATTTATCTTGATCACCTAACTACAGATTTGAGGATATTGGCAGCCATATTTGCTGTTAGGGTTGTTTGTTATGCATAGCTAAAGTGGTATTTTTTTGTACGCTTGGAATTAAGATTCATACTAACAACTGGCGACTCCACACGGGTTTACGATTATGACCTCTGTCATTTTTATGATCCTTGCATATCCAGTTACTTCAAACCCTAGGATTTCTCTTCAGCCTCTTGTTTTTGCTTTTCTTGATCTTTTTTTTAACCTATAAAACCATAAAACGATAAAAATTCTAAATTTCGTGTGTTTTTGGACCTATTGCGCAGGTGACAGACATTAGTCGCAGCTAAGACGACAAATTTTTCTAGAATCTGTCACTGAGAGTGCTGGAAGTGTAGTTCGCACTTTTTTTCCCAAAAACTGTGACCTGGACCCTTAGGATGCACCTTTCCACCCAAAAATTGCAACCTCTATTGAAAATAGGTCAAAAACTACGACCTAGACTTTTAGCGAGAATTTTTCTGAAATTTTTCTGGGTTTATCTGAGCCTCTCTTCATGGTTGTCTAACCTCCATCTCTTCCCATTTTGGACCTTTACTTGTTCTATTTTTCTCAAATAAGTGGGAACCTAGCCCCCTAGGGCTTCAATACCCTCCAATTCTTGTGGAAGAGTTTTTGTTGTTGTAGGTTGTATGGAATTTCAGAGTCTTCAGCCAATTTTCATATTTGATTCTTCACCTTCAGATATGCTTCAGATCAGCTTGTTATCCATCCAAATCACCTCATTTGTATTTGTTTGGGTTTTCCTTTAGGGTTCACTCTGTTTCCCTCCTGGAGATAGCCTTTCACCACCTCTTTTTAAAACAATTTTTTCTCTGATCTGTTGCTGTTTTCTGCACCACTTTCCAGCAGATTTTTCCATTTAGATCCCTGTCCCTCCTAACCTTAGATATATTGGATTTTTTAGTATTTTTTGATTAGATTTTACTCACCTATAGACTATTTTTTGAGAGGTATGCCTCCTCAGGTTTAGATTATTGCATTATTAGCTATTTATTTTCTGTTTTTGCAGGCTTATATACTGTCATTTGCAGGTTTATTTGCAGCTATACAACACAATTTTTATTTTTCTCTAGAAATGTCTCGGTTTAAAAATTAAAATTTACACACTTCACACACACACCTAAGTGAAAAAGGGTTTTGTTAACATCGCCAAGCAAAGACTCTAAAAAATTGAAGTCAATTGATCCTGCACCTCTCTGCCCTTGTTTCGACATTGTAATTAGTTGATCCTGCACCTCCCTACCCTTATAAGTCTCTTTTTCCTTTGTGTCGTGTTTGTGTTGTCATCATTATGCCACCAAGGAATTTATACTGGAGACTTCTTGGCCTTCATCCTCAGTTTCCTGTAGGAAGACTTACTCCTCCGCGTAGGGTTTGAGTTAGTCCTCCACCAAGTCCGTGCACCGACTCTTCTTCTGGTCTTTTGGGTCCTCCTTCTGGTTCCAACTTCGGTTCTCCCCTTGTCACCTTCACCATGTCTAGTGTAGGACCTAATGCTGGTGGTAACCCCGGCCCTCATGCTAGTAATACCACTAGTGGGACCGCAACGGACACTACCCCGGCTGCGCCCTTGCTCCCCTTCATGGTAGGCCTCAGCCTCCCCGATTTTGACCAATTAATAAATGACCCTATATACCATGATGCTAGTTGGCCTGCTATGCCAATGAAGCTCCCTTACAACATCCCAAAGTTTGAAGTCCTTGCTGAAGAAGATCCTACAAATCATGTTCGATCTTTCCACATGTGGTGTTTGTCTAACTCCATTACCGATGACTCTGTCTGTCTTTAGTTGTTCCAATTTATGCTTACAGGTGAAGCTTCTAAGTGGTATTTTGATTAGGCCCCTTCCTTTCATACCACCTTTATGACTATTTCCCATGCTTTTCTGTCTTACTTCAAGCTTCCCCTTTGTTATGACACTGGTATCGAACTCTTAACTTATTTCCATCAATCGTCTGCGGCCCACCTATCCAACCATGTCCAGGAATGGTGGAGAAGAAAGAGCCTATGTCAAGCTCCTACCTTCGAAGACCATGTCTACATGGACTGGTTCCTTAGATCTCTTTTTCCACCTATCGGGAAAGATGTCACATCACACTTTCCTCAAACTAAAGAAGCCGCTCTCCAAATTGCGTTAAAATATGACCTGATCTACGCTCAGTCGAGTTATGTTTATACCGTTCTACCTGATCTTCCTAGACCTGGTGGTGCCAATGAACCGGGGGCATCTCACACCACCGACGGTATCATTGGAGCTATCTCTAATCCATACGCTCAACCTCCCATGGGTTATGGCTTTCCTCAGGGGGGGGGGGTAGCACCTCCTACACTTTTCCCCCTCTTGGTAGCACGTATGTAGGATACGGCATGCCTCCTCTTTTTTCCCAACCTCCTATTTACCACACTGTTACCCAACCTCCTTATTATCCGTATCCACAGCCTGGTGCTCCATCTCCTCCAACATTAGCATTGTTTCCTCCCTTGCCTTCTCAACCCCACAATAGCAGCCACCGCCCCCTCAGGGGCAGGTATATGCACATCAGGGCGCGAATAATCCTCCTCCCTCCAAAAAGAAGAGGAAAGACACTCAAAATCAGTCTGCTCCTGGTAATCCTGGACCTAATCCTCACAATAATGATCCTAACACTACTAACCAGGAACAGGGCACCTAGCCCAAGCAGGAAAGGCCTGTTTGCACGAGCAAGCCTTGTTCTTGTTGTGGTGCTTATGGTCATTACACACATGATTTTCCTCTTTTACCATAGATGCAACAACTGTGGGAGTCTCAAGCAACATTGGGAGGACAACAAGCCTCCCCTTCCTTTCCTCCGAGTGCTACACCTAGTCAACTGGCTGTGCTTACTGATCCTTTCCCTCAGCAAGGATTTGTGGCTACCCAACCACCTAAAGGTCAGGTGGCCACTCAAACTATTCCATCTGGTACCTCTAATTACAAGATTATCATGATGAACTCTGATCAACCTCTAACCATAGACATCAATATTTAGACTCAGTCTCATCAATACAACAAGCCTCTCACTACATCTGTCCCCGAGCCACCTCCTTCGGTCTCTATAGAGCCTCTTTCGACACCTAATTGTCCCTTGAAGATCCCTCAGCCTAAGGCGGAGGTTCATACCAAGATCCCTAAGGGACCACTCTGCCCAAATGTTGCTTTTGGTAAAGCTGCCCATTCATAAAGCATAGTAGATGATTTGGCACAATCCCCTACTGCCATTTCAACGCTGGAACCCCTCCAGTAGTTCCCTTCACAACAACAAGCTCTACTATCTTCCATGGACGTTTTAGATCCTTCTAACAATCAATTGATTGTCTTGATGTTGACCAGTCAGAAAATCCTCCTCTCCCTGCTTCCATCGCCTTCCAAATCCCAGTCAAGATCCAAAAAGCCAACGTTTCCCGATACATTATTGATGAGGGGGCATCCACCTGTGTGATTTTTGATTCAGTTTGGAAGCAACTCGGATCACTTGAGTTGGCTCCATCCATGATCACTCTCCAAGCATGGGATGGCCACGCCTCCTAGCCCATCGACTTATTTTGAAATTGTACTATTACTCTTGCGAGCAAGACTATTTGCGTTGACATAGAAGTCATAGATGCCCCCTTAGATTACAACATTCTATTAGGTCATAGCTACACATATGAGATGTATTCTATCCCTTCCATGGTCCACCACAAGCTGTCCTTCCCTCATAACAAAAAGATAGTCACCATTGACCAATTGACATATTATGAACCGAAGTCTCAGACCTCCCCTGAATCCACTATCTCTTCGGTGGCCAACATGCAAATCGTTGATCCTTGGACCAGTATCTCACCCAGAGTCTACAAATATTCCTCATTTCTTGGTACATTCCCTGGTCTTCCTCATCCTATCTCTAATCCTAGCTCATCGAATGTTTGCATGATGCAATCATCTCAGGCTGCTCTCAAGTGGCCTGCCTCAGATAGTCAGAAGCCTCCTTGCCCCCCACAGCCTACTCCTAGCCCTTCGATTAAGCCTTCTGAACCTTCTCCTCCTAGACCTTCAACTGGTATCCATTAGATTCTCTACCCTCCCGGAACGGTTCCTCTAGGCCTTAACCATTTAGGAGCCGTCTCGCCTGGCCATTACCCCTCCGGTCAGATATCGTTCCTAGCTACCCCACCAGGAGTTGATACGGTACCTGTCATAGCCACCCCCTCTCTTCATAACTTGACCCTTGGGATTCCCATCTGGTACCTTGATCCTCCAGCTGCTACCTCGCCAGGTCAACCCAAACCTTATCTTGCTTTGACCCCAGTTCATCCAATCCCCATGACTTCTCCCATTGCAACAGTGCCTCAACCACCTCAACAAGAACCTCCTCCTATTGCGACCGCTTCGAGTAAGAAGGGAAAAGCTCGCAAGAGGGCCTTCAAGAACAAGGTTGCCTTGATAGACCCTACACCTCCCCTACCTGCAAAGCCCTGTGCTTTGTGTGATGTCGTCGGCCATGCCACCCATAAATGTCTTGAATTGCCCCATATTAAGCCCATGGTTAAAGTTGCATTCCCTGAGTCTACTATCCCTTAAGCCTCTATTTCTTCCTCAACTGCAGCCAAGAATCTTAAAGCTATTCACACCAACGAACCTTGTGCTTTGTGTGATCTCCATGGCCATTATTCCCACCATTGTCCCCACCTTATGCATTACCTCACCTCTTTAGAGGTAGTTCGGGAGTACGAGATTGAACATAACCAGTTCACCTCTCCCATACTTGTGCAATATGCTGCAGGCTAGACTGAGGATTTACCCACTCCTATTGACATCCCCCCTCCTGATGTCTAGATAACAGAGCCTGAGGCCACCATCCTCTACCTATCATCATCCATGAGACCCTCGGCAGAAGCTCCCTCTAAATCTTCCCCTATTATTTCTCTTGACCTCCCTTCGGCGATCACCCTGGGTTCAACATTAGTAGATCATTTATTTGCTTGTTCTTACGTCATCCCTTGTGATGATGTGCATGTGAACCTTTCTTCTCATGATGATGAGTCAAGTAGCTTCACCACATCATGTGGTCTCCCTTCCTCCAATAACTCCATCTTCTATTGTGATGATGAAATCATGGAAGCCATGTCCACCCCTGAATTCATCTTTCTCACACATAAACGGGATGGCACCATCCAGGCCTATGGTGAATTTCATGGCTTGAGCACAAGCTACACCTCCAGTAGCTCCCACACTCCATCTCACCGTTGGCATGTGAGTAGTTGACAACCTACCCAGATCACTCCAACCCGCAAAGTGTGTTCAATTTCTACTTTACGCTCAGGTTTCTAGCATTGTTCATCATCGTCACATTTATTATCTTGTGGAAAATTTAGATGGACCTCCCATCCACACCTTATATCAGTTTCACCAATGGTGCAAGCCACTACTCCCGGAATCTAGCCTCGGTAGGTTGGGCCATTTTTACCCCCTTGCATTCTCTTGTTCTCTCGAACGGTGTATGCATTGGTACTAATACCCATAATCAGGCTGAATATGATGCAGTGCGAGGTTTATTGGCCGATGCCCTTTCACATCACATTCTCCACATTCATGTTCGTTTAGATTCCCTACTTCTTTTCATGCAATTGAATGGTGTCTATCATGTGCATAATCCTATCCTTTTAGAAGATATTTATGAGTGAAGCTTTTGATGCATGAATTTGGAATCATTACATTCAGTCATGTACCTAGAGCACAAAATCACTATGTAGATAGTATTGCAAACCATATTCTAGATTGGAATTTAGCACACACATTTAACACAAGACAATAACATAAAAATATCAAAATGATGCATATCCATAATATGTGTTGTATAATATGTTTTAGAGTCCATCCACTCTGATACATATGACATGCCCATAGCATGTTACAAAACTCAAAACTGGGGGCACCACCTGCCCCTACACACTAATCACTATCTGGAGGATCCTGAGCCAGTGGCTCTGCTCCCGCAGCTCGTAGATCACACATACCCTGTCCGGACATCACCATGCACCGCATGAACCCTCGCCACTCAGAGGGTAGACCAATACATGGCTCTATGTACTGGTCATCTAAGTCTTGCCAACCGTGCTCTGAAACATAGGTCAGAAGCCTCTCACATATATGAAGGATGTCCTCCAGGAGGGCTACTGTGTCATCATTTTGCCATGCCCTTGGTCCACTAGCCCCTGTAGTCCCTGATACTGCAGGTCGTCCCATATAGCCAACTGATTTTACCGGTGTTGTATCTGCATACCAAAAGTGAAAGAATCAGTACCACATAAAATATTCTAGAACTTTACATTCACTTAAAATATTAGCAATTTTTCTCTTACCATCGGGCCCCCATATTCGACTAGCCAGTAGTGGAAAATTTGGGTCCCCACAATAACTCATCCCACTATAGGGATAGTCGTCTATATACAGTGGCATCTGATCCCAATGAACAAAAAAATCGGGTCAGAACACCTATCCAACCGCCCGACCTCCTCCTTTGCATAGTAGTCATACCCACTGACACATCCTAGGCTCTCTCAGGCCCCCATCTTGGAGTTGTATGCGAGGTCGAAGTGTCGAGATTTTCTCAAAGAAGAACAAGCACAAAACTGTACCATATGCACAGTCATGGTTCACTTGCCACTTGCATAGCGACAACTATCATTTCAATGAAAAAAGCATCAGCTGGGCCCACCCATAGTAGGTCCCACTCAAAACACTCTCCACAAGCATCATTTTCCCTCCGGTGATGTGGTGGAGTGCCTGGTTGCCCAGGATCCGCAGCACCGCTGCGGCCATAGCATGGGTCTCTAACCTCACCAAATCCCTGATGGGTATTCAAGTCCCCTTGACTTGGAGACCTGGTCGACAATGGCGCTCTATAAACTCTATGACATTTCGCTCCTGCGGTAATACTAGCTGAGTATTCCCCACCATCCCAAGTGGTGGGAGACCAGTCAGGAAATATACATCCTAGATTGTCAACTCGATCTTCTACCCCTGCACTATAAATACCTCATGGTACGGAGATTCCCAATAGTTGACAATCCAGGCCAATAAGGGCTCTCCAACTCTCACCAAAGAGTTCTCCACAAACTTCAGAACCCAAATCTGGCTAATGCACTATGGACACCTTGATCCCCCCAGATCTCCCCCTGTAATACACCCAGGTCTCTCTCTCTAGTTGATCAATAATTCTACCATATCTGCACAAAACCATCATATTTTTCAATATATATATAGGAAGTACTATTTCTCATCATAAAAACCTAGTGCTCAGCCAAAAAACAGCAAAGAAAAACCCCTCCCTAATAGGTCTCACGTTTTAGGCCTAAACCAGGGACAGGTCGCAGTATTTTTCTCAAAACTTGCTACCCAGGTCGCACTTTTTGCCCCAAAAAGTGCGACTCGGCCGAGAAGAGGAGTAGGGGTCTATCCCTGAGCCATGGGGACCTAATATGAACTTTCAATCCCCTGAAAAGAAAGAGTGGGGTTAGGCCTCTTACCTGAAACTAACGGATCTCGATTCCAATGGTAGGTTTATCCGCTACGATTGCCGCAAGATTTAGGGCCTTCTCTCCTCTCTACATTCACCATAGCTCCACATGAAAATGAGTGAATTTGGAGGGAAAATTCCTTATGAAAAGAGAAACCCCCCATTTTTCTTTCACCTGTTGCGACCAAACCGTAGCCCTGTTTTCCAAACCGTTTGTAATATTGGAAAGCTCTCACCGAGCCCTCAAATGTTTATCTGTTAGTTTTTCATGATTTGATACTTCATCGGGACACATTTTGTCCAAGAAGGGTCACTTCACCACTCCTTAAAATCAAATTTCTTCACCTGCCGCACCTGTACTTGGGGGTACCCCTTTTCCTTCATACTTGACCATGCTTGTGTTGATCTTCGTCGTGAGTAACCGTTATGTACTCACGTTCTTATGGTCTCCATTAGACCTTTTTTCTGTGTAGCAGCACCATCGAGTCACCTTTGTTTATAGCATCCGAGTTGAGTCATCATTGCTTTTGTGGAGTCTATCCCGAGTCCCTTTGTATCCTGTCATAGTCCTCCATCCTTCATTGCTTGATCCCTCTCTCGTGTAGCACATTATGGCCTTCAGTCCCACTGTCCCCTATCCCTCATGATTTTGTGTTAGTTGCTGTCAGGTCATCCATGCCCTTTATGCTCTGAACAAAGGAAGTCGTCTGTCCGCTACTCAGTACCTCCCATTTAATCATCATCCCTGATGTGAGTCTGTCAGTCGCTCTACTATTTTCTCTCATGCCTTAGTTGAGGATCCCTTATTGCCTCACCTATGGCGGACCTCCTTCTGTTGACATCACCTCATTCATTCCATAAGACAGTTCTAGAGGGCAGTGTACCTTGGTTCCAGCTTCCACTCTTGTTTAGTGCCTCGGATCAGGAAAAGGGACTCCTTATTTC
Source organism: Pinus albicaulis (assembly GCA_034641835.2). Taxonomy (NCBI): domain Eukaryota; kingdom Viridiplantae; phylum Streptophyta; class Pinopsida; order Pinales; family Pinaceae; genus Pinus; species Pinus albicaulis. Next base: position 997,889,914 of record CM076578.1, read on the forward strand.
CCTTTGACTTGATTGTTTCTCAACTCCAGCTCCTTTTTCAACATGATCAAGATCTGTATACTTGATGGTCTAGTGATGCAGCAACTGATATCAGTGATTCCTGGGTGTGTGTGAGATTTCTCAGCCCTCATGAGGGGGTGGCTCTACAAGTAGCTCCCCACATGCCCAGATGACCTCTTCCTTTTAGCCTTCGATGCAACTCCATAGATTTGATGATGTCGTCCTCAACCGCTTGCAGTGCCTTTTTGATTGCATGTATCAGTCAGATTTTTAGAGCCTTTTCTTGTTTACAGGGGCATCTAGGTTGTATTTATGTCTCATGTACTTAGATATTATTGTACAAGTTCTGGATGTTATCCCAGGCACAATATGTATGTGGGATTCATTATCATGTTTTTTATTTGGCTCATGTTTATGCCAACATGTAATATATTGTTCAGTCCCTTGTTTACTGGACGCCTTATTCTTTGTACTTGGTCTCGGCAGGCATAGGTATGCCTCCCCCACCACCTATAGCACAATTACTCACTCATATAAGAGACTTGTCGCATCTGTAAGTCTCACCTCCTCAAGGTCTAGTCCTTTCAACACTTTGGTCTACCTTATACTTCTCTCTCTTTGAATTCCCCTTCGGTGTCTAGTGATTGAGTTCTTACAACATACTTCGGTCATACGATTAGCTCCTAATGCTCGCATGCTGGGGGGCAATCTGTTACACCATTTTTTGGTCATCTAACCTATTATCATTAGATAGACCCAAGTACACCATGTAAGACCAATTTTAACCTAAGTAAAATTGCTTTCACTATGAAAATAACTTAGTAAACCACCTTTATTAAGTTGTTTATGGTTTAAACAGGAAACCCCATGAGGACATATTAAACAAATATACATTTTTTTTATTTTCCTCAAGGAATAATTAGTTAAATAGCAGTTTAATTAATATTCCTGGTTATATTTAACCCAAAACAAGTAAATTAATTAGATAAATTATTATTTATCTTATTATTTTCTAAGAATAATTATTTAAACCTTATTTAAATAATATTCTTAGTTAAATATGACTAAATCACCCTTAAATAATTAAATAAATCATTATTTATTTGATTATTACTCAACCACATCCTTAAAATGATAAATAAATCATTTATTTATTTATTATTTACAAAAAAGGGATTTGACCCAAGTCAAATTCATTTTCCCTCCAACAAATATAATAAAATATTCCATAAAACTTGGATTTTGATTTGGTTAATAATATTCTAATTATGCACCAATATCTGGACTAACTCAATATTTTGTTATAAATAGAAGGGTTTTCCCATTATTTTACCACCTTTTATTGCCTAAAGATCACTCTGGATCTATAATTTTGGTCTGACTATTGATCCACCATCATAGTCATATTTTGCTACCATTTTTTGTCTGGGTTTTCTACACCATCAAGAGAGAGGAATTTTAGATCTGAAATGTTGAGGACCTACAAGAACCCATCCCATTGAGGAGAACTTGGAACACCCTCCTGTGTTTTCCTCCCAGGTTCCATTAATACAAAATTCATTCAACATATTCTTGTCTTGTCTGTTGGATGCATGGATTAAATATTATTTTTTCTACTGCTTAATGTGTTCTAATGCATAGATCAAGATTTTTGCAGCATTTATCTTGATTACCTAACTATAGATCTGAGGATATTGGCAACCATATTTGTTATTAAGGCTATTTTTTATGCATAGCTAAAGTGGTATTTTTTCATATGCTTGGAATTAAGATTCATACTAACAAAAATCTTCATGACTAGAACATCAAGAAAAGTAGGAAATATTGTATCAACTCCATACACTAACTCAAAAGGTGACATGCCTATGGACTTATTATTACTTACTCTGCCTGCCCATAAGGCATTGTTGAGTTTCTTATGCTAATTTTTCTTATTTACCTCCATCATCTTCTTAATGACATTGAAAAAAGACTTATTTGAAGATGTGACCAGTCCATTGCCTTGTGGATAGTATGCAGTTCAATGATCCAACTTGATATTTTACTTCTCACAAAATTCCACCATATTTTTAGACTTAAATGCAGTTGCGTTATTCATGATTATATTTTGTGGAAAACCAAATCTAGACAAGATATTAGATTCCATGAATTGAATGATAACCAAATCAATTGCTCTCATGGCTAGGATCGCCTCGATCCACTTTGTAAAATAATGTTTTTCTATCAAAATCCATTTGTGTTGGGTGGTAGTTGAAGGTTGGATCTCACCTATGAAATTGAGGCCCCATTGTTGAAATGGTGCCTAGACTAAAATGGGTTGCAAAGGAAGTGGGAGAAAATTCCTCTTCCCTTGAAAGATCTGACATTCTTGACAACTCATCACAATCTTATATACATCAGAAAAAAGAGTGGGCCAATAGAAACCAACCCTAAAAAAATTGTTCTCTGTGGTCTTCTAGAATAAATGACTGCCACAATCACCCTTGTGAAAGTCATTCATCACCTCCTTCGGTTTTCATTCAACAAGAAAATTCAAAAAGACACCTCTCAGGTCTTTCCAATATAAAACACTGTCTAAAATACAATACTTTGAAGCCTTTAATTTCAGTGATCTACTCTTTCTTTTAGACACACCTGAAGGAGGATTTAAGTGTTGAAGTACATAAAAAAATTTAGCAGACCAAGGGGAAGAAATGAAAATTTGTGATATATGTGTCAATGAGTCATCAACCTCCTCATCGAAAAGTGCATAAATCAAGTTAATATCCAGTGCATGAAAATTATGTTCTGCCATCAAATTTTCCAAACCCTGTCGCTTGATTAACTTGGTGTGCTTGATCTCGAGGTCATATTCAAGAACGGCTGCAATCCATTTCCATCTCCTACCTTTGGGATCAGTTTGTGTCAAAACATCTTTTACTGTTTCATTCAAAACATAAGCTCTGATGTGAGAGTGAAGGATGTATACCTGAAAGTATTTCAATGCCTTCACCAAGGCCAAGGCTTGTTTCTCAATAATTTTTTATCCCAGTGATACATCTCTTATGGTTCGACTAAAAAAATGCAACTGGATGCTTCGTCTTTGAGTCCCTTTTCTACATTAGTACAATAGCCAAGTAATTCTTGGAAGAGAATGAAAATATAATGGATTCTATAGTATAATCAGGGCTGATCAATGTGGAAGCACATGTTAAAGAAAATATGATTGAATTGAATGATTTATTTGCATCTTCAGACCATATTACCTCATTGTCCTTCTTCAACATATCTTTCATATCTCTAAGGTGTTCAACAAGGTTGGGGATGAATCTCCTCAAAAAATTTATCTTACTGTTCAATGACTGGATCTCTTTTTTGTTCCTTGGGAAGTCTAGCTACTGAATTTATTCTATCCTAGAAGGATCAATGCAGATGCCATACTTTGAGATGATGTTCCCAAGTAGTTTTCCCTCGTCCATGGAAAATAGGATTTTCTTAGGATTCAACGAGATGCCTAATTTCCTGCATTTTTGAAACATTATTCTCAAGTGATATAGGTGCTCATCATATGACTGTGAGAATATAGTAACATAATCAAGGTAAACAACAAGAAATACATTCTTTTCATTTGAGAATGAAATTTCCATAGCTCGCATAAATGTAGCCCCTGCATTCTTTAGCCCAAATGGAATTTTGGCATACACGAAAGTACCCCATGGTGTTGTAAATGTTGTTTTATCTTGGTCATATTAATGCACCAAGATCTGGTTGTATCCTGAGTATCTGTATAGGAGTGACATTCTAGAAGCCCCAACAACCCTCTACAAGATGTGGTCCATCTTCGGCATAGAATAATTGTCCTTTAAGGACACCTTGTAGATTTATGAAATCAATGCAAGGATGAATATCCCCTGTCTTATTCCTTACTGGCATGAGGTTAGACATACAATCTAAAAATACAATAGGAACTATAATACCAGCTTTGCAAAGTATATTTACCTCTTTTTCGATTGATGGCAGCAATTTTGGATTAATTCTCTTAAGATTTTAGCGAATGGTGTGTTGGATGATTTTTTATTGTACACTTTTAAATCTGAATAATCCCAAGAGAATACATCAGAAAATTCACTCAAAATAGCTATGTATTTACCTTTCAACTAAGGGGATAAAGACCTCTATAACTTTACCATATTGGGTTTATTAGTTGTACCAATTTTTACATCTTGAACACCTGCTTCTGTGGGGACCATTGTCGGAATTTTAGCAACATCATCATGATCAAATAACTCTTCCAAAGGTACTAGACCTCGTAGAATGTTATTGTCCTTTAGCTGCAACACCTCAATTTCAAAAACTTCAATTACCTAATCATGCTCATTATACACAACATCAATATGTGAGTTAGCAAACTCCTCCCCCATATGCAGAATTTTTTTTATATGTTTATCATCCAAAAATAATTTCTAGTGTCTTAGATTTTCAGGGACAACCAGGTGATGCTTCACATGAATTTTAAACATTTTAGTAGCATGTATATGAATCTTAAAATTGTTGGTCGTTTGTTAGGTCCCTATATTACTAGTATAGTCCCTTATTGTTGTTAGTGTAACCCCCTTATTGTTATTATTGTACACTTTTAACCCCGATTTTGTTATTATTGTGCCCTTAAATTATTATTGTTAGGTCGGCTAGGATTACATTGTGGCCCACTAGGATTACATTATGGCCCCATGGACTCCTATATATAGAAAGGAGGTTTTGTAAATTGTATCATCCAATAATTGTTCATTTATGTAATGTATTGGAGGTTTCCTCCTCAAAGTGGCTCATTTCTAAGGCGTTGATATCTCTTTTCTTCTCTTTTTGGAGCTGGTTACACAAAATTTGGTATCAGAGCTTTGGATTCTAGGGTTTCGCTGCTCCAAACAGGTCATCGTGGCATTTTCACTATAATTTTTTTTCTACTATGTTTCAGAAGCTAAAAGTTTTAGGGTGCAAAGCCGAAATCCTGAGGAAGATTTTCTAAAAATTTTAGAGCTTGGTTCGCAATATTTTTGGAGATATGATTTGTGGAAGTTAGGTCTTTTTTCAGGCTCCTAAATAGATCATCGTGGAATTTTCGCTATAACATTTTTTATAAAAAGGTTCAGAATCTGAAATTCCTATGGTGTGAATTTGAAATCCTGAAGAAATTCGTCAAAAAATTTCAGAGCTTGGTTCGCAATATTTTTGGAGATATGATCTGTGGAAGGTAGTGCTTTTTCAAGCTCTTGAATTTCATCTCAAAGAGGTGATCATGGGAAAAGTTAAATAACTCTCTCTCTAGGCATCGGATTGGAGTGCAATAAACATTGGTTGCAATTAAACGGACTATAGTTTCTTGGCTATCAATTTCAGAGACGAAGGATGAAACAATGACACGTGGCAAGTCATACAATTTCGCTCTACTGAAATAGTCCATAATTAGGTCATTGTGGGAGACTGGACACAAATTTGTCTCGGAGAATCCAAATCAAGTCAGACCTATGGCATTCGAAAGATAATTCAGAGGGCTACATTGGTACCAAAAATCAAATATTGAAGTGCCGCAATCACAAATATAATCCAATTTCAATATCGAGCTCCTCAAAAGCAAGAAAAAGGTGTGTATTTTTTTTCCGAATTGCATAAGTCTTGTTAGAAGAATCAATTTGAATTGATTCCAAGGGCATATTGTAGAATATATATCATTATTGGGTTGTATAATATGCCCCATTAAAATAATTCAACACCCATTAAGCCTTCATAAGGCTCTACTATGACTCATGAAGATGAAGAATTGCAACATGATCTATCAAAATTACAAGATCAAGTGCAACAAATTTCACTCTCGCAAACTGCAACAAAAAATGGAATGGAAGTTTTGAAGAAAGGTTTGGAAGCTAAGATGGATGGTGTGCAAGCTAAGATGGATGGCATGGAAGCTAAGATGGAAAACATGAAGAATTATCTAAAAACATACATCAAAGGTTTGACAAAGTTTATACAAGAAATGTTTCCTAATGGTGAAAAGATAGTAGAAGAACCTCATGATGAGAACAAAATCAATGTTAATCATGATTTGATAAACTCTAATGTTGGTGGGAAGAACCACCATATTCCAAAAATGGATATGAGGAAGTTTGATGGAAATTATCCCGTAACATGGATACTACATATGGAGCAATATTTTGATCTCCATAACGTGCAAATTACACAAAAGGTACACATTACAACTTTACATTTAGAACAAAATACATTTGTATGGTATCGATGGCTTTGCCCATAAAAAAATTATCACTTGGTCAATTTTTACGGAATAAATGATAGCACCTTATGAGGATACAAAGAGAAACACCTTCTTTAGCCAATTGATTAATCTCAAACAAAAGGGTTTAGTGGGGCAACACATTGAGGAATTCCAAAAATTAAATATAAGGGTAATTGATATTCTAGAGGAACACAGGATCGATCTCTTCATAGGCACTTTAAAGGATAATATCCAACATGAAGTTCGTGTTTTGGAACCAGAATCATTGGAGAAGGCATTCAGGTTGGCAAGAAAAGTTGAATGTAAAATAATGGCGACAAGGAAGCCTACCACTCAATTCTATAAAGAAGGAAGTGTTGGTACGCTTAGATTTCCACAACCTACAAGGTTGACACCACAAAAATTGGAAGAAAAAAGAGCAAAAGGGCTTTGCTGAAGTTGTGATAGCAATTACACTAAAGGTCATAAGTGTACTGAGAAGAAGTTATTTTACATAGATTGTGAAGAGGAAGAAGAAAATGAACAAGAAGAGGATATACACCAGGAACCAGCCCTAGAAGAGGAAGAAATGAATCCGACCATATCGTGTAATGCACTGGCAGGAATTACCACTCCTCAAACTCTCAAGATAAAAGGACAAATCAAGAAGAAAAAGGTAATAGTGTTGATTGATTCAGGTAGCACCTATAATTTTATTCATTGTAAGGTAGCCAAGGAATTAAATTGTTTCCTATACCCAGCACCAGAATGTCAAGTGATGGTTGCAAATGGAGGAACTATAAATTGCTCGGGAAAATGCCATAATATCAAGCTAACCATGGGGGAATATGTATTGACTAGTCCAATGCTTTCCATTCCTATGGGAGGTGCTGATGTTGTACTAGGAGTACAATGGTTACAATCTTTGGGGATGGTAGCTTTTAATTTTCAAGAATTTTTCTTGAAATTTTTTTCAGAAGGAAAGGAAGTCGAATTACGGGGTATTGAAGGGAAGCCGAGAAGGATAATAAGCTCTAATGGCATGACAAAGCTTCTAAAGAAAGAACAACGAGGCGTAATTGCACAATTATGCTCACTAGAAGTTCCAACATCAAAATCATCTATTTCTGCACATCTCCAACAAGTCTTGGACAATCATTCCAAGGTGTTTGAAACTCCCAAAGGACTCCCACCTATTCGTGATCATGATCATGCTATTCATTTGATTCCAGGAAGTGTTCCTCCAAACATCAGGCCTTATAGATATCCTTACTTCCAAAAGAGCGAAATTGAACGTATGATTGTAGAAATGTTAGAGGTGGGTATAATTCAACCTAGTCAAAGTTCTTTCTCTGCTCCCGTAGTATTGGTACACAAGAAGGATGGATCATGGCGAATGTGTCCGGATTATAGGGAGCTCAATAAGCTCACCATTAAAGATAAATTTCCCATTCCTATGATTGATGAATTATTGGATGAATTACATGGAGAAATTTATTTTACCAAGTTGGATCTTCGTTCAGGATATCATCAAATTAGAATGAAGATCGAAGATATTCCAAAAACAGCATTTCGAACTCATGAAGGTCATTATGAATTTTTGGTCATGCCTTTTGGCCTTACCAATGCACCTTCTACATTTCAAGGGTTGATGAATTCCATTTTCAAACCCTTCCTTAGAAAATTTGTGCTAGTATTTTTTGATGATATACTAATCTACAGCAGGTCTTGGAAGGATCATGTTGAACATATTGACACGGTATTCAAACTATTGCAGGAGAAACAATTATATGCAAAAACATCCAAATATTTCTTTGGAGTACAAGAGGTGGAATGTCTGGGTAATATTATATCTCACGAGGGTGTTAAAGTAGACCCTAACAAAATTAAAGCCATTAAGGAATGGAAAGTCCCCATGACCATAAAGCAGTTGCGAGGATTTCTCGGGTTAACAGGGTATTATCGCAATTTTGTTAAGAATTATGAGAGAATAGTAGCACCTCTAACAACATTATTGAAGAAATATGCATTTTCATGGACTCCTGAAGCAACTAAGGCCTTTGAACATCTTAAAGAGGCAATGTGCCTAGCACCGGTCTTAGCTACGCCAGACTTCACAAAAACATTTATTGTGGAATGTGATGCCTCGGGAAATGGAATGGGTGTAGGTTTAATGCAGGAAGGAAGACCCATTGCTTTTGAAAGTCGTCCAATCAAAGGAAAGTATTTACAAAAACCTATTTATGAGAAGGAAATGTTAGCAATACTGCATGCACTAAAGAAATGGCGAACTTACCTAATGGGAAGACACTTCAAGGTAAAAACTGAACATGATAGTATTAAACACTTTTTGGAACAAAGAATATCTTTAGAAGAGTAGCAAAAATGGGTCACAAAGATGTTGGGTTATGACTTTGAAATAATTTACAAAAAAGGAAAGCTTAATGTTGTTGTAGATGCACTCTCAAGAAAGAATGAAGAGGTGGAAGCATTTCTTTGTGCCATTTCTATTATCCAACCAGATTGGATAATTGAAGCAAGAGATGAATGGAAGAAGGACAAATATGTATGGACACTCATTCAAAATTTGCAGCAAGATCCTAGTACATCTGATACATTTAGTTGGAAAAACGATTCCTTATGGTACAAAGATCGCTTATATCTTTGTAATAAATCCCAACTAAAACAAAATATTCTTCTGGAATTGCACACTTCTCCTTTAGGAGGACACTCAGGATTTTTAAAAACTTACCACAGGGTGAAGAAAGAATTTTTTTGGGATGGCCTTAAATCTGATATTCAAAAGTTTGTGGCGGAATGTTTGGTTTTCCACCAGAATAAAGTGGAGACAATTAAGACCCTGGGACTTCTACAACCTTTATCCATTCCAAGTCAACGTTGGGAGGAGATGTCAATGGATTTTATCACGGGTTTACCTAAGTCCAAAGGAAATAATGTCATCATGGTGGTAGTTGATAGAATTACCAAGTATGCACACTTTTGTGCATTATCTCATCCATTTAAAGAAAGTACAGTTGTTACTACATTTATGGATAGAATTCAAAATCTACATGGAAGCCCAAGGGTTATTGTGAGCGACAGAGATCCCATTTTTACTGGAAATTTTTGGACGAAGTTATTTTCTTGTTTGGGTACTCAATTAGCTCATAGATCATCTTATCATCCTCAATCTGATGGTCAAACTGAGATAGTAAATAAATGTTTGGAAGGATATCTTTGTTGTTTTGTATCTAATAAACAAACACAATGGGTCAAGTGGTTACCTCTCACTGAATGGTGGTATAACACTTCCTTCCATACTGCAGCAAAAATATCCCATTTATGGAACTTTATGGATATCATCCACCATCGATCACATCATCTTTAAGGGAAAATTCAAAGGTTCAAGTAGTGGGAGATCACATCGAGCATCAGCAATAAGTTCTCCAACTCTTAAAGGATAACCTGAATTTGGCACAAAATCGAATGAAACAACAGGCAGATCAACATCGCAGCGAGAGAAGTTTTGATGTAGGAGATTGGGTATTATTACGGCTACAACCATACAAATAAATGTCCCTCAAGCAAGCTAAGAAGGATAATAAATTATCGCCAAAGTACTATGGTCCTTACAAGGTGTTGCAAAAGATTGGTACTATGGCATACAATTTGGAGCTTCTTGCTTCTTCGCGAGTACATCCAGTTTTCCATGTTTCATGCTTAAAGAAGGTTATAGGTGAAAATCTTCCAGTTCAAACAATATTGCCAGAACTTGATGAGAAAGGAAAAATCATATTGGAATCGGAAGCGGTCACAGAAACAAGAACTCGACAACTACGGAATCGATCAATTTCAGAGTATCTCATCAAGTGGAAGAACTTACCCACTGAAGATTCTACATGGGAGGATGAGAATTTTATGCAGAAGCACCCAGAGCTACTCAAGCGTTGAGGACAACACTTTTTTGAAGGAGAGGGGCATGTTAGGTCCCTATATTACTAGTATAGTCCCTTATTGTTGTTAGTGTAACCCCCTTATCGTTATTATTGTACCCTTGTAACCCCCATTTTGTTATTATTGTGCCCTTAAATTATTATTGTTAGGTCGGCTAGGATTACATTGTGGCCCACTAGGATTACATTATGGCCCCATGGACTCCTATATATAGAAAGGAGGTTTTGTAAATTGTATCATCCAAGAATTGTTCATTTATGTAATGTATTGGAGGTTTCCCCCTTGAAGTGGCTCATTTCTAATGCGTTAATATCTCTTTTCTTCTCTTTTCAAAGCTAGTTACACAACATCGTTGTGGCAAGAGAATCAACCATAAAATATTGACTTCTAGGAATCATAGACAATGTATATTATGGAAAAGTTTTAAGAATATAAAGAAAAACATTATGATAAGCTCTCATCCTGGGATTTTTGGCCTCGTACTTCCCATTTACCTTTTTTTATCACCAACTCAGAGCCTCCATATACTGTAATTCTCTTCAAGCCTAGCATTTTCAAAATTTGGAGTTCGGTCATCAAGGCCTCATATTATGCATCATTGTTTGAATAATCAAAAGCTATATTATAAGAACACAATATTACATTATGTGGGACTTTAGATGACTGATGTACAGGGATACAGATATAGATTTTGATTCCAAATCCATATTTTCCCAAAACACCATCAAAATCCATGGTCCAAAGACCCTCCTCATCATCGAGAAGCTGAAATTCTGTGGACTGAACTATTTTTTATTTTGGACCTACTGTTTCAACCTTTTATTTTCCTTTCTCTAACTCAACTGAACTTTGATATGACTCTACTGACTTTTTCTCTGAAGTGCTTGGTTGCAAGCTTTCAAAATTTTGATTTTTGTTTTCTGCATTCAAGACTGCTTGGACACTATTTGACAATTCTGAAATTTCTTCACCTTCTACAATTTGACTCTATAAATCATCAGTACTATGATAATTATACAATATGAAGGACTCTAAATAAGTATGTATAGAGTGAATGGGGTGATTTTTGGGTTTATATTTGCTTGTGATCATGTATTTCATTTTAACTTCCTGGTATAGCTTTCTAAGTTGACCAAATACTAGAATTGTAGCATATGAAAAATCAAGTTGCAGAGTACCCCTTAATTTGGCTCCCCAAGACTGTGAAAAAAGCATGCCACACCTTGGAGGTATTTCAACAACTACAACATCCATCAACACATTTTTGGCATGAATATAATCAAGAGAAAACACCAAGTCCTTGATAAGACCAAGGCATTAGACTATACCTGAATCAAAAGAATAGAGGCCATGATAGGCTCAGGTTATGTCCAACCCCAAGTTATCCATGATGCATTTTGGCATTAAATTGTGTGAGGCCTCAGAATCCAACATGGAATTATGGAGAATATAATCATGAATCCTCAAACTGAGATAAAGGGAGGGACTTCACTATCTTCAAGATTTCCATCTACAGTTGGGAAAAAAAGAAGTTCGAGATGGTCATCACTTACATTGACCATGTCTTACATATGATCTACTTTCAACGTCTTAGAAACATGAAATTTGTATCTATCATTATTTACAAGCTCAGTTATGGGAATAGAAAATTTTAACTTTGAAATTTCACTCTCTAAACTAAACAAGTTAGATTATTTCTCTACCTCTTTGGCAATGGTATCCCATTTTTCAGGCTCCTCTTTTGCTAAATATTCCTTTATTTTTCCTTCCTTATCCTTTTTTTTATGTACTTGTAGATGGATCATTGTTCTTGCTATGATTTATGGCAGCAGGCTCCTTCTCTTTGTTTGGACTAGCTTGGGAATTTTTCTTGGACTGAGTATATTTTTGCGGAGTTGGCCTCTTTTGAGTTGGCACATCTCGGTTTCTCAAACTATATTGTCTCTACAGTGAGCTGAGAGAATTTAGGTACCCCCTTTGATAGTCTTCAAATTGGACTGCAAACCTATCATCATTTGCAAGTACAATAGCATGGTAATCTGTTACATATGTTTCCTCGGTATATTCATCATTCTCTATAAGATAAATAGGTCCCTGATATTTTGAAAAGAGAAGGTTTTCTTCAACAGTTTCATCTTCATCTTCAGTTCCTTAGGCATAGTTTTGTTATAATGGAGTGTGGACTTGCTATGTGCTTGCTGATCTTTCAGAAATGGACATCTTGTCTACCATATTTTTCACATTTCTAATCAAACTATCCAAATTTTCTTCGAATGAGCTTGGTGGCTCTTCCTTAATTGTGACTCTCTTTTGAACTTTTCTTTCTAATTTCTTGACCAACAGATTGGCTTCAACATTGACAACATTTCTCTGCATTTCCTCCAGTGAGGTGGGATTTATTTCTATAAGCTAATATGCCATATCAAGGTCAAAGGCATCCTAATAGTGAAACAAGGCCAAGTCAGGTGGAGGTTTGATATTGGCGGGAATGGAATTGTAAACCTTATTGAAATGAGTAATATAGTGTTGGGTTGATTCATTAGGTTGTATTTTCAATGAGTTATACTCGGCCGATATTTGGAGAGGTTTTTTATTTTCCTCCCAATTAGAAAGGAAAATATCTGTTAATTGTTGTGAATTTGGCACTGAACAATGTCCCATAGCTCGGAACCACTTTTTCACTTCTCCTGAGAATATTTGAGAAACAATTCTCATCTTCACATCATCATTATCTACCTCTTCTAAATCTATGAAATTTTTTATTTTTTTGATGTGTTTCCTAGTTGTAACCTCAGTGGTTCCATAAAAAATAGGTATCCTTTGTCCATAGTTATAAGGTAAACTTAGTGAGCTATCCCGGGAGAGTTAAAGGAGAAATTCTAGCCATATTTGTTCTAGGAGGCAAGCTTGTAGTAAGAACGAAAAGTGTTGGTAGTGTGGGAGGAAGTGTGGATGATGGAGAAACAAAAATATGAGGGGATGCTACATTAGTATGAGTAGATGAAGTAGAAAGAGGATTAGTAGACAAGAGCTCATGCTGATATTGTATCAAATTATTATTAGAGGTATATTGAAGATGGTTTGCTAGTTTATGAATTTTTTCAGTTTGACTCTGAACCTTCCTATCAAAATATGCTTATGAATTGGATTCTATGGATGAGAAACTTGTTTCAAGCTTTAATGGATCGAATACAATTTCAGATAGAGATGTTATTTTAGATAACCTTAAAGGATTGAACACTATTTCAGACATAGATGTTTCATATTTGGAACTAAATAAAGACAACTCGAACTTAAGATTAAGTGGAATATCTTCAAGAAAAACCAGTTTTTTTTAATTATAAATATTTCGAGAAATCACATAACATATTTTGGAACTGACACGTTTCGAACTACCAACTGTAGTTCATCATCAGGATAATGAATATTGGCTGATCTAACTTGCATATTTAAACCATGAAATGAGAAGCAACGGTCAAAACCCCAAAGTGTTAAAAACGGTCGAAAATTATAAAATAATACAAATATAACTAACCATCCTTAAAATTAAAAACGGTAAAAAATAAAACCATCAATAGTAAAAAATATATTCAAGTCAAATTCATAAATTATAAATAAATTAAAATAAATAAAATAATAGAATAAAATCAATAAATAAATAAATATATGAAAGAATAAAATTAGAAACAAGCAAAAAGGAGAAGGAGGACTAAATCATAACAATAAAAATAAAACGAAAAATTAAAAGACCCACTAAAAGGTAAAATAAAAACCACAAAATTCAAGTCAAAGTCAAAAACTAAAATTAAATAATTTATAAATGAATAAAATAAAATAAATAATTAAATAAATACATGAATGAACAAAATCATTTTTTTAAAATTAAATTAAAATAACATAAATTAAATAAAAATAGATTATTTGTATTTTATTTTAATAAATAAATTAACATACATAGACACAAAATATAAATAAAATAGAAAAATTAAAACAAAATAATAATAAAAATAAAAATAAAAATCATAACAATAAAAATAAAACTAAAAATTTAACAGACCCAATAAAAGGTAAAATAAAAACCAAAGAATTCAAGTCAAAGTCAAAAACTAAAACTAAATAATTTATTAATAAAATAAATTCAAAAAATAAAATAAATAATTAAATAAATACATGAAAATAAAAAAATTAATAATAATAATACCAAGAAACATAAAAACACAAAGAATAAAAGGACTTCTACAGGGAGTGAAGAGAAGGAATCCAACAACTGCTAACTTTCCGTCCATCATTTATGTTCAACATGCGAGACCTCTTCTCAATCTCAATCGCCTCCCTAAATTTCCGATGATGGAAATGGTCAACTCTAGCAAGGATTCTAGCATCCTCCATACAAATGTGATGCTTCGTCTTTTCAACATGCTTGGCTAATGCAGAGGTCTTGGCTCTACCATGCTTAATATCTACAGCATGCTCCTCGAACCTTTTATTAATCGACTGACCAGTTTCACAAATGTAGGGAGTCCCGCAAGAGCAAGGGATCAAATAAACACCTTTCACGCTTTTTGGGTCCAATTGGTCTTTAACCGATTTAAGGGAGCCCCGAATGGTGTTTAAAGGTTTAAAAGAAGAAGAGATCTTATGCTTCCTTAAAACTTGAGCAATCTTGTCAGTAGTACCTTGAATAAAAGGTAAATGAACTTTACGAACAACGTCAACATTAATCTTATTCATTCTAGGACCTTTGCTCGCATTCATGAAAGCCTTCAAACCCTGACTTCTACTATAACCGTTTTCTTCAAAGACTTTAAGGAGATGGGCTTTCTCTTCATCTAAATGATCATTATTCGAAATTCTAAGAGCTCTTGTAGCTAAAGTATTCAAAACTCCAAGTTTCTAAGCAGGAAAATGATGAGAACCATAATGAAGATATTGTTCCGTGTACGTCTTTTTCCGAACAACACGGTGCGAGAAAGAGCCATTATTGTTTCTAGAGATGAGAACATACAAGAAAGGAAGGCTCCCATCAGTTTTTTTTTCCATCGTGAACTTGATAGAGTCAGATTGACTATTCAAATGCCGATGGAAAGCCTCTAATTCAGGACGACCATGAGACCAATTGATGAAAGTGTCATAAAAAAACCGCTTCCATACCTTTGGTTTTAAAGGAGCAGTCACCAAAGCTCTAGATTCAAAATATTCCATAAAAAGGTTTGCTACCATCAGCGAGAGCGGGGAACCCATGGCAACACCACAGGTTTGCTCATAAAATTATCCTTCAAAACTAAAAAAGGTAGAAGTGAGGCAAATTTCCACCAAATTAGCAGTATCAGGATCAGTGATACGCCTGATAACCTCTACTGCTTCCATAATGGGAATGTTCGTATAGAGAGAAACAACATCAAAACTAACCATAGAGTCATTAGGTTCACAAACCCAGCCTTTTAATTCATTAACAAAAGAATCTGTATGACCTACAAGAGGCTTTAGCTTGCGGGCCAGACACTTAGCTAGGAGATAGGTGGGCCCCCCAATAGTATTAACAATGGGTCTAAGAGTAACACCATCCTTATGAATCTTAGGGAGCCCATAAATTCTAGGGGTGACAGGATTGCTTTCAATGAGCTTCGAGCTCATAGAAACTACCGAGCAACTAGACTTAATAGCATTGGCCACCATCTTTTAGACTTTATTAATAGGGTTCTTAGAGAGCTTCTTATAACACCCAATATTACAAAGATGGTCAAGCATATTTGCTTTATAATCCTCCTTATTTAGGATTATGATAACACCACCCTTATCAGCCTTGAGGACAACAATATCAGGGTTTTGATTAAGGGTCTTAAGAGCCAAAAATTCCAATTTTATAATATTGCTTCTCGGAGTTTTAGCTTTCCTAAGAGCCATGGCGCAATCTCGCCTAATGACATCTTGCACACTTTCAGATAAATCTTTAATATTGTATTCAATACTACAAATAATATCATCAAAACCATGATATTGCTGTCCTCAAGGCTGATAAGGGTGGTGCTATCGTAATCCTAAATAAGGAGGATTATAGAGCAAAGATGATTGAACATATTTGTAATAGTGGGTGTTATAAGAAGCTCTCTAATAACCCTATTAATAAAGTCTAAAAGATGGTGGCCAATGCTATTAAGTCTAATTGCTCAGTAGGTTCTATGAGCTTGAAGCTCATTGAAAAAAATCCTGTCACCCCTAGAATTTATGGGCTCCCTAAGATTCATAAGGATGGTGTTCCTCTTAGACCCATTGTTAATACTATTGGGGGGGCCACCTATCTCATAGCTAAGTTTCTAGCCCGCAAGCTAAAGCCTCTTGTAGGTCATACAGATTCTTTCGTGAAAGATTATTCTTCTTTCGTTAATGAATTAAAAGGCTGGGTTTGCGAACCTAATGACTCTATGGTTAGTTTTGATGTTGTTTCTCTCTATACGAACATTCCCATCATGGAAGCAGTAGAGGTTATTAAGCATATCACTGATCCTGATACTGCTAATTTGGTGGAAATTTGCCTCACTTCTACATTTTTTAGTTTTGAAGGAGAATTTTATGAGCAAACCTATGGTGCTACCATGGGTTCCCCGCTCTTGCCGGTGGTAGCAAACCTTTTTATGGAAGATTTTGAATCTAGAGCTTTGGCGACTTCTCCTTTAAAACCCAAGGTATGGAAGTGGTTTGTTGATGACACTTTCATCAATTGGTCTCATGGTTGTCCTGAATTAGAGGCTTTCCATCGGCATTTGAATAGTCAATCTGACTCTATCAAGTTCACGATGGAAATAGAAACTGATGGGAACCTTCCTTTCCTAGATGTTCTCATCTCTAGAAACAGTAATGGCTCTTTCTCACACCGTGTTTTTCAAAAAAAGACGCACACAGAATAGTATCTTCATTCTGGTTCTCATCATTTTCCTTCTCAGAAACTTGGAGTTTTGAATACTTTAGCTACAAGAGCTCTTAGAATTTCGGATAATGATAATTTAGATGAAGAGAAAGCTCATCTCCTTAAAGTCTTTGAAGAAAAAAGTTATAGTAGAAGTCAGGGTTTGAAGGCTTTCATGAATGTGAGCAAAGGTCCTAGAATGAATAAGATTAATGTTGATGCTGTTGGTAGAGTTCATTTACCTTTTATTCAAGGTACTACTG
The DNA here is from genome assembly GCA_034641835.2 of Pinus albicaulis. Lineage (NCBI taxonomy): Eukaryota > Viridiplantae > Streptophyta > Pinopsida > Pinales > Pinaceae > Pinus > Pinus albicaulis. Next base: position 997,907,282 of record CM076578.1, read on the forward strand.
ACAAGATTGCTCGAATTTTAAGGAAGCATAAGATCTCTTCCTCTTTTAAACCTTTAAACACCATTCGGGGCTCCCTTAAAACGGTTAAAGACCAGTTGGACCCAAAAAACATGAAAGTTGTTTATTTGATCCCTTGTTCTTGCGTGACTCCCTACGTTGGTGAAACTGGTCGGTCGATTAATAAAAGGTTCCAAGAGCATGCTGCAGATATTAAGCATGGTAGAACCAAGTCCTCTACATTAGCCGAGCATGCTAAAAAGACAAAGCATCACATTTGTATGGAGGATGCTAGAATCCTTGCTAGAGTTGACCATTTCCATCACCGGAAATTTAGGGAGGTGATTGAGATTGAGAAGAGGTCCTGCACGTTGAACAAAGATGATGGATGGAAAGTTAGCAGTTGTTGGATTCATTCTCTCCACTCCCTATAGAAGTCCCTTTATTCTTTCTGTTTTTATGTTTTTTGATATTATTATTATTTATTTATTTTCATGTATTTATTTAATTATTTATTTTATTTTTTGAATTTATTTTATTAATAAATTATTTAGTTTTAGTTTTTGACTTTGACTTGAATTCTTTGGTTTTTATTTTACCTTTTATTGGGTCTGTTAAATTTTTAGTTTTATTTTTATTGTTATGATTTTTATTTTTATTTTGTTTTTATTTTTCTATTTTATTTATATTTTGTGTCTATGTATGTTAATTTATTTATTAAAATAAAATACAAATAATCTATTTTTATTTAATTTATGTTATTTTAATTTAATTTAAAAAAAAAAAATTATTCATTCATGTATTTATTTAATTATTTATTTTATTTTATTCATTTATAAATTATTTAATTTTAGATTTTGACTTTGACTTGAATTCTATGGTTTTTATTTTACCTTTTAGTGGGTCTTTTAATTTTTAGTTTTATTTTTATTGTTATGATTTAGTCCTTCTTATCCTTTCTCCTTTTTGCTTGTTTCTAATTTTATTCTTTCATATATTTATTTATTTATTTTATTTATTGATTTTATTCTATTATTCTATTTATTTATAATTTATTTATAATTTATGACTTTGACTTGAATATATTTTTTACTGTTGATGGTTTTATTTTTGACCGTTTTTAATTTTAAGGATGGTTAGTTATATTTGTATTATTTTATAATTTTCGACCGTTTTTAACTCTTTGGGGTTTTGACCGTTGCTTCTCACTTCATGGTTTAAATATGCAAGTTAGATCAACCAATCTTCATTATCCTGATGATGAACTACAGTTGGTAGTTCGAAACGCGTTGGTTCCAAAATATATTATGTGATTTCCCGGAAGATTTATAATTAAAATGTTATGGATCACAGAAGCTTGCACTCTCAAAACCAGTTCTGCAGGAAGGGATGTAGACCTTACCAAAGTAGATGAACTTGAATTAATCTCATAATGCCGAGGTATTTTCTTTATTATGAGTATTTTCAGATCTTCAACAAGAGTTGGTGGACCAAGATCAGGATTTGACCATATATACCTTTCAGGAGCCATTGTAATCTTTTTTCCTGTACTTTGGCTCTCTGCAACTTGAATTAGCCTTCTTGAAAACTAGGTCCTGTTAGGGTCCTATAATAATAGGATTCATAATTTTTGAATTGACTATGATAGCCTTGTAAATATGCACATACCTTGATTTCTGCAAGTTTTTTTCCGATATTTTGAAAAATGTAAAATAATAAAAAATAAAATAGGGTAAAATGTCCTAAAAGAAAGATCAAAGGACCTAGAAAAAGATAGACCCCAAAAGAAAAAGAAATGAAAAGAAGACCTGAAAGTGAGCAAGTCAAAATGTCACTACTATTTAATTATTGCAATAATAATGATTATGTGTAGATTGTCAATAAATGCCATAATCCATGATCAGTTAAACAGTTTAATCTTAACTTTTCATGCTTTGAATTTCATGTTTTAGATAGAGAATAAAGATATGTCAAATAGTATAAAATTGACAAATAATTAAATTAGATAGAGAATAAATGAGGTGTTCAGTAGTTTAATCTAAGCCCTTGGATGAAATAAGGTTTGACTTAGATAGATTTATGCTTTGAAAGAAAATGATTTAGGGTTGCAAGCTTAAATGCACCCATGAAAATGAAGGAAAAATGTTAGAAATAAATATGGGTAGGTAGAAAGCAGTTGTGCATGCATGTAATAAAGCATCATCGGGAAAATATCACTAATTTCCCTTTCCCTATAAATATTCAGTATTCTAAACTATCAGTTAAAGTGGCTCAAATCATTTCTCTAACTTCCGTTGGGACCGAACCCAAGGCTCAATGACTGATTGGTTAAAAAAATATGGAATTCCCACACTACACCCACATTCATCAGCATTTATCCTGCATTTCATAATCCTAATCCCTTTTCCTGAGTAAAAACCCATTTTTACTTAGTAAAATTAAAAACCCTAGGTAACTAATTCCATTCCCTTTCAAAAATCATTCATAAACCCTCAAAAATACATTTATCCTAAGTTAAAGTGTGAAGTAATTTAAAAAAGACAATCTATGTTATTTACAGTTTATTTTAGAGTTAAACATGTGTTTTTCATATCCCCTACACTTTATCCTTTATTTCATACTAACTACTAACTATATATTAATTCCCTAAGTTACACCCACCTATATATTATTAAATCCCTTTTATTTAAATAAACCCACAAAAACCCTTTCTTTTACTTTAAACCAATGTTTTAATATTCCATGTGTGCAAATATTACAACCCCTCCCTACCCCATTGGTTTAAAAACATACCTATAAGAGCTTATCCCACCCCCTATAGTTTTAAAACAACCGTTAAAATTTAAAAAACTATATATTAAACCCACACCTGCATATGTATTAGTTAAAACATTATCTAATGTTTTAATTGAAACAAATAAAAATCTTATCCTCTCTCTCAGCCATATAGTATAGTTTTAAACTTTGATTAAACGTATATTTATAAAGGTTTAAAATTGTTCTCATCGTGTTAATAAAACCCCGGTCCCACTCCCCATTCTTGACACAGATCTCACAAGAGATCTAGACCATTCGCAGTCTAACTCCAAGATCTGACGGAGGAAATATCATATCGCAAATAAACTTGTGCATTATTTCCCGTTTCAAATATGCGCGAAATGGGAGGTATTGAGATTTCCTCTCTCCTCCACGTGCCCCCTTGTCATTGGTTCACGTTCAATCACCCCAAAAAAACTTACCACTGAAATCACGTGCAATAATAGCTTATCGTTTTGACTCTTTGAGCCCGTAAACCACCTTCCCGCCCGATGTGATTGCCATTAATTGCCTGTTAAGCCCTAAATATGTCTAATATACATGGGAAATGCATTCATCTCCTCTCCTCTTGTGTTTAAACTTTTCACAAGCCACCCCGATTGTGAAACAAGTGTTTTTTTCGCTAGTTTTATGCCAAAAGACCGCAAATTTTAGCCTAAACCCATTTGAATATTGTTGAGGAGAGTTGCATTTCTCCAGAGATTAAAGGATAGTACTAAAACTGCTCAAAACCTTCAGATATGTCTTCGAAAGCCTAATACATGTGTATAACAGGTATTCTTCAAGCAAATTAACCCTGTTTCAAATCTGAAAGGCCCCATTAAAAGGACAAATTCCATTCATATGTCCAAATTAATCATAATAAACATGTCAAAAAGCCCAAAAAACAGGCCTAACACTGAAAAATTTTCTGCAAAAACCCTGTTTCTTGTTGCGCACTGTTTTAAATAGAAATTGTGAGTTTTTATAATTTCTATAAAATATTTAAACTCTAAATTAAGCCAGAAATCCTCTGAAGGTATCCTAAAGCCTCTGTGCCCAATCTCTAAGTGATTTTCAGCCTAATTTCTCAGTAAAAGAACTCAGGAAACCCTTGTTTCATGTTTCTAAACCATCAAAAGCCTGTAAATCCTATTTTGACAGTCAGAAGCCCATATTTTGACCATCTTCATCCAAGAAACCTCTGCTAAAATAAAAATACCTCTGTAAACTTTCTAAATTTGCAGAAGTAGCCAAAATTCCTAAAAAATAGAGCTCTAGCAATCCTGAAGGTTCCAAAGTGCCTAAATCAACTCTAGATATGACTTATAAGACTTCTATTGTTGTAAGTCCTTTACTGCCCCCTGTCATAGACATTGAACACATTCCTTTAGTTGATACTGATTACAAGATAGCAGACCCAATTGTTGAGTTTAATCTGCTAAATATTCATAACTGGAGCTATGAGAATCCCTTAGGTAATCAAGAAGAAGTCCATATTTGGGAATCCTACTTGCCCAAATATGTTGTTCCATTAACTCATCCATGCCAATAAGTCATTAGGTTATGTCAACAGTATTATGTGCCTGAGCAGAGAGTCATAGTAAATGCCAACAAAGAAGTTCTTCTCACCATTACTACTGAATCCATCAGCCAAATGCTACAACTTTAGCCAGATCCTCAAGCAGTCCCTTTATCAATAGAGGCCCTTACCAAGTTGTATATTGGCCTTGTTTTTCCAAAGAGATTCATGATTTTCCAGACATTTATGCCTTTGCATGTAGAAATTCCCCAAATAAATCCCCCATATTCCACTTCCAGATTCCCAGGATGTTCAAGACATGTGATTTCCATACTTTCCTTCATCCTAGGGTATTTCACTGATGAACACACAGATGAATCCATTTTGGGTTTCTTATCCACTTTTACCCTAGGACAACCCTCATCTATAATATCTGATTATGCTGGTTTTGTTGTAGATAATCTTCATCATCAATTGACCAATTTTCCAATTGAATGATTGTTCATATATACATCCTTCCTCTTCCACATGTTTTTATATTTCCAATCAGATAATTTTCCAGTTACTCTTCAAAAGTTTTTCATAGAGGGAAATCCTCTTTCTGTCATTTTCTGGACTACTTTGCTTAGGAAAGAATGTGCAGATTTCACTTATGCAGAATTTTCAGAATTATTCATACATCCAGTTATCAAAATGTTAACAAAAATAGAACAACCAAGGATAAACAAAGAAATTAAGAAAATATTACAGTTGTTAGAATAGAATAAAGTTGGTGATTGGTATTTATATGAAAAACATACTGAGATTAGAGTTTTTGGGTCAAATTTTTTACCTTAAAAGTTACCCAAACATGTTTCAATGAGGATATTTGCCTTGGAGTATATCAGGAAAATCCTAAATTCTGATTCTATAAATTTCATGGCAGCAAAGAAGAAAACTCAGTTCAAATTAAAGAATCAGATAGGGCCATTCATCTGCAATCATAGGGATGTTGAGAAAGAAACAGCTATTGGAATTCAGATTTGAAGAAAGGTTTCCTTGGAATTATGATCCACAAGGGATCCCAAGTAAACTAAGGGTTAAATGCAAATTAACCCCCTTGATTCATGAAACAAAGCCAGAGATATAAAAATATGCAAATCAAACTGAGTGGACAGAGGATACTTTAATAGATGCAGTAAATAAAAGTGATACTAGTCACACTTTAGAGACTGCAGATCAGCCAGGAAAATCCACCAAGAGAGTAAGGGAAGAAGGTTCCTATGTTTTTGAGACTACAACTGAAACTAAATTCAAGTTAATATACAACAAAAGGCCTAAGCTAAATTTAATGGGTAAAGAGAAGGTAACAATTGATGTTGAAGAGACAAATCTTATAGATACCAACACAGATATTGCCACTGTCATCATCAATGAGCCAGTTACTAAGAATCAAAATGAAGAACAATTTGAAAAAAAATATGCACAATTGATAGAAAGACAACAGAGCATGGAAGCCTCTTCCTCATAGGCAGCTGAGGAGAAATATCTAGACATCAAATAAAAATACAAACAGATCAAACTAAAGAATGAAGAGATAAAAAAATATTTATTCTCAATATCTCAAGAAAACACCAAGTGTGCAAAAAATACTTCTTTCTACATTTTATTATTCAAATAAAAAGCTAATCATGGCAGTATTGCAGCCTGCAGTCAAATCCCCAAAGACAGTGGCAGATTATAAGAAGTTTGATTTGGAAGTCCAAACTGATAAGATTCATGCTCTTTATCAGATTGAATTCCATAGGCAGACTTCAGAAATTTTATACTCTACTGTTACAACTAAACCCATGAGTGCTCAAAAACTCCAGTATACCATCTCTAACATGAAATATTAGATGAAAATGGACAAAGCATCTTTGTATGCTAAGGATCTCAGGATAAAATCCTTGGAAGAACTAGTTTTGCAGGTGTGATATGACGTTGCTAATGTCAAAGCAGCAAAGTTATTAGTCAAAAAGAAAAATGAATATATTACATCTTTGAGGAAATAGCTTAAACTTCCTCAAAGTGAGCATCCTCAAAGTGAATATCCTCAAACCAAGGAGATAATAGAAGGACAGAATGAAAAAGATGACATGATGAATTTGATTTTTTAGTTAACAGCCCAAATCAAGGAAATGGAGATTCAGATGGACAAGCTTATCTAGGAGAAAGAAACACCAAAAGTACTAGAAATTCCTACAGTTATTCCCATAATCACTACAGTTGTGCCTTCAACTTTAGCTGAAAAGTTGGCACCCAAAGAATCACTAGCTACTATAGTGCCAGTAACTTCATCCACAACCTCAGCTACAAAATCATCTACAACAGTAGTTCATCCTACAGATGAGGCCAAAATACTGGTAAAGGCCATGGAAGAAATGTCCCTTAAGACAAGTGAAATCAGGAGATTAAAATAGATGGTATAAAATCTTGAGAATTCAAACAAATTGGCTCAATAAATGCAAAAACACATGAGCAAAAGGCCATCAGATTAAATGAAGAATTGAAGAAATTGCAGAAGGAATTGACCTTGAAGGAATAGATTTCCTATGTGAAAATTCATTTGTGGAAAAAAATCATATAAGCCATCAATGATGTACGGCCCTCCATCCAAGTAATTTTTGAACAAAGAGACTTATTAAAAGTAGCATTAGAAGGGATCCAAAAGACTAAAGAGGAATTGGATAACAAACCAGAACAAGCTCTAGAACTGATAAAGTTCCTCAAAATCAAGAACAGGCAAGAGTTGGAATAAATTGAAATAACTGATAGAACTGAAACTATCCTTCAGATAAAGAAGGTTATCACCAAAATGAACCTGATGAAGCAGTTAGAAGAAAAGTGTGAGAAAATGAACATTTCCATAACCAAGTTTATGGTCAAAATTGAAAACTTAAGGCAAAGGAGTTTGCCAAATATTTTGGTCATCAATGACAAGTTGATGCCTCAAGAAGATTATAACAAAAAGATCAGAGAGTATGCCAAGGAACAAGTTGAAAAAGGAGGTAGTGGACAAGGAATTCCAATAGGAAAAGTCCTACTTAGAAGTTTTAAGGACTTATTCTATTTACAACATGAAATTAAACATTTTTTGTCATCAAACCAACTTTCTCCAGATACATAAAAGCAGAAGAAAATTTCAGAAAGTTGAATAAAATAAAAATTCCAAGTGATGAAGTTTGGCAGTCATTAACATATTTAATGTAAAAGGCAAAAAGGCAAAAAGGTAACAATGAAAACAGTGTGCTGAAATTTGCAGTCAAATAGATTTTTACAGCAGTAAAGATCTTTTATAGAGTTTAAAGAGTATCAGAGGTTAAAGAGAATCATTAAACGAGTATCAGTTAAAGTAGATCATATTTCTAAACAGACTTGAAATATCTAAAGCCAACTAGAAAGACAATAAGGCAACCAACTACTTCTCATCCTCAATCCGTTTCTATTTCTTTTGGATAGATAGGACAACTTGCTGATTTGTTAAGAAACTGTCTCTATTATTGTTGTAAAGATATTTTATTTCTCTTATATAATTCCTAGAAGCATTCTAGGATATTTTGTAAACAATGATGTGTAAATACTTCATCTTTAGAAGTATTATTGTGGAATAAATTGCTGAAGATTTCTATAGTCATTTTTGTGGACTTGAAGGCTTTTTATGTTCAAATTTCAAGTAGTATACTGGATCAGATCAACTAGCATAATATTTCAGGATTCATGTGATGAGCTATTTGGAGTGAAGTATTTTCTAAATTTTTCATTGTTATCTTTCTTTGTTACATGCAATCCATTATGTTTTCCAAATTTGAATGAATGAATAGGAGGATTACTTCAGGATTTGTTAAAAGTGCCCTGTCTTAACTATTTGTCATTTCTATGTTTTCATCTAATTTCTAGTGTAGAGAACCCTTAATTTCTCCCTCTCTCGTTTGACCTCTTCCTACTACTTCCATTTTCTGGATCAAAGAACCCTTCATTGCTCTTTATCCCAATCATGCCATCTCATAAAACAACTTTCCAAGATCTCTATGGGTTATCTATCTTTCCCTGAAAACATTTGACTTTTTGACCTTGATCCCAGCTCTGTATGCTTGAATTTTAACTCCTTATCCCAATGGAAAAATATATTTCTGACTATCCATCTCTTTCAGTGATTTTTCCCACCAAACCAATAAAAAAAAAACCAATTTCACAATCATAACTAGCCTAATATTTTATAAAAAACAAACAATGTTAAATTTTATAGAGAGAGCCCTCTCTGAACCCTAGGAAGGCTAGATCCTAGAGTTTAAAAGTTGGTATGTGGTTACCTCTAGTTTTCTCAATTAAAAACCAAAAATCTCACAACTAGAGAATTACTGGAGTAATAAAATACTAGCGACTCCGCTGGGGACCTAACTAGTCCTTAGTTGTTAAATAAACCTTAAAGGAAATCATTTTTATCATTTTTTTTCCTTTAAGATTGTTTAACTAGTTGTGATTATAAAAATTTGTAATTATGGTTTCTAGGAAGGTTTATTATACCATGTCTAATCTGAACCCTAAACCTGCTCTTATAGTAGACAACCCAGACAAAATAGGAAAAAAGAAAAAACAGAGAGAACATTTAGATGTTAAAGTTTTATTAATAAGAGTCAATTCACTACCCCAAGAATTAGTAAGTTTGCAGGATATAGGGTTTGATTTAGAATTTGAACATTCTTTATTCAGGACCAAATCTGAAAGTAATTTAAGTATTGCAGTTTTAGACCCTGCTTTTATTTCTTTTTTGGAATCAAAACAGAAAAGTATTGCAACAAATTCTGAATTAAAGAAAGTTAAAAGTCAAGACAGACTTGAAGAAATTAATGCTACTATTCTTAAAGAAATTGATGAAGCCACAGAATTAGCTCAATTGCTAGCTTATACATTTAAACCCTCTATTCCCCATTTATAAAACACTACATCATATATAGTTTCTACTACCATTCAATCCACAGATCCATTTTGTCCTAGATTACCCTTAAAACCTAGAAATTTGTTTCCTTCATCGCCTTCATCCACTTCATCCACTAGCTTCACCACTATTTTTTCAAGCACATCATTTTCATTTCCTAGTAGTTCCATATATATTCCACTTTCACTTTCCAGTACCTCAGCTTCAACCTTTAGTTCTTCAACTACTTTTTCTAGTTCAACACCTTATAATCCAGCTTCATCAGCCACTACTTCTAGTTCAGCTTCAAGTACCTCTACTTTACCTCCTAGCAAAGCTAGAATTCAAGTAATGGCTGCTAAGTATGCTCCCCTTTTTCTTCCAGGACAAATTCATGACATGCCCCAAGACTACCAAAGTAAAATACCATAGTTTGATGCTACTACACATTATACTGCACAACAACACATAAGTAAAATGACCGATTTCTTTGAACTCCATGAGATAGATGAATCAAATTTACAAATGAGGTTGTTTGCACAAACTTTAACAAGAGAAGTAAAGAAATGGTTTAAAGGTCTTACTGCGAGTAGTATAGCTAGTTTAGCCATTTTCCATAAATTGTTTTTAAATAAATGGGAAAAGAAGAAAAACCATCTGCAAATTTTGTCTGAATTTGATGCAATGAAGAGAGCTCCAAATGAATCTGTACAAGAATACTACACTAGATATAACAGTGTTTAAAATTCAATTCCTAAAAATTTAAAGCCCACTTTTGACTCTATCTTACTCAAATTCCCAGATGGATTTGACACTAACATGGCATATCAGTTAAGAGAAAGAAATGCAAAAACATTAGAAAGAATGCAAACAGATGTAGTATGTGTAGAATTAAACATTCTAGCTAAAAAATCAAGATTAAGAAATGAGAGGAGAGCGACGATGAAAGAAGAAGCCTCTAGTTCAGACACAAAAATAGATATGTTAGCCAAAACCTTAGAAAGAATGATGGATAGGTTAGATAACATAGAAAGAAGACCTCAATGGGATAATCAACAACAAATCAGAAATCCCAATTTTAGAGAAAACACAAATTCAGGAAAATCAAAAGACTCAGCACCAGACCAAACAATAAGACCTCCCTTTCAGGAGAACTATGCTGAGAGTTCTCGAAACAATGATGATGATGAGGATACCATTAATTCAATGGTAATATATGATAATGACATTATATTTCTCACATAGGAAGATAACGAGTTATTTGAGCTCCAATAGCTCGAATTAGATTCAGGGGAATCCTTTGATTACAAACAGGGCTATGACTCTACCATCAACGAAGTACACAGTCAGTATAACCTAAGAAGTAAGAAAAAAAATGAGTCTTCTACTAAGAAAACATCTCAAAAATAAAGTAAGAAAATAGTAGAAGCTCCCAAAACAAAAGTTCTGCAAATTCTCCCTAGGGAAAATAAGCAAAACTCTGGTTCTTCCCAAAAGGTTTCCAGCCCAAATATTTCACCAAGCCCTAATATTGTGGACATAACTAATGAAATTTCCCAAGCTGCAAAATATTCACAAAAATATGTTGCTCCTAAAGCATCTAATTCTGATAAAACAACAACCTTAGAAACTGAAATGCTCAATGCTGATCCTAAATCAACATATCCAAAAGCTGCCACTACAAAAACAACTTTTGATAAATCTGAACAAACATCTACTGCTTCACAAACCACTCCTAAGAAAATAAAAAGCAGTAAAACTCAATATACTCAAACTGAAACTAAAAAGATAGTTGTAGAAAGACAAGATAAACCAACACAAACTACAGTTACCAAAGAAGAATTGATTCAAATAAGTAAATCATAACCTACATTCAACATACAATCTGAAATTGCAAAGCTAAAAATACCAATTCCTCTAACAGAATTGGTAAAACACGACTTGTATAAATCAACCATAACTAAAACATTAAACATAAATAATGGAGAAGATTCCATAAATATGAATGATGATTAGCCAGAGTTGATTTTTGGACCAAATGTGATTGGAAAGCATTTAGATGGAGCAGTTCCTCCATTTTACATTATTTTAACTATTCATGATCAAATCCTACACAATGCAATGCTAGATTCAGGAGCTTCACATAATTTAATGCCCAAAGCTATAATGGAAACTCTGAACTTAGATATCACAAGGCCCTATAAAGATTTATTTTCATTTGACTCAAGTAAAGTAAAATGCCTAGGTTTAATCAAATATCTGTGTGTAACTTTAGTTCAATATCCTGGTAAGAGTATATTAATGGACATTGTAGTGGCTGATATCCCACCTAAATATGGAATGTTACTATCTCACTCATGGGGAGAAAATTTACAGGGATCTCTACAATTGGACATGTCTTATGCTACTATATCAGTTTTTGGTCAACCTAAGAAGTTATATAGGGAAACATTAACGAAATATATGGTAAGTAGTGCTGAAAGGTCAATAAATTACCCAATTTATACTACACCTACTGATATAGACTCTTTCATCCTATGTAATGCAGAAATTGATAATGGAATCAAGGCCGAACTTAGAGAAGAAAAAAAATACCAGAAAATGATAATATTTCTTATGAATCCTTATGGAATTTAAACTTTGATGGTTCAACAAATAAATTGGGAACATGAGAAGGAGTATGTATAACTAATATAGAGAAAAATCTTGCAGAAAGCCATGCTTTCAGATTGAATTTCAAGTGCACAAAATAATATGGCCGAGTATGAAGCCCTCATTCTAGGACTCCAAATAATCAGAAATTTAGGAGGTAAAAAAATAGAAATAATGGGAAATTCAGAATTGATTGTTAAACAAATTAAAGGTGATTATTAAATTTACAATCCTAGACTTAGCCGATATAGAGAAACTGTACTAGATTTGATTAGTGATTTACTGGAATGTAATTTCTCTGCAATACCAAGAAGGAAAAACCTACAAGCACATTCTTTAGCAACCTTCACTAGTACTTGTAATTTACCTTTTCAGCCCAATCATATGTATACTGCAGAAGTAAAACAAAGACCAATAATTCCAGGCATCCTCAAATATTGGCAAATTTTCTCACAGGACCAACAAATTTATCATTTTTTGAATAATGAGGGTGAATTTCAGAACCGTAAGATAGACACTGATTGTACCATAGATCAAGATTTAGATGCTGAAATTGATTTAAATAATGTAGATATAAATAAAGTAATGTTTTCTAAACCAACTAGATTTAGTCAATTAGATATAGATAAATTAGGGAAAGTAGAAATTGATGAGATAATTGATGAAGAAACTGAAATATTAAATCTCAAATATAAATTCTTACCAAAAGTTTTAACTCCTTTAGAAGATCTATTTGACTCCAATGATGTTGCTAGAAAACCGAAAATGGAGCCAGTTAGATCTGATATTGAGGAATGAAATATTGGCACAGAATCAAAACCCAAAATGATCAAACTTTCAAAAGCCTTACCTCAATAGGAAAAGGAAAAATATATTGCTCTTTTTAAGGAATTCCAAGATGTTTTTTCTTGGAGTTATAAGGACCTTAAATCCTATGACACTAGCATAATTCAACACCCACTCCTTGTAAAAGAAGATAAAAATCCCTTTAGACAAAATTTAAGGAGAATGAACCTTGTTTTGATGCCCTTAATAGAAAAAGAAGTGAAAATAATGTATGATTCATAGATCATTGCACAAATCAGGTATTCTGATTGGGTTTCTAACCTAGTTCCAACAAGAAAGAAAATAGGAGAGGTTAGATTATGTGTTGAATTTAGGAACCTAAAAAAAGTATTCTTAAAAGATAATTACCCTTTACCAAAAATGGATCACATCTTAGAAAGGGTAGTTGGTTCTTCTAGGATTTCATTATTAGATGGTTTTTCAGGATACAACCAGATCTTAGTCCAACCATAGGATCAACCCAAAACAACTTTCACTACTCGGGAAATTTTTATGTATGTAAAAATTCCTTTTCGTTTAATGAATGCAGGGGCAAACTTCCAAAGAGCTATTGATATAGCCTTTGCAAAGGAAATTAAAGAATTCTTAGTAATTTACTTATATGACATAACTGTATTTTCTAAAACTGATTATGAACACTTGGATCATCTCAGACAAGTTTTTATAAAATGTAGAAAGTTTGGAATCTCATTAAATCCTAAGAAAACCTTATTTCGATTAGAAGAAGACAAGTTACTAGGACACATAATATCAAAAGAAGGAATCAGAATAGATCTTGCTAGGATAGAATCGATTCTTAACATCACTCCACCAAGAAACATAAAAGAGTTACAAGCCTTTAAGGTAAGATTGACTTTTTAGGAAGATTTATATCCAACTTAGCTGAGATAATTAGAGAATTAAATAACATGCTAAAAACATATTCAGTTCTTAAATGGAATATTGAGGCCAAACAATCATTTGAATCCATCAAAAAGGCCTTAACCAAAACTCTATTCCTTATAAGTCCCGATTTCAAAAAATATTTCATCATTTTCTCATTTTCTTCAGAACACACCATTGTTATAGTTTTACTGCAGAAAAATGACCAAGGTTATGAACAACCCGTAGCTTTCTTTAACATAACACTTAGAGATGCATCTTTGAAGTATAATATCATGGAGAAACAAGCATTAGCTTTGGTAAAAGCCATCAAAGACTTCAGAGTTTACATTCTCTATTCTCACATCATTGCCTATGTCCCTAATGCTATAGTAAAAGACATTCTTACTCAGGATGGTCCTGATGGAAGAAGAGGTAAGTGGATTGCCACTCTCTTAGAATATGAAATAGAGATAAAACCCACCAAGTTAATAAAAGGTCAAGGTTTAGCCATACTAATGGCTGAATCAAATTGTAATGCCCTAGACATAAATTTTATTACCCAAGTTGATGATCAGAAAGAGATGGCGACTCCAGAGATCAGTCTAGCCTTTTTAGACTCACCATGGTATGCAAATATTATATTTGTATTACTAAACTTACAAACTCCTCCTGATTTATCAAGAACAAAAGAAAGATTTCTAAAGCTTAAGGTAGTAAGATTTTGTATTCTAGAAAATGTACTTTTTTTGACAGATCATAGTGGGATTTTATTAAATTGTTTGTTAAAAGAAGAAGCTGACAAAAAATTAGAAGAATTTCATGTAGGTGATTGTGGAGGACATCTTTACTGGAAGACTACTACATACAAGATTTTGAGAGCTGGTTTTTACTGGCCTACCTTGTTTGTTGATGTAAAAAGATACGTGACCTCCTGTCATAAGTGCCAAATATTTGAGGGTAAGAAAAATATGTCACCCCTACTGTTACACCATTTTTTGGTCATCTAACCCATTATTATTAGATGGACCCAAATACACCATGTAAGACCAATTTTAACGTAAGTAAAATCACATTCACTATGAAAAATAACTTAGTAAACCAACTTTATTAAGTTGTTTATGGTCTAAAAAGGAAACCCCATGAGGAAATATTAAATAAATCTATATTTGTTTGATTTTCCTCAGGGAATAATTAGTTAAACAACAGTTTAATTAATATTCCTGGCTATATTTAACCCAAAACAAGGAAATTAATTAGATAAATCATTATTTATCTTATTATTTTCTAAGAATAATTATTTAAACCTTATTTAAATAATATTCTTTGTTAAATATGACTAAATCACCCTTAAATAATTAAATAAATCATTATTTATTTGATTATTACTCAATCACATCCTTAAAATGATAAATAAATAATTTATTTATTTATTATTTACAAATAAATGGATTTAATCCAAGTCAAATTCCTTTTCCCTCCAACAAATATAATAAAATATTCCATAAAAGTTGGATCTTGATTTGGTTAATAATATTTTAACTATGCACCAATATTTAGACTAACCCAATATTTTGTTATAAATAGAAGGTTTTTTCCATTCATTTATTACCTTTTGTTGCCTAAAGATCACTATGGATCAATACTTTTGGTCTGACTATTGATCCACCATCATAGTCATATTTTACTACTATTTTTGTCTTGGTTTTCTACACCATCAAGAGAGAGAAGTTTTAGATATGAAGTGCTGAGGACTTACAAGAACCCATCCCATTGAGGAGAACTGGTAACACCCTTCTGCGTTTTTCTCCCAGGTGCCCATAATACAAAAATTTATTCAACATATTCTTGTCTTGTCTATTGGATGCATGGAGTAAATCTTGTTTTTTCTACTGTTTAAGTCTTCTAATGCATAGATCTAGATTTTTGCAGCATTTATCTTGATCACCTAACTACAGATTTGAAGATATTGACAACCATATTTTTTTTAGTGTTGTTGTCATGCACAGCTAAAGTGATATTTTTTCATACGCTTGGAATTAAGATTCATACTAACAACTAGCGACTGCACACATGTTTACTATTACAAATGCCGTCGTTTTTCTGATCCTTGCATATCCAGCTGCTTCAAACCCTAGGATTTCTCTTCAGCCCCTTGTTTTTGCTTTTCTTGATGTTTTTTTAACCTATAAAACCCTAAAACGATAAAATTCTAACTTCTGTGTGTTTTTAGACCTATTGTACAGGTGACAGAGATCAGCCATAGCTGAGACGATAACGTTTTCTGAAATATTCTACCGAGAGTGCCGAAAGTGAAAGTCACACTTTTTGGCCCAAAAAATACAACCTGGACCCTCAAGATGCACCTTTCAGCACAAAATATGTGACCTCTGCTGAAATCAGGTCAAAAATTGCGACCTAGAATTTTTGCAGGGATTTTTCTGAAAGTTTTCTAGGTTTGCCTGAGCCTCTGTTCAGGGTTGTCTATCCTTCGTCTCCACCCATTTTGGACCTGTAATTGTTCTTTTTTTCTCAACTAAGTGGGAACCTAGCCCCTTAGGGCTTCAATACAATCCACTTTTTGTGGAATATTTTTTGTTGTTGCAGGTTGTCTGAAATTTTAGAGTCTTTAGCATTTTTTTTTCATATCTGATAACTCACCTTCAGATTGGCTTGTTATCCATAGAAACCACCTCATCTATATTTTTTTGGGTTTTCCTCTATGGTTCACTCTGTTTCCATTCAAGAGATAGCCTTTCACCACCTCTTTTACGACAATTTTTCCTCTGATTTGTTGTTATTTTCTGCACCACTTTCCAGCAGATCTTGTCTTTTAGATCCCTGTCCCTCTTTACCTTAGATCTATTGGCTTTTTAGTGTGTTTTGCTTAGTTTTTTCTCACCTATAGACTAATTTTTGAGAGAATTGCCTCCCTGGGTTTAGATTATTGCATTATTAACTGTCTATTTTATGTTTTTTCAGGCCTATATAATGTCATTTGGAGGTTTATTTATAGCTATACAACACACTTTTTATTTTTCTCTACAAACATTTGGGTTTAAAAATTAAAATTTACACAATTTTACACACACATGCTAAGTGAAAAAGGTATTGGTTAACACCACCAAGAAAAGACTCTAAAACATTGAAATCAATTGATCCTGCACCTCTCTGTCCTTGTTTCGACATTGTAATCAGTTGATCCTGCACCCCCCTACCCTTGTCGGTCTCTTTTTCCTTTGTGCGGTGTTTGTGTTGTCACCATTGCACCCATCAAGGCATTTATCTCGGAGACTTCTTGGCCTTTATCCTCAGTTTTTGGTAGGAACACTTACTCCTCCATGTAGTGTTCGAGGTAGTCCTCCACCGATTCTGCACACCGACTCTTCTTCTAGTCCTTTGGGTTCTCCCTCGGGTTCCACCTTCGATTCTCCCCTTGTCACCTTTACCATGTCTGGTGCAAGACCTAATGCTGGTGGTAACCCCGGCCCTCATGCTGGGAATACCACTAGTGGGACCGCAACGAACACTACCTAGGCTGCGCCCTTGCTCCCCTTCATGGCAAGCCTCAGCCTCTCCAAATTTGACCAGTTGATAAGTGACCCTATACACCATGATGCTAGTTGGCCTGCTATGCCAACGAAGCTCCCTTCTGAAATCCCAAATTTTGAAGGCCTTGCTGGAGAAGATCCTACAAATCATGTTCGATCTTTCCACATGTAGTGATTTTCTAACTCCATTATCGATGACTCTATCCGTCTTTGGTTGTTCCAACGTATTTTTACAGGTGAAGCTTCTAAGAGGTATGTTGATCAAGCCCCTTCCTCTCATACCACCTTTGCGACTATTTCCCGGGCTTTTCTATCTTACTTCCAGCTTCCCCTTTGTTATGACACTGGTATCGAACTCTTGACTTCTTTCCATCAATCATCTGTGACCTACCTATCCAATCATGTCTAGGAATGCCAGAGAAGAAAGAGCCTATGTCAATCCCCTACCTTCAAATACTATGTCTACATGGACTGGTTCCTTAGATATCTCTTGCCTCCTATTGGGAAAGATGTTGCATCGCATTTTCCTACAGCTTGTTCCTGTACCTCTCTGCCCTTGTTTCGACATTGCATTATTAGCTGTTTATTTTATGTTTTTGCAGGCTTATATAATGTCATTTGTAGGTTTATTTACAGCTATAAAACACACTTTTTCTTTTTCTCTACAAACGTTTGGGTTTAAAAATTAAAATTTACACACTTTTACACACACACCCTAAGTGAAAAAGGGCTTGGTTAACACCACCAAGCAAAGACTCTAAAACATTGAAATCAATTGATCCTGCACCTCTCTACCCTTGTTTCAAAATTTTAATTAGTTGATCCTGCACCTCCCTACCCTTGTCAGTCTCTTTTTCCTTTGTGCCGTGTTTGTGTCGTCACCATTGTGCCACCAAGGCATTTATCCTGGAGACTTCTTGGCCTTCATCCTCAGTTTCCGGTAGGAAGACTTACTCCTTCACATAGGGTTCGAGTTAGTCCTCCACCGAGTCCACACAATGACTCTTCTTCTAGTCCTTTGGGTTCTCCTTCTCATTCCACCTTCGATTCTCTCCATAACACCTTCACCATGTCTAGTGCAGGACCTAATGTTGCTGGTAACCTTGGCCCTTATGCTAGGAATACCATTAGTGAGACCGCAACGGAGACTACCCCGGTCGCACCCTTGCTCCCCTTCATGGCAGGCCTCAGCCTCCCCAATTTTGACCAGTTGATAAAAGACCCTATACACCATGATGCTAGTTGGCCTGCTATGCCGACGAAGCTCCCCTCCAACATCCCAAAGTTTGAAGGCCTTGTTGAAGAAGATCCTACAAATCATGTTCGATCTTTCCACATGTTGTGTGTCTAACTCCATTACCGATGACTCTATCTATCTTTGGTTGTTCCAACATACGCTTACAGGTGAAGCTTCTAAGTGGTATGTTGATCAGGTGTCTTCCTCTCATACCACCTTTGTGAATCTTGCTCGAGCCTTTTTGTCTTATTTCCAGCTTCCTCTTCGTTATGACACTAGTATCAAACTTTTGACTTCTTTCGGTTAATCATCTGTGATAAACCTATCCGATCATGTCCAGGAATGGTGGAGAAGAAAGAGTTTATTTCAATCCCCTACCTTCGAATACCATGTCTAAATGGACTGGTTCCTTAGATCTCTCTTGCCTCCTATCGGGAAATATGTCACATCGCATTTTCCTCAAATCGAAGAAGACGCCCTCCAAATGGCGTTAAAATATGACCTAATCTATGCTCAGTCGGGTTATGTTTATATTGTTCTACCTAATCGTGCCAGATCCTGTGGTGCCAATGCACCGGGGGCACCTCATGATGTTGACGGTATCGTTGGAGCTCTCTCTAATCCATACACTCAACCTCCCATGGGCTATGGTTTTCCTTGGGGGGGGCAGCACCTCCTGCACTTTTCCCCCTCCCTGTAGCATGTATCCAAGATATGGCATGCCTCCTATTGTTTCCCATTCTCTTGTTTACCACACTATTACCCAACCTCCTTATCCACAGCTTAGTGCTCCAGATCCTCTAACATTAGCACCTCCTCCTCTGTTTCCTTCTCAAACCCCGAAACAGTAGCCACTGCCCCCTCAGGAGAAAGTATATGCACAACAGGGATTTGTGGCTACCAAACCCCTGAAGGACAGGTGGCCACTCAACCTCTTCCATCTGGTACCTCTGATTACCAGGTTCTCATAATGAACTATGCTCAACCTCTAACTGTAGACATCAATCTTCAGACCCGGTCCCGTCAGTACAACAAGCCTCTTGCTACATCTGTCCCCGAGTCGCCTCCTTCCATCTCTACAGAGCCCCTTTTGACACATAATGGTCCCTTGCAGATCCCTCAGCCTAAGGCAGAGGTTCATACCAAGATCCCTAAAGGACCACTACACCGAAATGATGCTTCTGGAAAAGCTTCCCATTCATATAGCATAGTAGATGATTTGGCGCAATCTCCTGCTGCCATTTCATCACTGGAACTCCTCTAGTCATGCCCTTCACAATGAAAATCTCTACTATCCACCATGGGCACTACAGATCCTTTCGAATATCGATTGATTTTCTTTGATGTTGACCGCTCAGAACATCCTCCTCTCCTTGCTTCTGTTGCCTTCCAAATCCCAGTCAAGATCCAGAATGCCAACGTTTCCCGGTGCATTATTGATGAGGGGGCATCCACCTGTGTGATGTCTGCTTCAGTTTGGAAGCAACTTGGATCACCTGAGTTGGCTCCTTCCATGATCACTCTCCGAGCATGGGATGGCCACGCCTCCCAACCCATTGGCTTATTCCAAAATTGTCCTATTACTCTTACGGGCAAGACTGTTTGCATTGACGTAGAAGTCATAGATGCCCCCTTAGATTACAACATTCTATTGGGTCGTAGCTACACCTATGCGATGTCTTATGTCCCATATGTGGTTCATCGCAAGATGTTCTTCCCTCATAATGAAAAGATAGTCACCATTGATCAGTTGACATATTACAAACCGAAGTCTCAGACCTCCTCTGATTCCACCATCTCTTCGGTGGCCAATAAGAAAACCGTCGATCCTTTGACCAGTGTCTCACCTGGAATCTACAAATATTCCTCATTTCTTGGTACTTTCCCTAGTTTTCCTTCTCCTGTCTCTAATCCCAGCTGATCAAATTTTTGCATGATGCAATCGTCTCAGGCTAACCTCAAGCAGCCCGCCTCGGTTAGTCAGCAACCTCCTCGCCCTTCACAGCCTACTCCTAACCCTTCGATTCGGCCTTCTGGACCTCCTCCTTCGGGCCCTTCAGCTGGTATCCATGAGCCTCTTTACCCTCCTGGAACGGTTCCTTTAGGCCTTAACCATTTAGGATCCATCCCGCTGGCCATTACCCCTCTGGTCAGATACCATTCCTATCTTCTCCCCAAGGAGTGTACACATTACTTGTCATGGCTACCCTTTCTCTCCCTAACTTGACCCTTGGGATTCGTGTTTGGTACCTTGATCCTCTAGTCGCTACCCCACCTGGTCAACCTAAACCTTATCCTGCTTTGACCCTGATTCAACCAGTCCCCATGACTTCTCCCGCTGCAACAGTGCCTCAGTCACCTCAACAAAAACCACCCGATGTTGCGATTGCTTTGGGTAAGAAGGGAAAAGCTCGCAAGGGGGCATCAAAAGAAAAGGCTGCCCCCACAAACCTTGCCCCGCCTTTCCCTCCAAAGCATACCATCCAGTGTGCTTTGTGTGATTTTGTCGGTCACGCCACTCATACTTGTCCGGAGTTGCCTCACCTTAAGTCCATGGTCAATGAGATGTTTCCAGAGTCTGATATCCTAGAGGTATATGTCATTATATCGGATTCAATCCCGAAACTCAAGTCTTTGCACACAAATCACCCTTGTGCTTTGTGTGATTTCCATGGCCACTATACTCACCTCTATCTTCGCCTTGAAGAGTACCGCTCCTATTTGGAAGCGGTTCGCCAATTTGAGGCCAAGCGCAACGAGTTCACTACTCCCTTATTTGAGCATTTTGCTTTGGAAAAAATAGTGGACACGAATTCTCCTATTGACATTGCCCCTCCTGATGTCAAGATGATGGAGCCTTCATCCACCATTTTCTACCTATCATCATCCATGAGACCCTCAGTGGAAGTCCCCTTGGAGACTTCCCCTGATGTTTCGCTTGACCTCCTTTCAATGATCACTCGAGGCTTAACATTGGTAGACCCTTTATCTGCTTACTCTTTTGTCACCACTTGTGACGATGCGCATGTGAACCTCTCTTCTCATGATGATGAGTCAGGTAGCTTCACTGCGTCAGGTGGTATTTCTTCCACCAGTCACCCCATCTTCTATTACGATGACGACATTATGGAAGTAGTCACCACCCCTGAATTTATCTATCCCCCCGTATATCGAACCCATGCATTGGAACCACATACACCTTGTGGAAATTACATTGACACCAAATGTTTGGGTAAGGGGGCACCCATATTTGAGAAACCACGAGAATAAATTCTCCACAACTCTCCTAGTGTATCTAGTCATTTTGAATCTAGTACCATTATTCTTCCGCATCTAGAAGAATCTCTAGATTCCCATATCACTTCATATCACTCTAGGGATGATACCCCTCATCATTCCTTCATATTACATAAATAACCCAGTCCTTTTGACATTGTTGTTGACCAACCTGTGATTTTTTTGGAAGAGCACCAGTTTATTATCTCCAAATCCTCTCTTTGGGATAGTGACACCATGTATTCCAACCTGGAAACTTAATTTCCATTTGATTCATATATGTAGTACCAAAAGAGATTGGTAATCCTCCATTCCCTTTCTCAAACTACATAACCATAACGAAAACAAATGGTGCACCACATCATTAAAATGTGTTTAGATTCCCCTTTTTCTAAATAAATTTTGGCATGACCACAACATGCTTAGGGGAATGTATGCCCCTCAACCATAAAAATCCCATATCTCAGCCAAAAACAACACCGGAACCCCCTTTCTCTGATAGTTCACATTTTTCAGGTCATTTCCTAGGACAGGTCATAGTTTTCTACCCAGTACCTGCTACCCAGGTCACAGAATAGACCCCAAAAAGTGTGACCTGGCCTATTCATGAGCTCTGGGTACCTAAACTAAACTTTCAATCCACTGAAATGAAAGAGTATGCTTAGGCCTCTTACCTTCAAGTAACAAATCTCAATTCCAATGGCCAATTTATTTGCTATGATCACCACAACATTTAGGGCCTTCTCTCCTCACTACATTCACCACAGCTCCACATGCAAATGAGTGAATTTGGAGGGAAAATGCCTTATTAAAAGAAAACCCCTAATTATTCTTTCGTATGCTACGGCCAAAATGTAGCTCGGTTTGAAAAATCGTCTATACCACTAGAAAGCTCTCACCGAGCCCTCAAGTGGGTGTCTATTAGTTTTTAGTGATTTGATACTTCACCATGACACATTTTGTCCAAAATCAAATTTCTTCACTTGCAATGCTCATATTGGGGGCACCACTCTAACTCCATACTTTTCCACACTCGTGTTGACTTTCTTTGTGAGTTACCATCTTGTACTCATGCTTTTATGGTCCCCATTGGACCTTTTCTGTGGGCAGCTCCATCGAGTCACCCTTGTTTAGAGCATCCGAGCTGAGTCATCATTGCATTCATGGAGTCTACCCCGAGTCCCTTTGCATCCCTCTATAGTCCTCCATCCTTCTTTGCCTGGTCCCTCTCTCGTGTCGCACATTATGGCCTTTAGTCTCAATATCACCTATCCCTCATGATGTTGTGTCAGTCACTTCCAAGCCATCTATGCCCTTTATGCTCTAACAAGGGAAGTCGTTCGTTCGCTATTCAGTACCTCCCATTTCATCATCATTATTGGTGTCAGTCTGTAAGTCAATTTACTATTTTATCTCGTGCCTTAGTTGAGGATCCCTTATTGCCTCACCTATGGAAGACCTCCTTCTATCGACATTAGGTCATTCATTTCAGAAGAAAATTCTAGAGGGAGGTGTACCTTGGTTCCATATTCCACTTTTGTTCGGTGCCCCAGATCAGGAAAAGGGACTCCTTATTTCCCTTTGACTTGATTGTTTCTAAGCTCCAACTCCTTTCAACATGATCAAGATTCGTATACTTGATGGTTTAGTGATGCAGCAGCTGATATTAGTGATTCCTGGGTGTGTGTGAGATGTCACAGCCCTCATGTGGGGGTGGCCCTACAGGTAGCCCCCCACATACTCGAATGACTTCTTCATTTCAGCCTTCGATGCAGCTCCATAGATTTGACGATACCAGGCTTAGGTGCTTGTAGCGCCTTCTTGATTGCATATATCAATCAGATTTTCAGAGCCCTTTCCTGTTTACAGGGGCATCTGGGTTGTATTTACATCTCATGTAGTAAGATATTATTGTACAAGTCTTGGCTATTATCCCAGGCACAATATGTTTGTGCGATTCATTATCATTTTATTCACCTGGCTCATGTTTATGCCAACATATGCTTTATTATTTTGTCTCGTGGTTTTCCGGAGGCCTCATTTTTTGTACTTTTCCTCAGTAGGCATAGGTATGCCTCCCCCGCCGCCTATAGCATAGGTAATCACTCATCAAAGAGACTTGTCGCAGCTATAAGTCTCACCTCCTCAGGGTCTAGTTATTTTAGCACTTTGGTC
The DNA here is from genome assembly GCA_034641835.2 of Pinus albicaulis. NCBI lineage: Eukaryota > Viridiplantae > Streptophyta > Pinopsida > Pinales > Pinaceae > Pinus > Pinus albicaulis. The sequence goes on from CM076578.1 coordinate 997,931,131, forward strand.
TACCTTATACTCCTCTCTCTTTGACTTCCCCTTCGACTTCTTGTGATTGAGTTCTTACGACGTACTTCAGTTATACGATTAGCTCCTAACGCTCGCACGCTGGGGGCAATATGTTACACCATTTTTTGGTCATCTAACCCACTATTATTAGATGGACCTAAGTACACCATGTAAGACCAATTTTACCCTAAGTAAAATCGCATTCACTATGAAAAATAACTCAGTAAACCAACTTTATTAAGTGGTTTATGGTCTAAAAAGGAAACCCTACGAGGAAATATTAAATAAATCTATATTTGTTTGATTTTCCTCAAGGAATAATTAGTTAAACAATAGTTTAATTAATATTCTTGGTTATATTTAACCCAAAACAAGGAAATTAATTAGATAAATCATTATTTATCTTAGTATTTTCTAAGAATAATTATTTAAACCTTATTTAAATAATATTCTTTGTTAAATATGAACAAATCACCCTTAAATAATTAAATAAATCATTATTTATTTGATTATTACTCAACCACATCCTTAAAATGATAAATAAATCATTTATTTATTTATTATTTACAAATAAAGGGATTTAACCCAAGTCAAATTCCTTTTCCCGCCAACAAATATAATAAAATATTCCATAAAAGTTGGATCTTGATTTGGTTAATAATATTTTAATTATGCACCAATATCTAGACTAACTCAATATTTTGTTATAAATACAAGGGTTTTTCCATTCATTTACAACCTTTTGTTGCCTAAAGATCACTTTGGATCTATATTTTTGGTCTGACTATTGATCCACCATCATTGTCATATTTTACTACCATTTTTGTCTGGGTTTTCTACACCATCAAGAGAGAGAAGTTTTAGATCTTAAGTGTTGAGGAATTACAAGAACCCATCCCATTGAGGATAATTGGTAACACCCTTCTGTGTTTTCCTCCCAGGTGCCCATAATACAAAAATTTATTCAACATATTCGTGTCTTGTCTATTGGATGCATGGAGTAAATCTTGTTTTTTCTATTGTTTAATGTCTTCTAATGCATAGATCTAGATTTTTGTAGCATTTATCTTGATCACCTAACTATAGATATGAAGATATTGACAACCATATTTTCTATTAGGGCTGTTGTTATGCACAGCTAAAGTGGTATTTTTTCGTATGCTTGGAATTAAGATTCATACTAACACCTACCTTTAAAACCCATCTCTACTTAAATTCCATTTCAACAATGGGGTCTTGACCTCATTGGATAAATTCACCCTCCATCATCAGCCCAACATAAATGGATTCTGATAGCCACTGACTATTTTATCAAGTGGATTGAAGCCATACCCTCTAGGCAAGCCACATATACGGTCATTATCTCTTTCCTAGGAAGTAACATTATTTCAAGATTTGGATGTTCCCAAAAGATAATTACTGACAATGCAACAACATTCAAATCCAAGAAAATGATTGAATTTTTCCACAAATACCATATTATCCTAAGCCACTCTACTGTATATTACCCTCAGGGTAATGGTCTAGCTGAATCCTCAAATAAGATCCTTGTGAAAATCATCAAAAAGTTACTTGAAGACAGTAAAAAGACTTGGAATAAGAAGTTAGTTAATGCCTTATGGGCATATAGACTTACTACTAAAAAATCCATTGGTACCTCCCCTTACCAGATTGTCTATGGAATGGATGCTCCTTTTCCATCCTCTCTAGGTGTACCAGTGATGATGATTATCCAAGAGTTACAAGTTGAAACAAATGAAATTCAAAGAAGGATCAATCAAAGTATTTACTTGCAAAAAACAAGGGAATAATTTTATATCAAGCTCAAGTCATCCAGGATAAAATTAAGAATATTTTTGATAAAAAGAGTGAAGAATATGATTTCTACATTGGAGATAAAGTGTTAAAATGGGATTCAAGAAGAGAAGACAAAGGAAAACATGGAAAATTCGATTTTCTATGGAAAGGTCCTTATGTCATTTATGGTTACAGAGGTAACACTTCTTTCTACCTAAAAGAAATAGATGGATCAGAGATATCAAAAGGAGTAGTAAATGGCAGAATGTTGAAGCACTACTACTCTCCTGATTTAACAAACAGTTAGTTTTAAATTATTTTGATCATTGTACATATACATTGAAGATGTGTAGATTTGATTGGATGTTTTCCTAACAAAGTTGAAGCCTGAAGAGAAGGACCTAAGCTTTGAGAGGTAAATATCATAAGTATGAATAATTGTAGATATCAGAAGACATTTATAGGGTCATCACAGTCAAATTCCAAAGGCTACTGATCTCAAAGTTCTTGAAATTTCACCAGGAAATGCCATCCCCAAGTGGAGTCACTGTTAGGGTCCTATAATAATAGGATTCATAATTTTTGAATTGACTATGATATTCTTGTAAATATGTATATACCTTGATTTCTACAAGTTGTTTTCCCATATTTTGAAAAATGAAAAATAATAAAAAATAAAAGAGTGTAAAAGGTCCTAAAAGAAAGATCAAAGGACTTAGAAAAAGATAGACCCCAAAAGAAAAAGAAAAGAAAATAAGACCTGAAAGTGAGCAAGTCAAAATGCCACTACTATTTACTTTATTGCAAGAATAATGATTATGTGCAGATTTTCAATAAATGCCATAATCCATGATCAGTTAAATAGTTTAATCTTAACTTTTAAGGCTTTGAATTTCATGTTTTAGATAGAGAATAAAGATATGTCAAACAGTATAAACTTGACAAATCATTAGATTAGATAGAGCATAAATGAGGAGCTCAAAAGTTTAATCTGAGACCTCAAATGAAATAAGGTTTGACTTAGATATATTTATGCTTTGAAAGAAAATGATTTAGGGTTGTAAGCTTAAATGCACCCATGAAAATGAAGAAAAAATGTTAGAAATAAAGATGGGTAGGTAGAAAGCAGTTGTACAAGCATGTAATAAAGCATCTTCGAGAAAAAACCACTAATTTCCCCTTCTCTACAAATATTCAGTATTCTAAACTATCAGTTAAGGAGGCTAGGAGCATTTATCTGCCTCTTGTTGGGACCGAACCCAAGGCTCAATGACTTATTGGTTAAAAAAATATGGAATTCCCACACTAGACCCACATTCATTAGCATTTATCCTTCATTTCATAATCCTAATCCCTTTTCCTAAGTAAAAACCCATTTTTACTTAGTAAAATTAAAAACCATAAGTAACTGATTCCATTCCCTTTCAAAAATCATTCATAAACCCTCAAAAATAAATTTATCCTAAGTTAAAGTGTAAAGTAATACAACAATGACAAACTACGTTATTTACACTTTATTTTAGAGTTAAACATGTGTTTTTCATATCCCCTACACTTCACCCTTTATTTCATACTAAATACTAATTATTTATTAATTCCCTAAGTTACACCCACCCATATATTATTAAATCCCTTTTATTTAAATAAACCCACAAAAACCCTTTATTTTACTTTAAACCAATGGTTTAATATTCCATGTGCGCAAATATTGCAACCCCGCCCTACCCCATTGGTTTAAAAACATACCTATAAGAGCTTATCCCACCCCCTATAGTTTTAAAACAACTGTTACAAGTTAAAAAACTATATATTAAACCCGCACCCACATATGTATTAGTTAAAACATTATCTAATGTTTTAATTGAAACAAATAAAAATCTTATCCTCTTGCCTATCCATATAATATAATTTTGAACTTTGATTAAATGTATATTTATAAAGTTTTAAAACTTTCCTTGGCGTGTTAATAAAACCTCGATCCCACTTCCCAATCTCGATGCATCTCTCACAAGAGATCTAGACCATTCACAGTCCAACTCCAAGATCCGATGGAGGAAATCTCATATCGCAAATAAACTTGCAGATTATTTCCCATTTGAAATCTGTGCAAAATGGGCAGTATTGAGATTTCCTCTCTCCTCAACGTGCCTCCTTGTCATTGGATCGTGTTTGATCACCCCAAAACAACTTACCACTGAAATCATGTGCGATAAAAACTTATGGTTTTGACTCTTTGAGCCCGTAAACCACCTTCCCGCCTCATGTGACTGCCATTAATTTCCTGTTAAGCCCTAAATATGTCCAATATACATGGGAAATGCATTCATCTCCTCTCCTCCTCTATTTAAAACTCTGCACAAGCCACCTCGGCTGTGAAACAAGTGCTTTTTCACTAGTTTTATGCCAAAACACCGCAATTTTTAGCCTAAACCCATTTGAAGATTGTTGAGGAGAGTTGCATTGCTCCAGAGATTAAAGGACAGTAATAAAAATGCTCAAAACCTTTAGATACATCTTCGAAATCCCAATACCTGCATATAACAGGTATTCTTCAAGAAAATTAATCCTGTTTTAAATCTAAAAGGCCCTATTAAAAGGACAAATTCCATTCATAAGTCCAAATTAATCATAAGAAACCTATCAAAAAGCCCTAAAAATAGGCCAAACCCTGTTTCTTGCTGTGTATTGTTTTAAAGAGAAATTGTGTGTTTTTATAGTTTCTATAAACTGTTTAAACTCTAAATTAAGCCAAAAATCCTCTGAAGGTATCCTAAAGCCTCTGTGCCCAATCTCTAAGTGATTGTCAGCCCAATTTCTTAGTAAAAGAACTCAGAAACCCTTGTTTCTTGTTTTTAAACAATCAAAAGCCTGTAAATCCTATTTTGACAGTCAAAAGCCCATATTTTGACCATATTCATCCAAGAAACCTCTGCTAAAATAAAAATACCTCTACAAACTGTCTCAACTTGCAGAAGTAGCCAAAATGCCTAAAAAATAGAGCTCTAGCAATCCTAAAGGTTCCAAAGTGCCTAAATCAACTCCAAATATGAATTCTAAGACTTCTATTGTTGTAAATCCTTTACATCCCCCTGTCATAGACATTGAACACATTCCTTTAGCTGATACTGATTACAAGATAACAGACCCAATTGTTCCATTTAATCTGCTGGATATTCATAATTGGAGCTATGAGAAGTCCTTAAATAATCAAGAAGAAGTCCATATTTGGGAATCCCACTTGCCCAAATATGTTGTTCCATTAACTCATCCATGCTAAGAAGTCATTAAGTTATATCAACAGTATTATGTGCCTGAGCAAAGAGCCATAGTAAATGCCAACAAAGAAGTTATTCTCACCACTACTACTGAATCCATCAACCAAATGCTACAACTTCAACCAAATCCTCAACCAGTCCCTTTATCCATAGAGGCCCTTACCAAGTTGTATCTTGGCCTTGATTTTTCCAAGAGATTCATGATTTTCTAGACATTTATGCCTTTTCATGTAGAAATTCCCCAAATAAATCCTCCATATTCCACTTCTAGATTCCCAGAATGTTCAAGACATGTGATTTCCATGCTTTCCTCCATCCTAGGGTATTTCACTGATGAACACACAGATGAATCCATCTTGGGTTTCTTATCTACTTTTACCCCAGGACAATTGCCATCTATAATCTTTGATTATGCCAGTTTCATTGCAGACAATATTCATCATTAGTTGACCAATTTTCCAATTGAAGGAGTGCTCAAATACACATCCTTCCTCTGCCACATGTTTTCATATTTTCAATCAGATAATTTTCCAGTTACTCTTCAAAATCTTGACATAGAGGGAAATCATATTTTTGTCATTTTCTGGACTACTTTGCTCAGGAAAGAATGTGCATATTTCACTTATGCATAATTTTCAGAATTATTCATACATCCAGTGATCAAAATGTTAACAAAAACAGAACAGCCAAGGATAAATGAAGAAAATATTATAGTTGTCAGAACAGAATAAAGTTGGTGATTGGTATTTATATGAAAAAAATACCGAGATTAGAGTTTTTGGGTCAAATTTGTTACCTTACAAGTTACCCAAACATGTTTCAATGAGGATATTTTCGTTGGAGTATATTAGGTAAATCCTAAATTCTGATTCTATAAATTTTATGGCAGCAAAGAAGAGAACTCAATTCAATTTAAAGAATCAGACAGGGCCATTAATTTGCAATCATAGGGATGCTGAGAAAGAAGAAGCTAAGAAGCTATTGGAACTCAGATTTGAAGAAAGATTTCCTTAGAATTATGATCCACAAGGGATCCTAAGTAAACTAAGGGTTAAATGCAAATTAACCCTCTTCATTCATGAAACAAGGCCAAAGATAGAAAAATATGCAAATCAAGCTGAGTGGACAGAGAATACCTTAATAGATGCAGTGAATAAAAGTGATACTAGTCACACTTTAGAAACTACAGATCAGCCAAAAAAAATCCACCAAGATAGTAAGGGAATAAGTTGCCTATGTTGCTGAGACTAAAACTGAAACTAAATTTAAGTTAATATACAACAAAAGGCCTAAGTTAAGTTCAATGGGTAAAGAGAAGGTAATAATTGATGTTGAAGAAAAAAATCTTATAGATACCAACACATATGTTGCCACTCTCATCATCAAAGAGCTAGTTACTAAGAATTAGAATGAAGAACAAGTTGACAATAAATATGCACAGTTGATAGAAAGACAATAGAGCATGGAAGCCTCTTCCTCATAAGCAGCTGAGGAGAAAGATATGGACATCAAATAAAAATACAAATAGTTCAAACTAAATAATTAAGAGATAAAAAACAATATTTATTCCTAATATCTCAAGCAAACACCAAGTGTGTAAAACAGACTTCTATCTGCATTTGATTATTCAAATCAAGAGCCAATCATGTCATTATTGCAGCCTATAGTCAAATCCCCAAATACAGTGGAAGATTATAAGAAGGTTGATTTGGAAGTCCAAACAGATAAGATTCATGCTCTTGATGAGATTGAATTCCATAGACAGACTTCAGAAATGTTGTACTCAACTGTTAAAACTAAAGCCATGAATGCTCAAAAACTCCAGAACACCATATGTAACATGAAAGATCAGATGAAAATGGACAAAGCCTATTTTTATGCTAAGGATATCAGGATAAAATCATTGGAAGAACTACTTTTGCAAGTGGGATATGACCCTGCTAATGTTAAAGCAACAGATTATTAGTCAAAAAGAAAAACGAAGATATTGTAGCTTTGAGGAAACAACTTAAACTTCCTCAAAGTGAACATCCTTAAACCAAGGAGATAATAGAAGGATAGAAAGAAAAATATGACATGATGAATTTGATTTATCAGTTAACAGCCCAAATCAAGGAAATGGAGATTCAGATGGACAACCTTGTCTAGGAGAAATAAACACCAAAAGTACCAGAAATTCCTACAGTTATTCCCATACAGTTGTGCCTTCAACTTTAACTGAAAATTTGGCACCCAAATAATCACTGGATACTGCAGTGCTAGTAACTTCATCCATAACCTCAGCTACAGAATCAACTACAACATTATTTCACCCTACAGATGAGGCCAGCAAACTGGTAAAGGCCATGGAAGAAATGTCTCTTAAGATAAGTGAAATCAGCAGATTAAGACAGATGGTAGAAAATCCTGAGAATTCAAACAAATTGGCTCAAATAAATGCAAAAAAACATGAGAAAAAGGCCATCAGATTAAATGAAGAATTGAAGAAATTGCAGAAGGACTTGACCTTGAAGGAACAGATTTCCTATGTGAAAAGTCATTTGTGGAACAAAATCATAGAAGCCATCAATGATGTATGGACCTCCATCTAAGTAATTTTTGAGCAAGAGACTTATTAAAAGCAACATTGGAAGAGATCCAAAAGACTAAAGAGTAATTGGATAACAAACTAGAACAAGCTTTAGAAATGATAAAGTTCTGCAACAACAAGAATGGGTAAGAGTTGAAAGAACTTGAAATAACTGATAGAATTGAAACTATCCTTGAGATAAAGAAGGTTATCACCAAAAATAACTTGATGAAGCGGTTAGAAGAAAAGTGTGAGAAACATGAACATTCCATAACCAGGTTTATGGTCAAAATTGAGAACTTAAGGCAGAGGAGTTTGTCAAATAGTTTGGTCATCAATGACAAGTTGATGCCTCAGGAATATTATAACAAAAATATCAAAGAATATGCCAAGGAACAAGTTGAAAAAGCAGGTAGTGGACAAGGAATTCCAACAGGAAAATTCCTACTTAGAAGTTTTGAGGACTTATTCTATTTACAACATGAAATTAAACATTTTTTTGTCATCAAACCAACTTTCTCCAGATACATAGAAGCAGATGAAAATTTCAGAAAGTTGAAGAAAATACAAATTCCAAGTGATGAAGTTTGGCAGTCATTAACAGATTTATTGTAAAAGGTAAAAAGGAAGAAAGGTAACAGTGAAAACAGTTTGCTGAAATTTGTAGTCAAACATATTTTTACAGGAGTAAAGATATTTTACATAGTTTAAAGAGTATCAGTGGTTAAAGAGAATCAGTAAAAGAGTATCATTTAAAGCAGATCAGATTTCTAAACAGACTCGAAATATCTAAAGCCAGCTAGAAAGACAACAAGGCAACCAGCTGCTTCTTATCCTCAATCAATTTCTATTTATTTTGGATAGATAGGACAACTTGTTGATTTGTTAAGAAGTTGTCACTATTATTTTTTTAAAGATATTTTATTTGCCTTAGATAATTCCTAGAAGCATTCTAGGATATCTTGTAAACAATTATGAATAAATACTTCATTTTTAGAAGTATTATTGTGGAATAAATTTATGAAGATTTCTATAGTCATTTTTGTGGACTTGAAGGCTTTTTGTGTTCAAATGTAATATTCCTAAATTAGCTTATAGCTAATAGGAATATTAATTTTTCTTTTGAAATCTAGATGGATGAATAATTGGGTAAGGAAGCTCATAATTTTCTCAAGTATGAATAAAAATCCCTCATGGTGTGAAAAGGGATCATGAAATAACCAGATCAAGCATCCACATGTGTGAACCATGTCTAAAATATGTGGACAAGGTCAAGTTTGACCAAGTCAACCATTACCATATCCACAGCGCAATCTAGATGCATTGAACCTCTTAGAGGGACAGCGCAGTTCTAGAAGGAGGTTTTACATGTGAAGGAGGCTAAACTAATGAAGTGGTTTAGGGTTTTGACAAGGCTCCAATCTTATAAAAGGAGGAGGAGAGCAACAAGAGAGGGTTGTTGAAGATTATTATTTTCTGAAGGTGTTGTCTGCTCAGACATCCCTTGTTGGGATTTCTTGTTCAGGATTCCCACCTCCTTCCTTGAGTAGCTCTTGGATGATACTTGTGCTATCTTGTCCACTATCAGGCTTGGGCCAAGCTTCACCTTACACCTACAGTGCTCCTCATATTGAGGGTTGAGCTGTCCTTGTGATTTGCAACAAGTGGACCACTAGATCTGCTTAGATCTAGAATTTTTTGGTGCCTCTTCTTAGTGATTGTGTCTTTTAACCTCCTGGAAGAGTGAATTAGCTAATTGAGTTTTAGATCCAGACCTTGGCATCAGGCCAAAGAATTCTCAAATCCTATAGTGCAGTTTCTCTCCCTGGACTACGTTTTTCAAAGGAGAATTTGTAGGGTGTTTTGTCTTCATTTTGGAGGAGAGATCTCCGGTGTTAGGATTATTCCTCTCACTTTGGTGATCCATGGATTGGCCATCCAATCCATGTTTGTTTCAGATCATATCTGCTATATCATTTTACTATTCATAAATTTATGAATCATTCTGCAGATATGCAACCTTAGATCTCAGATCTACTTTTTGTGCTTCATGTTTTGCACAAAACCCCAAGGGGAATGTATAAATGAGCATTTCTTGTACATGGATCTATAATAGATATAAATTTTTATGTATAGATCTACTCTAGATCTGAATATTAATAAACTGCTACTTCAGCTCCTAAAAATAATGTTTTCATGGTTATGCAGTCTTTTCTTATGGTTGTAGCACCTCATTTCTGAGGATTTTTCCTGTATAGTCTCATTCTTTCTCTTGTACAATGTATGGGTTGTAAATTGCATCTGATTTGTTGTTATTCATCTGATTTCATAACCTCCATATCAGTATCCTAATGTGATTCAGTGGATCTGCATTATTTCTGAAACAATCCTTTGCATATAGTTGCAACCCCTCTCTTTGGGTGATTTTCATCTAGACTAGTTTGTGGGAGATATGTTTAACCCACCTAGTCTGATTTGTTTTTGCTCTCCTTTTGGATTTAGATATGATATGAGCTGATATAAGGGATATAGGAGCTTCAAACTCATTTATGTGCACAAAATTCTCAGAAGTGCGTTATTTCAGCAGGCTTACTGAGCTGTCTCGATTTTGGGATATTACAGTGGTATCAAAGCAGCTTTCTTGGCTCAGCCTATGAGCCTCAGCCCAAGAAGGTCAGAATGATGAAGAATAAGATTTACTCCTAGAGAGTTTCAAGAGCAGGAAGATCTTCCGAGCAGATCTACAAGATCTATACATGAGGAAAATTCTGAATCCTCATCTCATGGATATGTGCACTCAGCCATATCACCAAATATTCAATTTTCTGCCAGTGATTTCTTCATGAATATGAATAAAGGAGGTGTACCTGAGAAGGAGACTCTTAGAGAGTATTTGCAGGAGTATGAAGGTCAATCTAAGGAGTTAAAATATGACTTGAACTTCCAAGGATTCTGCAAGATCAAGGAGGAAAAAATTACAAAGGGGAAGCAACATGGCATGGGTAGATTCTTTCTATCTACTTTTGATGGATCACCTAAATGTCCAGTCAGGGTTTGGGTGGAGGAGCTAGACAACTTTTTGCAGCAACACCGAGTTTCAGAAATTGAAGCCATCAAAGTAGCAGCACTGCATTTTGAAGGTAAAGCATATGCTTGGTGGTTGTTTGAGTCCTTTTCCTTAATAAATGAAAATACACCTACTTATTCAAGTTTTATTTAAATAATAGTGGAAAGGTTTGATGGAGCTCCATGTGTAACATCTTCTGTTAACATTATCAAACCATATCAAACAAATCTTTTGCATGAGTTGGAAGGGTCTATGAATCCAACTCCATTTTTGAAAAACATGGAAGAATGTGTAAGTTTGTTTGATGCATTTCCAAGGGCAAGATCTCCATTGGATGAAGGGTTCTCTTCTCAAGAGGAAATCATGAAGGTTTCTCCTTCAATAGATGACCAAGATCTAAGGTCTCTTGTTGATGATTAGAAAATTTCATTTATTGAAGAGGAGGAGGGGGAGACAGGAGATGATAACGCAGTGACAACAAAGGAACCTAAAGCACTTCATGGAGAGGAGGATGGAGAACTTGCTCCAAGGAAATAAACTCTTGCACTTTTGTAAGAATTTCCAAAGGGTCTCACACATAAAGCTCTTGGCATAACACATGAGCCGCATGCACCATCATTGTCAAATGATGAGATTTGGAGGTTAAAAGGAGGAAAAGAGGGGGAAGGGCATCAAAATATGGAGAGCATGAACCCTTCTCTATTTCAAATTTTGGAAGAACAAAGAAGTCAAGAGGACCTATGCGATAAATGTAGGGGAAAATCTATCCACCTACGTCCACATTCTACTCTATGCCTTGATGCCTCTTTGCAAGAAGGCATTTCACCAGGAGAACCTCTTGATTGGAGGGGAAATAAAGCATTCTCTCAACTATGGGTAGAATTTTCATACTTGTATAAGGAGGGAGCCTTGGGAGAAGCCAGAATGACACATAGAATCTCTCATGAATTCAGAAGAGAGGTGAGAAATTTCCTAAAAGGGGCATTGTTATCTCCCACTCAGTTATCTGCACTGAGAGAGGAGAAATCAGAAGTCTATGATGACATGAGCATGGGAATACATGGAAAATCCATAATTTTGGGGTAGCCCATGATATCTTCATTCAAAAGGAAGGTTTCTAAACATGGCAAGGGAATGCTAACCCTCTTGCATGCATGGGCCAAAATGAGAAAGTATTGGAAGACAAGGAATTTCCGAGGGGAAGTTGATTTCCAACTGCTTCAATATTGTCTTGAGAAATATCAGCTGCAAATGTGGCAGCAAAGGGAATATTATGAGGCTCTAACATGTGATTTTGACATCAATTATGTCAAAGAAGAGAGCCTTGATATGACAGGGGATGCATTTCAGACCTCTACAGTGTTGTCATTCTTGGGAAGCCTGGATCCTTATTGGGATTCCCAACTCATGATGGAATACTCCAAGGACCTTTTAACATATGGGGTTCTTGATGGGGAAGTAGTATATTAGAGGTTCAAGGTAGTTTATGGAGTCATCTATTTCTATAATCTTATCCTTTTGGTTAGAGACTCCAAGCTCAAGGAGAGACTGCTAGATGCAACCTAAGAGATCCTGCTTTCCAAACCCACTAGTTTCATTAGATCATATCATACTCTCTTGGGTGGATTCATATGGGAAGGTTTCAAGGAAGAGGTGCACTCTCATATGGACAAGTGCATGAACTATTTATTATAGAGGGAGGAACATATCTCTTGGGAGGAGCCATCACTCATACCTCCTTCCTCATTGAGTGTGAGAGAGGACTCATCCATGAGTTACCTCACTGATGTAAAACAAGTATATAGAGAAACTTGTCCTTTTTATTATTATGATATATTTCCTATATGCTTATATGTTTATAACACTCATTTTCATAACATTGCTCTAAAAGGGGGCACTGTTTATGACAGGTTTCATGGGCCACTCAAGGCCATGAACTATGCTGATGCAATTCATTCCTTGGAGGATCTTAGAGAGCTACTATATTCTTCATGGTGTGATTCTTTTACACCAAATATGATGCACCTTTTCCAAGCATTCAAAAGGGATGGGGCAGCAAGAAAGTGTTGGGGGAGGCACTTGTCATTTCGTATTCTATGGAAGTTAAGGGTAAAATTGCGTTGGTTGCACATGAGGGAACATCTTCCTTCTCCCTTATCATACATGGCAGCTAGCATGCTTCTAATTATGATTCCTTGTACTAGAAATTTTCTTCCTCTTGGGAACATGGTTGGAGGAGAGGCACATTGGTGGGATGTGTCCTTGGGGAAAGAAGTTCCCCACTCTTTTTGCACTACATGCTTCAATGGGAGCATGAGATATTGTATGGCCACTATGATAGATCACTTGCCTCTTTGTAGAGTGAGCCATATGTTTGTTGAGAACATGCCTCTCATATGTATTGGGGAGGAGTTTTTCTATGGATTGCCAAGTTGGGAGGTGATCCACTTCATTTGGATGATAGCATGGAGATGGGAGTCTTTCATGAATCATGAAATTCCCCATGATTTTAATCACTTCTATCTTGAGGAGGCCATGGATTAGCAAGAAGGTTTCCATAACAACCTTCCATTATTTCATGATGAGATCCATTGGGTTTACTCACCAAGGGCCAACTTTCACATTGAGGAAAGAACATTGGAAGACAGAACTATTGCATAAAATTCAGAGCAATAGTGGAGACTATTGGATGAGGAGGCCACAAGAGAAGAAGGGGAGATTTTGCAGCACCCTTACATTTGCTTGAGGACAAGCAACATTTGGCAGGGGAAGAATGTAATATTCGTAAATTAGCTTACAGCTAATAGGAATATTAATTTTTATTTTTAAATCTAGATGGATGAATAATTGGGTAAGGAATCTCATAATTTTCTCAAGTATGAATAAAAATCCCTCATGGTGTGAAAAGGGATCATGAAATAACTAGATAAAGCTTCCACATGTGTGAACCATGTCTAAACTATGTGGACAAGGTCAAGTTTGACCAATTCAACAACATTTATTCTCAAAGAGTGGATCCTAAATAAATAAAACTCAATGTGAATGGAAATCAAGCTAACCAGTTAAAATGAAGACACCTTGAGTGTGGAAGAGGTTGATCACTTGACCAAGTCAACCATGACCATATCAATAGCGCAGTCTATATGCATTGAACCTCTTAGAGGGACAGTGCAGTTCTAGAAGGAGGTTTTACATGTGAAAGAGGCTAAACTAATGAAGTGGTTTAGGGTTTTGACAAGGCTCCAATCTTATAAAAGGAGGAGGAGAGCAACAAGAGAGGGTTGTTGAAGATTATTATTTTCTGAAGGTATTGTCTGCTCAAGCATCCCTTGTAGGGCTTTTCTGTTTAGGATTCCCACCTCCTTCCTTGATTAGCTCTTGGACGAGACTTGTGCTATATTTTCCACTATCAGGCTTGGGCCAAGCTTCACCTTACACATACAACGCTTCTCCTATTGAGGGTTGAGCTATCCTTGTGAGTTGCAGCAAGTGGAGCACTAGATCTACTTAGATATAGACTTTTCTGGTGCCTCTTCTTAGTGAGTGTGTCTTTTAACCTCCTGGAAGAGTGCATTTTATGATTGAGCTTCAGATCTAGACCTTGGCATCAGGCCAAAGCATTCTCAGAGCCTACAACACATTTTCTCTCCTTGGACTGCGTTATTTACAAAGGAGAAGTTGTAGGGTGTTTTGTCTGCATTTTGGAGCTGAGATCTCTGGTGTTAGGATTCTTCCTCTCACTGTGGTGATCCATGGATTCGCCATCTATTCCATGTTTGTTTCAGATATGATCTGTTGTACCATAGTATTATTCAGAAATTTCTGAATCAATCTGTAGATTTGCAACCTTAGATCTCAGATCTACTCTTTGTGCTTCATGTTTTGCACAAAACCCCAAGGGGAATGTATAGATGAGAATTTCTTGTACACAGATCTGTATTAGATCTAACTTGTTATGTATAGATCTTCTATATTTGAATATTAATAAACTACTGCTTCAGCCCCTGAAAATAACGTTGTCATGGTTATGCAGAGTTTTCTTATGGTTGTAGCACCTCATTTCTGAGGATTTTTCCTGTGTAGTCTCATTCTTTCTCTTGTACAATGTATGGGTTGTAATGTAAATCTCATTTTCTATTACACATATGATTTATAAACCTTCATATCAGCCTCCTAATGTGCTTCAGTGGATCTGCATTATTTCTGAAGCATTCCTTTGCATATAGCTACAACCCCTCTCTTTGGGTGATTTTCAGCTAGACTAGTTTGTGGGAGATATATTTAACCCACCTAGTCTGATTTGTTTTTGCTCTCATTTTGGATTTGGATCTTAGATGAGCTGATCTAAGGGATCCAAGAGCTGAAAAATCATTTATGTGCACAAAATTCTCAAAAGTGTGTTATTTCAACAAGCTTGCTAAGCTGCCCGATTTGGGATATTACATCAAATTTCAAGTAGCAGACTGGATCAGATCAACTAGCATCATATTTCAGGATTCTTGTGATGAAATATTTGGAGTGAATTATTTTCTAAATTTTTCATTGTTATCTTTCTTTGTTACATGAAATCCATTACTTTTTCTAAATTTGAATGAATGAATAGGAGGATTACTTCAGGATTTGTTAAAAGCACCCTGTCTTAACTAATTATCATTTCTATGTTCTCATATTATTTCTAGTGTAGGGAACCCTTAATTTCTCCCTCTCTCATTTTACCTCTGCCTACCACTTCCATTTTCCGGATCAAAGAACCCTTCCTTGCTCTTTATCCCAATCATACCATCTCACAAAACAACTTTCCAATATCCCCAAGGGTTATCTATCTTGCTCTAAAAAAAAATTTCCTTTTTGAACTTGATCCCATCTCTGTATGCTTAAATTTTAACTCCTTAGCCCAATGGAAAAATATATTTCCCACTATTCATCTCTTTCAGTGATTTTTCCCACCAAACCGATTAAAACAAAACCAATTTCACAATCATAACTAGCCTAATATTTTATAAAAAACAAAAAAAGTTAAATTTTATAGAGAGAGCTCTCTCTGAACTCTAGGAAGGCTAGATCCTAGAGTTTAAAAGTTGGTCTATGGTTACCTCTATTTTTCTCAACTAAAAACCAAAAATCTCACAACTAGAGAATTATTGGAGTGATAATAGGTCCTATCACCCACAGACCTAAAATTTTATGAAAATTTAATAATACACCTAGGGAATATCTTTCACTACGTTCCCGACAACGATGTTAGAAATTTTAGCCTCCACAATGTCTGAAGGCTTAAAGGATATCGACGGAGGTAACATAAAACCAATATTTTAGTTCGATAGCTAGCCCTACCAAACTAGAGAGGGCCCCCTCTATGAAAAACATAGCCAATGGTTTGACTGGTACCATAATGAAGGTTAGGCTAGATAGCTCAACTCTAGTATTTTGAAATATTTAGGGTTTTTCTACTGGATCATGAGTGAAAACTAGGGAACTCTGTCAAAAGATAAAATGTTTCAGTTCCAAGAGATATAGAGGAGCAAGTTAGATATTATTTTTTGATGGCTTAAGGGTTGATCAGTGTAGTGTAGGGTTTGAAAGAGCAAGAGATCATAATGAGCATGTGTACAATGAATTCATTAATCAAGAAGGAAAATTATACAAAAAGAGATTCCTAAAAAAAAAAAAGCTTTAATGAAAATAATTCTACTTATAAAATATTTATAAAATCACTCAAGATCAAAGATATGGTAAGGAGACAAGTATATCATTCATATAAAACTATAACAAAGAGAAAACATTTTCACAAACTCACAACACAGGAATTCTTGAATAATAGCTACATCTCTCCTTTGATTTCTTGTAAAAAGTGATGAAGTACAAGCTACAATACTTTCACCCTATGATGTCCAACCATCAAAATGACTGAAAAGCACATATATATAGACTAAAAAAAAAATTCCCCTCTCTGAGGGGCCGAATCCCTCAGTGTAGGAACAACTCACATGAATTTCTCAACAAAACCCTAATGATTAGGGAGGTTAAAATAAAATTCTCCTAATAGAGTTGTCTGAGCTACACCTCATTAATGAGGTGAAAAATTACATCAAAGTGACTATAAAAAGCCAATTTACCCTTAATTACATCATATGAACATGAAAATAGTGTAATTACATCATAAAACCAAGATTTACTAAGAAAAACCTCAAAAAAATGCACTATAGGAAAAATGTTAGGTCCCTATATTACTAGCATAGTCCCTTATTGTTGTTAGTGTAGCCCCATTATTGTTATTGTTGTACCCCTGTAACCCCCATATTGTTATTATTGTGCTCTTACATTATTATTTTTAGGTCGGCTATGATTATATTGTGACTCAATGTACTCCTATATATAGAAGGGAGTTTTGTCATTTGTATCATCCAAGAACTATTCATTTATGTAATGTAAAGGAGGTTTCCCCCTCAAAGTGGCTTATTTCTGTTGAGATTCAACAAGCTGATGATCCTAGTGAAAATTAAGCACCTACATTAGGATTGAGCCTCAGGCTATTTTTAGGTGTAAGTCTATTTTTAGAATGGATGAGAAAATTTTATTTATAGTGGAAGTCTATTTATAGATGTTGAGAAAATTATGTTCATATATGATGTTCTATTTTTAGATGTATGTGTGAAGTCTATTTATTGATTACATGTTTATTCATAGATGCATGTCGACTATTATTATCCCTTAATAATAGTTGGACAATAAAAATTAATTTATTCTCATGAAGCACTTGGAAATAGCTAACTGAAGTGAAAAACTAGTTAGCTATGGGATATTCGAGTTCAAAGGTTGGTTGGTGGGACATGCAATTGGACTTAGTTGTAACTGAGTGATTCGAAGTTGTAACAGAATTGGATGTGTAGTTATGTGAGTTGTAAAGTAGTTTAACTCAGTTAAGTGAGTTAAACTCAGTTGTGCTAGTTGTAACTGAACATACACTAGTGAGGGGTCAGTGAATTAATTATTTAATCAATTGACAAGTAGCGGTCTCACATGCAACTGAAGATTTACTATTGTTAAGTACATGCATGTCAGATCTAGTGGAGACCCAGTTGATAGATAAGTGAAAGGGATAGTTTGACTATCGGTTGTGACGTTAGTGGGTGCAATCATGCAACCACACACACATTGGATATGCCAATGAGGATTCAACAGTAAATGCAAGTAGGATATAATTCATTCAAGAATTGTGATCAACAGGGATTGCGTAGTGGACACAGGATGTTAGGAGGCAGTAAATTGGCACATGTATTTTCCAATTTTTGTATGACAGTGTGAGACGATTATATATTGTGCTGAGAGATCTTGGATTAGAGTTTTGTATGAGATTGTTTCAAGATCCATGATATATACGTAATATATGATAGTGGGGTTTTTAGCTTTATAATTTCCTGGTAAAAACATCTGTGTTACGTGTGATTGATATTTCTTCATGTCTTTGCAATTGGTGATCGTGTTTTAAATTTCCACAAAGTTTTTTTGTAGAATCGATTATGTATTTAACAGTGGCATATAATTGTTAGATCATGAGAATCTAGGAAATACATAATTTGCAATAAAATATTTACATGGTATCAGAGCAAATAATATGGAAATTTTGAAGCAGTAGCTGAGTTTGTTGGTGGAAACAATTTGAATTTTCTGCAAGAATTTCTTGGTGCGACACTTGAGTAAACATCAAAATGGATTTCAATGGCTTGCAGCTAGAGTATGCACTCTAGGGCATCTTGAACTACATTTTCGGAAAGGAAAAGATCAATGAAATGCTTTAAGATAATGACTTGAAGGAATTCATCGACAATGATGTTCCTAAGCCCACTTCGACAGATGTTGCATTACTTGACGCATGGAAAAATAAATTAGCGAAGACGAGAAGGATTTTGTTGGAAGGTGTATGAGACAAAATTATCTCAAGCCTTCATGGGAAAGCCACTCCATATGCTGTGTGGAAGGACTTGATGGATATTTTCCAAAGCAGCAACAACCATAGGAAATTGTCGCTGAAGGATAAACTCAGAAAGATCAAGATGGAAAAGGGTAACAATATTCCAAAGTATCTCACAAAGTTTTTCCAATGTCAAGATGAAATGGGGAGTGTGGGAATCACTATTTCTGATGATGATTTAGTGAGCTTGGCTCTCTTGGGACTTCCTAAGAGTTGGCATAGTTATCAAGACTCTACCAACGAACGGGAAAAATTGTCGGATTGGGAATGACTGTGGTCGGATCTTATGTAGGAGGAGTTCAGGCGAAACACCAAAGATGGCTCTTCATCAAAGCATGATGATGAAGAGGATTTTTCTTTAGCTACCAAGGCAAGGAAAGGGAAGGGGAAGAAATTTCATTCAAAATATGAGTCTAAAGGCAAGAAGCTAGATTTTTCCAAGGTGAAATGTTTTCACTGTAAAGAACATGGGCATCTCGCCAATACATGCCCACAGAAGAAGGAGAACAAGAAGGTTGTTGGAGTTGCAGCTGGTGAGGCCCTTTCCTCACAATTTGAACTTGATTTCTCTTTGATAACATGCTTTCTATCAAGTGAAATGGGATCGGTGCGGTATTTTGATAGTGGTGCTTCCTTCCACATGACGAGAGATAAGGAGATTTTCAGTGACTTGGACGAGAAAGATCTCAAAATGCATATAGAGATGGGTGACGATGGACAATATAGTGTGACCAACATTGGTACCATTACATTTGAGAGGGATACAGGTAAACCATTTCAATTGAAATATGTTATGCATGTTCTGGTTCTGAATAAAATCTTGGTCTCAGTCGTGATGTTGGAAGACAAAGGCTATGACGTTGTTTTCAGCAATGGAAAATATTTCTTGTGACATAAAACAATGGGTCAAGACAAGAGGATAGGGATTCAATTTAAAAATATCTACAAGCGAGAGGTAGATGGTTGTGCTTCCATGATGGGAAAGGAAGAAAAAGTGGTGAGTCAAGATGAGGGAAAATTATGGCACAGGTGATTGGGTCATCTTCATTATAGAGCCTTGAAAGTCATGCATCAAATATCTATTGTACTTCCAATGGGAACACTTTCTCAATTAGATCAGTGCAAGGGTTGCACCATGGGGAAGTATGTAAAGTCCACCTTTCATGAAAAGGAGAACAATGCTTCGGTGATCCTAGAGAGATTTCACACAGATGTGTGTGGACCATTCTCGGTTGCTTCAACAAAAAAACACAGGTATTGTGTTATTTTTTTCTATGAATTTTCTTGTAAATGTCAGATCTTCTTCATGCAGAAGAAGGATCAAACATTCTCAAAGTTTTTTGAGTTGAAGGCATTGGTGGGGAAAGAGTCAGGCAAGCAAGTGAAGGATCTGAGGAGTGATAATGGTGGAGAATACATATCTATCGAATTCAAAGACTTCTGCAACAAAGAAGGAATTCTAAGAGAAATCATAGTGCCTCATAACCCACAGCAAAATGGGGTGGCGTAGAGGAAGAACAGAATGATCGTGGGTGCACACGAGCAATGCTGCATGATCAGGGCCTACCAATGCATTTGTGGGCGGAAGCATGAAACACTGCGGTTTATGTGCAAAACCATTGTCCTCATAAAGTACTTGGCATGAGTACACCTGAAGAAGCTTTTACTGGTAAGAAACCAGATGTTTCTCACTTTAAGATTTTTGGCTCATTTTTTTATGTGCATGTCAACAAGAATTCCAGAAGAAGCTGGAGTCGACTGCTAAAGTTGGGATATTTTTGGGGTACGCAGAAACACCCCATAATTATCATGTGTATTTACCAAATAGTTGAATGACTGTGGTGCGACAGGATATCAAATTCAATGAGGAGAAATCCATGTAGTTATTTCTTGAGAGGGAGCTATAATTACATGTAGAGGAGGAACTTTTGGTTCCCAAAGATGAGTCTCTAGATGTGGATCAGCCACATCAGGAGGTTAATTGAGTGGAGGAGTCCACTCATGTAGAGCCAAACATCAGAATTGGCAGAAGGCATACTGAAAAAGTTGAGAGGTTGAAACTTGATGCTACACAGATTGTAGGACTCCCTACTTCACAACACAGACAAAGACAATCTCCTAACTGATTAATTGGATACATGGATCTCATGAGAAAATGTATTGTGACTAAGCCATATTCCTTTCAGGAAGCAGTGTAGGAGTCCACATGGGTAGATGCAATGGTGGAGTATGAATCCATTGTTAGAAATAGTTCTTGGGAAATTCTTCCATGGTCGGTTGATAAATCAATGGTAGGTTCAAAACGGGTCTACAAGGTTAAGAAAGATGCTAATGGGAGTGTTGAGAAATACAAGGCTAGATTTGTGCCCCGAGGCTTCTCACAGATTGAGGAGATAGATTATGAAGAAACCTTTGCACTTGTTGCACAGTATTCTTCCATAAGGACCATATTTTCTCTCTCAGTGTAGATGGGTTGGCACATTCATCAGATGGATGTGAAGGTTACATTCCTTAATGGGATCATTAAGGAAGAAGTGCACATTGAGCATCCTGAAGGATTTGAGATCTTCAACAGTGAGTTGCATGTGTGCAGACTCAAAAGAGCATTGTATGGGCTAAAGCAAGCACCCCGTGCTTGGTACACTTTGATCGATAGCTATTTCACCAGAAATGGCTTCACCAAGATTGAGGCAGATGCAAACCTATACCAAATTGTGGTGGAGGGTAAGCTTTTAATCATTGTTCTTTATGTTGATGATTTAATACTGAGTGGTGATGGGCAACAGATACACTCATGCAAGGAGTACCTTGCAAAGGAGTTCGAGATGAAGGATATGGGCCTCCTTCATTATTTCCTTGGATTGGAAATATGGCAGCGAGATAGTGAACTTTTTTGTCTCAAGGCAAGTATGGAAGAGAGATACTGGGTAAGTTTCACATGGAGAGCTACAAACCCATGGATACTCCTTTTCCAAGAATTTGGAGGAAAGAGGACGCTACATTTGGAGAGGTAGTGGATGCTTACTTCCTATCGATAGTTAGTGGGTTCACTAATTTAATGAATACAATACCAGACATATGTTATGCGGTGAACCAGGTTAGTCAAGAAATGGTTAAGCCTACCAAGATCTTTTGGAAGGAAGGAAAGCATGTCCTAAGATACCTGAGGGGCACATCTGAGTATGGCTTGTGGTACAGAAAGACAGATGAGGTGAAGTTGCATGGCTTCATAGATGCAGATTGAACGAGAAACCAAACGGAAAAAAAAGCACATCAGGTGGGATCTTCAGTATCAGGTCTACAGTTTTTTCTTGGTACAATAGGAAACAGAGATCTGTGGCACTCAGTTCAGCAGAAGCAGAATACATGGCAGCAAGTCAAGATTCATGTGAAGCTATCTGGATGAGAAATATCCTGGTTTTTTTTTTGTTCTTATTTAGATCGTACAGTGATTCATTGTGATAATCAGAGTTGCGTTAAACTCTCGATTAATCTTGTGTTTCATGATAGATCTAAGAATATAGATATCCGGTATCATCATATCATAGATTGTGTGCAGAGGAAGATCATGTTGCTTCCGTACATTCCTATGGAAGATCAGGATGTAGATATTCTGACGAGGGTGCTCACTAGGAGAAAATTCGAATACCATAGAGACAAGAACGGGGTGAAGGATAATCCCTTTCTTGTTGAGAGGGAGTGTTGAGATTCAACAAGATGATGATCCTAGTGAAAGTTAAGCACCTACACTAGGATTGAGCCTCGGGCTATTTTTAGGTGTAAGTCTATTTTTAGAACGGATGAGAAAATTATACTTATAGCAGAAGTTTATTTATAGATGTTGAGAAAATTATATTTATAGATGATGTTCTATTTTTAGATGTATGTGCGAAGTTTATTTATAGATGTATGTATATTTTTAGATGCATGTCGACTATTATTATCCCTTGATAATAGATGGACAATAAACATTAATCTATTCTCATGAAGCACTTGGAAATAGTTAACTGAAGTGGAAAACCAGTTAGCTATGGGAAATTCAAGTTTAAAATTTGATGGGTGTTACATGCAAGTGGACTTAGTTGTAACTGAGTGATTTGAAGTTGTAATAGAGTTGTATGTGTAGTTATCTGATTTGTAAAGTAGTTTAACTCAGTTAAGTGAGTTAAACTCAGTTCTGCTAGTTGTAACTGAACATACACTAGTGAGAGATTAGTGAATTATTTTTTTAATTAATTCACAAGAAGTGGTCTCACATTCAACTGTTGATTTACTACTGTTAAGTACATGCATGTCAAATCCAGTGGAGACCCAATTGAGAGATAGGTGAAAGGGACAGTTCGAATATTAGTTATGACATTAGTGGGTGCACTCATGCAACTAGACACACATTGGAGATACCAATGAGGATTTCATAGTCAAGGCAAGCAAGATCTAATTCATTCAGGGATTGTGATCAGCAGGGATTGTGCAGTGGAGGCAGGTTGTCAGGAGGCAGTAAATTGGCGCATGTATTTGCTAATTTTTGTATGACAGTGTGAGACGATTGTATATTGTACTGAGAATTCTTGGATTAGAATTTTGTATGATATTGTTTCATGATACATGATATATACATAATATATGATAGTGGGGTTTTTAGCTTTATGATTTCCCGGTAAAAACATCTGTGTTATGTGTGATTGATCTTTCTTCATGTGTTTGCAATTGGCAATCATGTTTTAAATTTCCACAAAGTTTTTTTATAGAAGAGATTCTATATTTAACAGTGGCATATAATTGTTAGATAAGGAGAATCCAGGAAATACATAATCTGTATTAAAATTTCTACAATTTCTAAGGCGTTAATCTCTCTTTTCTTCTATTTTTGGAGTTGGTTTCATAACATTTGGTATCAAAGCTTTGGATTCTAGGGTTTCACTGCTCCAAACAGGTCATCGTGGAATTTTTGCTATAAATTTTTTTATATGAAGGTTCAGAAGCTTAAATTGTTCCCATGAAAAGCCGAAATCTTCAGGAACTTCGTGTATAAATTTCGGATCTTTTTTCACAGAATTTTCAGAGATATGATCTATGGAATTTAGGGTTTTTGAAAGCTCCCGAATTTGATCTAAAATAACTGACCTTGAGAAAATCATCATAACTTTCTCTTTGAGCATCATATTGGAATGATTTAAAAATTGGACAAAATCAAATGGACTATAGTTTCATGTGTATCAATTTCAGAGCCAAAGGAGGAAAAATTGACACGTGACACGTCATACAATTTCGCTCTACTAAACCAGTCCATAATTAGGGCATTGTGGGATATTGGGCATAAATTTTCCTTGAAGCATCCAAATCAAGTAATACCTATGGAATTAGAAAGAATATTCAAAGGGATACTATAGGACCAAATTTCAGATATTGAGGATCCGAAATCACATAGATAATTCATTTTCAATGTCTAGATCCTCAAAAGCAAGAAAAAGGCGTGTATTGTTTTTTCAAATTGCATAAGTGTTGTTTGAAAAATCAGTTTGAAGTGATTCCAAGGGAATATTTAAGCATAGATATTAGTATTTGGTTCTAAAATTCCCCCTTAAAATAATTCAACACCCATTAAGCCCTCATAATACTCTACTATGACTCATGAAGATGAAGAAGTGCAACATGCTATATCAAAATTACAAGAGAAAATGCACCAAATTTCTCTCTTGCAAAGAGCAACAAAAAATGAAATGGAAGTTTTGAAGGAAGGCATGGAAGATAATATGGATGCTTTGAAGAAGGGCATTGAAGCTAATATGGATGGTTTGAATAAATGTGTGGAAGCTAATATGGATGGTTTTAAGAAAGGTGTGGAAGCTAAGATAGATGGTTTGAACAATGTTAAGGAAGAAAAAATGGAAGGTTTGAAGGAAGGTTTGAGAAATTTGATACAAGAAATGTTTCCTAATGGTGAAAATATAGTAGAGGAAAATAATGATGAGAGAAAAATAAATGTTAATATTGATTTCATAAACTCGAATTTTGGATGGAAGACCCACCATATTTTGAAGAATGATATGACGAAGCTTGATGGCAAGGATCCTATAACATGGATACTATAGATGGAGCAATATTTTGATCTCAATAATGTGAAAAACACACAAAAGGTACACATTTCAAGTTTATATTTAGAAAAAAAGACATTTGTATGGTATCGATGGCTTTTCTCCCATAAACAAATTGCCACTTGGTCAATTTTTATAGAGGAGATGATATCACATTATGAGGATAAAAAGAGCATCACCTTCTTTAGCCTATTGATAAATCTCAAACAAAAGGGTTCAGTGGTGGAGCACATTGAGGACTTCCAAAAATTGAATATAAGGGTAACTAATATTCCAGAGGAACACAATATTGATGTCTTCATAGGGACATTAAAGGATAACATCAAATTTGAGGTTTTCCTTTGGGAACCTGATTTATTGGAGAAGACATTCGGGTTGGCAAGAAAAATTGAATGTAAAGTTATGGAAACAAGGAAGCCTACCACTCACATCTATAAATATGGAGGTGTTTCTACTCCTAGAATTCCACAACCTACAAGGTTGTCACCACAGCAATTGGAAAAAAAAAGAGCAAAATGTCTTTGCTACAGTTGTGATAGAAAATACACTAAAGGCCATAAGTGTGCTGAGAAGAAATTATTTTACATAGATTGTGAAGAGGAGGAAGAAAACGAACATGAAACTTCAAAATAAGAGGATATACACCAGGAACCAACCCTAGAGAAATAAGAAATGAGTCCGACCATATAATGTAATGCATTGGCATGAATTACCACTCATTAAACTCTCAAGATAGAAGGAAATATCAAGAAGAAAAAGGTAATAGTGTTGATTTATTCGGGTAATACTCATAATTTCATTCATTGTAAGGTAGCCAAGGAATTGAATTTCTTCCTATACCCAGCACCAGAATGTCAAGTGATGGTTGAAAACAGAGGAACTATAAATTTCTTGGAAATGCCATAATATCAAGCTAACGATGGCGTAATATGTATTTAATATTCCAATGCTTTCCATTCCAATGGGAGGTGTTGATGTTGTAATAGGAGTACAATGACTAGAATCTTTGGGGACAATAACTTTTAATTTTCAAGAAAATTTCCTGAATTTTTTTTCGGAAGGCAAGGAAGTCGAATTACGGGGTATCACAGGGAAGGCGGTAAATATAATAAGCTCTAATGCCATGAAAAATATTATGAAGAAATAATAACGAGGCGTAATTGCACAATTATGCTCACTAGAAGTTCCAACATCAAAATCATCTATTTCTCCAGATCTCCAAAAAGTCTTGGAAAAACATTCGAAGGTGTTTTAAACTCGCAAAGGATTCCCACCTATTCGTGATCATGATCATGCTATTCATTTGATTCCAAGATTTTTTCCTCCAAACGTCAAGCCTTAGAGACATCCTTATGTCTTCCTTCTTGCATTAATCCAATCAAAGGAAAGTATTTATAGAAAGATATTTATATGAAGGAAATGTTGGCAATACTACATTCACTAAATAAATGATGACCTTACCTAATGGGAACACACTTCAAGGTAAAAAATGATCATGACAGTATTGAACACTTTTTGGAACAAAGAATATGTTCAGAAGAGCAACAAAAATGGGCCACAAAGATATTGGGATATGACTTTGAAATCATCCACAAAAAATGGAAGCTAAATGTTGTTGTAGATGCACTCTCAAGAAAAGATGAAGAGGTGGAAGAATTTATTTGTACCATTTCTATTATCCAACCAGATTGGATAACCAAAGCAAGGGATGAATGAAAGAAGGATGAAGAATTGTGGACACTCATTCAAAATTTGTAGCAAGATCCTAGTACATCTGATACATTTAGTTGGAAAAATGATTCCTTATGGTACAAATATCGCTTACATATTTGTAAGAATTCCCAACTAAAACAAAATATTGTTTTGGAATTGCACACTTCTCCTTTAGGAGGAAACTTAGGATTTCTAAAAACTTACCATAGGGTGAAGACATATTTTTTTTGGGATGGCCTTAAATCTTATATTCAAAATTTTGTGGCGAAATGTTTGGTTTTCCAACATAATAAAGTTGAGACAATTAAGACCCCGCCTGGGTATTTTATAACCTTTATCCATTCCAACTCAATGTTGGGAGGAGATTTCAATGGATTTTATCTTAGGTGTACCTAAGTCCGAAAGAAAGAGTTTCATCATGGTGGTATTTGATAGACTTACCAAGTATGTACACTTTTTTGCATTATCTCATCCATTTAAAGCAAGTATAGTTGCTACTGCATTTATGGAAAAAATTCAAAAGCTACATGGAAAACCAAAGATTATTGTAACTGACAGAGATCCCTTTTTACTGGAAATTTTTGGACGGAATTATTTTCCTATTTGGATACTCAACTAGCTCATAGCTCATCTTATCATTATCAATCTGATGGTCAAATTGAGATAGTGAACAAATGTTTGGAAGGATATCTTCATTGTTTTATGTTTGATAAAAAAACATAATGAGTCAAGTGGTTACCTCTGGCTGAATGATGGTATAACACTTCCTTCCATACTGCAGCAAAAATGACCCCATTTATGGCACTTTATGGATATCATCCACTGTCCATCACATCATATTTAAGAGAAAATTATAAGTTTAAAGCAGTGTAAGATCACATCGAGCATCAACAAAAATTTCTCCAAATCTTAAAGGATAACCTAAATTTGGCACAAAATTGAATGAAGCAACAAGAAGATGAACATTGTAGTGAGAGAATTTTTGATGTAGGATATTGGGTATTTTTATGGCTACAACCATACAAACAAATGACCCTTAAGCAAGCTAAGAAGGATAATAAATTATTGCCAAAGTACTATGGTACTTAAAAGGTGTTGTAAAATATTGGTACTACGACATACAAACTGGATCTTTTTTCTTCTTCGCGAGTGCATCCAGTTATCCATGTTTCATGCTTAATGAAGGTTATAGGTGACAAAATTCCAGTTCAAACAATATTTCTAGAACTTTATGAGGAAGGAAAAATCATATTGGAACCTGAAGCAGTCATGGAAACAAGAACTCGACATCTATGAAGTCAATCAATTTCAGAGTATCTCATCAAGTGGAAGAACTTACCCACTGAATATTCTACATGGGAGGATGATAATTTTATACAGAAGCATCCAGAGCTACTCAAACATTGAGGACAACACTTTTTTGAAGGAGAAGGACATGTTAGGTCCCTATATTACTAGTGTAGTCCCCTATTATTGTTAGTGTAGCCCCCTTATTGTTATTGTTGTACCCTTTTAACCCCCATATTTCTATTATTGTGCCCTTACATTATTATTTTTAGCTTGGCTAGGATTATATTGTGACCCCATGGACTCCTATATATATAAGGAGGCTTTGTCATTTGTATCATCCACAAATTGTTCATTTATGTACTGTAAAGGAGGTTTGCCCCTCAAATTGGCTGATTTCTAAAGAGTTGATCTCTCTTTTCTTCTATTTTTGGAGTTGGTTTCATAACACAAAAGCACAACGCCTCTAGAAAAAATCATAGTGCCCAACTTGTGAAGGACTTTTGAAGGCCTTCCCATGCTATAAATCTAGTTCTAAAATATGAATTGGAAATATGAGGACGTATGGTTGTCATTAGACACCTAAAGAAAGAAACATGGACACTCCATGAGGGAGAAAAATGAATTTTCCCATAGCTACTCCCAAAAGCGCAGTGCCTAGTCCAAAAAAGTGGCAGAAAATGTGTTTTTGACCTCTTTTTGGGCATTTTCTCTTCAACGGTTTGCTGACAAGGCATAAAAAGTTGATATTTGTGATGTATGAGAAATTATCTATCCTAAAAGGTAGACCTTTTAGCATTTGGATGGTAGAGGAATAAGAAAAACGCCAATGCGCTGCGCTTTTGGCTATAATGTAATTTCAAAATTAGCCAAAAGTCACCAAAAAAAAAAAATCCAAAAATTCTTCAAAAATTCTCAAAAATTGTCCTGTGAAATCTTGTGATGATGTGTCATTCTATGAGAGAGGTTCAACAATTAAATCCAACTTACCCTTCTCTTTTTGCCTCATTAGGTTTTCCTTGAGTTTCTTCTTCAACTGCTTGATTCTAACTTTGGAGACCCGATTCCTTGTATAGTAATGCATAACCATGTGTCTTTGTATGTTTTTATTCTTATTTTTCCTCTTGAGAAGATTTTCCAAGTGGAAATTCACCCTATCAAGCCAATATTCCCTATCTTTCTCAATTTCTGCCAATATAAGTCCATCAACTGTCATTTGAGTCTTTGGTGGAGTTGATTATTTTTGCTACTCAAGTGCCCTATTAAGGCCTCTTTTCCTTGGTATTCTTATTCTAACATGTTCTTCTTGACCATATGAATCATCAATCTCAACCATTGGTTTACCTTTTACATCATTTTTTCTGAAATCAACTTTAGGCTTGTTTAAGAGTACTTGATTTACCTTTAATCACATATTCTATTGTTCTAGAAATGAGACTGTTGGGCCAGAATTGTAATCTACGGATAAAATATGCTTCCCTAGACCAGTGTCTATTCTAGAAAAATAGGTGAAATAGTATACTAATGTTTCTCAAAACTTAGAATAGATATAAAGAGAGGATTGGATGCTTACTTGTCTCAGTCGCTTCCAAATGGCCCCTTTCTGTCACTTCCACCACAGCTTCAGATTCAAGCGGTTTCAAATAGTTGAATGCTTCCTTCAAGAAAGAACACTGAAACAGTAGAAGATGCAATAATATAGATATATATTCAAGCTAGTTAGCTAAATCAGTTAAGCATAAACTACATTCATCAACCAAGATTTTGCAATATGGAAAATGAAAGTAAACATGGATGCATGTAGGGAAAAACAAGAATTACTCTTTATTGATGATAGAAGGAGAGGTTACAACCTAGTGACTAATTTGTAGTGACCTTCCAACAAAGTTCCCAAGTCTCATCACAACATTAAGTCTCTCCAGCAACAGCTCCACAAATCAAACTCTCTATTGAAAATTCTCCAGCATTTCCCTACTCAAATTCTTCCTTCCAAACACTTAGATCTGTGTTCAATTTATAGAGGAAATGTAGGCAGTTTTGTAATCAATAGCATTCCAAAAATAGGAAAGACATGTTTCCATTCATGTAGATGTCAAATGGACACTTGGATCCGAAGCTTGACACATGTGAACCCTTCTAGAAGACACTGGCTAATTGGATATTCCGGAACAACGAGAATTTCGCTCCCAATCTGACCAACACACCTTTGAATGTTGGGAAGTGCTTTGCAGAGCAGCCTTGAATGGGGATACCTGCATATGAAACACACTTAGGCCCCTTAGAGATTGCGTTAGTGAGCTCCCACATGTTTAATAATAAGCTTCAAACTATGGAAAATCCTTGCTTCAATGAAAATGTTTTGTTTGATTCATGTTGTTTCCTGTCTTAGGGCATATAGCAACTGAGATGATAGGGAATGATATACCCTTGATCATCGGTCTTGGAGATGATGCCCAATTAACCAGGTCATTGGGAATGGTGCCCAAATTGACCTATAATAGAGACCCTGACGTTAGAATTTAAAAAACTATCCTTGAGCTCTCTAATATCAATATCCTTATCCATGATGATCTTCTCTGGAGTTTTTTCTCTTCATTCACCTCCAAATCTGCCATATCAATGTCATGATGGAATGATTCCTCATTCTGCAATGGTGCCTCATGATGTGATGATGTTTCTTTTTCACTCGACATATGATTGGCCCTTTCAAAAATATCTGGCGCAAACACAAGCCTCTTACCTCTAACATATGTTTGAGTCACCTCTACCCTATGAATTATTTTGGTATATTTTCTTGTCGAAGAAACCTCTTGATATGTTGGTGAAGCCAAGGGTGTATAGTGACTACTAAACTGAGTTGGAGAAGACAAAAGAGAATTTGAATATACAAATCCATCCCATGACAAATTGATTTGTGCTAACTGATGGAAAACCAATAACTTCACCAATCCATGGTTAAAGAAACTAGCATGATGTTTCTTTCCCATTGTCCGTACCTTCTCTACCATATTTACCATGCTTTTGTAAAGGTAGTGAGGTAAGTTTAGGGCCTTTATACCGGTGAAATGCATCAAGAGTCTCATATGATACTGATATAACCTTGAGTATTTTCCCTCACATGTGAATTACCTCATGATAAATTTCATGAGAGGGGCATACTTGTCTAGCAACTATCTAAATGGAAAGATGTGTGTAGGAGATGCTTTGTATGTTGGATTCAAGTACATTTTGTAGCTTTCAAGGTCAAGGTCTATACTCTTGAACCAATTTTCTCCACTATTTGGAATCCTTGTGGATGTGGAAATGATCTATATTTAGAGAGTGAACACCACCCCTGAAATAGTCACCTTATCTTTTCTCAATCTAG
This sequence comes from Pinus albicaulis, assembly GCA_034641835.2. Lineage (NCBI taxonomy): Eukaryota > Viridiplantae > Streptophyta > Pinopsida > Pinales > Pinaceae > Pinus > Pinus albicaulis. Next base: position 997,962,273 of record CM076578.1, read on the forward strand.
TGGAAAAAGAGTTTGTAAGTTTGTCACGAATACCTAGTTCCTCAACCTTTTGGCAAAAGGCAAGGCAACCAGCATCCTAAAATTATTTCTTTAGGAAGGGTGAAGACATGATCTCATGAACTAAAGTGGGCTCATACCTACTGATCTTACCACACTTGTGCCTATTCTTCTCAGTGGTTTCATAATCCATTGTTAACCCTAGCTCAATGGGAAAGGGAATTAGGGTTTAGTGAAGGGAAAAATAGGGCATTTGGGTAGTTTTTGGGAAGGAAGGGAGATGAAGGGGTTAAGGGCTTCCTAAATTATTTATAAAATTTATGGGGGTAGGGAGATATGTTAGGGAGTAGGGGAAAGCGAAATTTGAGGGAATGTGTGATGGGAAGGGGTCCAAAAAGGAAAAAAACAGTCCTAACCTAGAAATGTCTAGTATATGCTAGGGTTTGTAGGAAAATAGGGTAAATGGGGGATGAGAATGATGGGATATTATTAGGATATTGTATAACATGTGGGGGAAGGTGAGTGAGCTTAAATATTAGGGTTCTTCTTAGTAATTTTGTCAATGTGAACATGAAAACAAGAAAATGCACTAAAAACCCTAGAAGAGGGAATTTATCTTTCCAATCACAAAATGAAGACAAAAGATGTGTTTTGGAGGCCACACTTGCTTTCAAATGATACAATGCAACCTACTTGTTGATTTAGAATCCACCTGAAATGAATATTTTTTCCAAAATGAAGAAAACACAGTGCTCAGGTAAAAGTGTAGCTAGTGCGTAGCACTTGCCGAATGAATGTGCATCGTAGTGGAGAAATGTGTACTCTTGGGTAAATAAATAGTTATTATGAGGGAGACAGTGAATTTTATTGGTGGAGAAAGGTTTCTTGAATATGAAATGAGAAAATGAGAAGCTCATTTAGTCTTTTGTAGCTTTGGAAATCGATTTTCACTTTTGGTGGTTGAGTGGCCCCACCAAGTCTTTTTTCACTTTTTGATTTGAGACTATAGCTTTAGAACCTTAAGAAACATATTACATCATGATTAAAATTAAATTAAACTTTTAAAACCTTTATTGGAATTTTTTCAATATTAACACTCCTTCAATGTTGAATTTCATGGTGAAATGACTTTTTTTTTAATGATTTTGACCCTAAAACCTAATTGTGACACTACATGAAATGAGGTGAATGATGACCATGGTGATGTGATTGAGATAATGATGTTGAAATTTCACTGTTGAATTATCAAGATGAATAATAGCAACGACCAAAACATGAATTTTTAAAGGAGTAGTAAACACACCTAGACACACTAGCAAGTGACCAAATTTTTATTTGAAGACCTACTGAAACCATAAAAATTTGACTTAAGACCCTAATAAAACCTTGTAAGAGAATATTTTATCACTGGTGACTGGTAGGACTGGAAGACACTAATATTGGGCATAGTGTACCAAGCACATCACCATCATCCCAAAAATAGATTAGTAGTAGTATCTGAACATCGGTGGGGATCTGTGGAGTGTTGTATGTAGCTATGGAGGCCCATGGCTCTCTACGCACACCCTATATGTGAAAATGTAGTCCTATGGGGGTTAGGATACTATATATGGAGACCAAACCCAAATGGAAACCACCTGCCAGGGAAAATTTTAAGGATCAAAATTTATTTTGATTTTTAGAAACCTTGGCAAATCTTGTAATCCATCATATGCAATCTATAAAATGTTTAACAATATTTTTGTAAAAATATTCGAATTTATAATAATTTTATACAATTTCTATATAAAAATTTGGAAATTTTTAAATTGAAATGAATTATACTATAAAATTTGGACGAATCATTTTTATAAAAATTGGAAATTAGCGAATCTTTTTTTGGAAAAATCATGGAAATTTAGCCCACCTGCGAATATTAGCTTCTAAAATTTTCCTTGCCACCTGCAATCATGTATAAGGTCTAATGTGTCCCATAACCTTCCATTCCAACAAGCCATTATATTAGAGTGTAAAAGTGCTTACAAACCATGGATAACAAAGTGGGAACTCACAATGGCATGCCCTTCTGTAGTGGACTTTGGCATGTGCTAGTGTCTCCATGCTCCAAAGGAGGTTAGCCAAGTACCTTATTAGGTGGTTTCAACCCTTTAATGGGATAGTATGTCCAAGGTACATCCCTCCAACAGGGGTGGAAAATTATAAATAAGTGAAATGGATTAGATAATGAGAGGGGCAATCCTGGGCCACATATGGGAGCATAGGATCAGCTAGGTAAGGGGAATCCCACACCTTATATAATGTATAAGAGGGATAAATAGTGGTACATGAGGTGCCCTGAACTTGATTTTTCCACCCTCATTTATGTGTCTTTTTACTTTTATGTTTTTTCTTTAATTAACTGCTTGGGGCTCAAACGATAAAAGCATGATGTTTCATATATAGCATTGATTATCATTTTTAGGTAGGGCAGTTAATTTACCTCCAAGGGTTGGGACAATCATGGGTTCCTGAATGATAAAGGAGGCTCATCTAGGGCCTATGGAACTAGAGGTGATGACCTTGGGTATGGGGCATAACTCATGTATTGGATTTCTTCCATGTGCTAATTATTTTTTGTATCGGGCATATTTTGCATTTTGTGGTACAATTTCCTATTAAATGTGACCAATTATGCTTTTATTTTTTCTTTTAGCTTCTTAAGCCTTCGAGGCATCCTTCTCGACTTGACCCAAGGTGGGGGCAAGGGGATAGGGAGGTTGACCCTATGTGGACCCAGGTGAGATAAACGATGAATGGGGTTATAGTGAGTGAAAAGGCAGTAATATATGCAGATAAACAAGTGAGACCATCCACCCAAAGTCGGGGGCTCCCACGTAGTACCACCCTAGAACCAAATGGTTAATAAAGGAGATCCCATGGGACCAAGACCTAAGGGTAACACAAAAAATATATCAAGGGTACAAGAGCACAAACTAAGCCCACTCTTTTTGCCAATTCCTCCCATCAATCCATGTCTAGAAGTATCCATGATAATTAAACCCAATACTCAATTACGAAATGAAAAGACATACCTTTAGATTCAAGAGGCCCACCTTCAAACATACGATCAATACAAATTCATGAGGGACCACATGGTTGGATCAGGTGGCAAAGAAATGACACAACGAGCTAGACGAAGGTTGTAAGAGGTTGTTGGCTGCTAGTTGAGTTCCATTATGGAGAAAAAATTCTCCTAGGGAAATAACCCACGAAGTGTTGGGTAACATCTGGCTCCAACTGGGACATGATCTCTTTAAGAAGTGGGAAAGGCTACTCCAATGTTATGAAACCAACTCCAAAAATAGAAGAAAAGAGATATCAACGCCTTAGAAATCAACCACTTTGATGAGGAAACCTCTAATGCATTAAATAAATGAACAATTCTTGGATGATACAAATGACCAAAACCTCCTTCTATATATAGGAGTTCATGGGGCCACAATATAATCCTAGCCAACCTAAAAATAATAATGTAAGGGCACAATAACAACAATATTGGGGTTACATGGGTACAACAATAACAATAAGGGGGCTACACTAATAACAATAAGGGACTAAACTAGTAATATAGGGACCTAAAATGCCCCTGTCCCTCAAAAAAGTGTTGTCCTCAACGCTTGAGTAGATCTGGGTGCTTTTGTATAAAATTCTCACCCTCCCATGTAGAATCTTTAGTGGGAAAGTTCTTCCACTTGATGAGATACTCTGAAATTGATCGATTTCGTAGCTCTCGAGTTCTGGTTTCCATGACCACTTTAGGTTCCAATATGATTTTTGCTTCCTCATCAAGTTTTGGAAATATTGTTTGAATGTGAATATTTTCACCTATAACCTTCTTTAATCATGAAACATTGAAAATTGGATGCACTTGTGAAGAAGCAGGAAGCTCCAATTTTTATGCCATAGTACCAATCTTTTGCAATAGCTTGTAAGGACCATAGTACTTTGGTGATAATTTATTATCCTTCTTAGCTTGCTTGAGGGACATTTTTTTGTATGGTTGTAGCCATAAAAATACCCTGTCTCCTACATCAAAACTTCTCTCGCTGTGATGTTGATCTGCCTGTTGTTTCATTCGATTTTGTGCCAAATTTAGGTTATCCTTTAAGAGTTGGAGAACTTGTTGTTGATGCTTGATGTGATATTCCACTGCTTTAACCTTAGAATTTTCTCATAAATATTATGTGATGGACGGTGGATGATATCCATAAAGTTCCATAAATGGGGTAATTTTTGCTGCAGTATGGAAGGAAGTGTTATACCACCATTCAACGAGAGGTAACCACTTGACCCATTGTGTTTTTTTATCAGATACAAAACAACGAAGATATTCTTCCAAAAATTTATTCACTATCTCAGTTTGACCATCGGATTGGGGATGATAAGGTGAGCTAATTGAGTACCCAAACAAGAAAATAACTCCATCCAAAAATTTTCAGTTAAAATGGGATCTTTGTCGCTCACAATAATCTTTGGGTTTCCATGTAGCTTTTGAAATGTGTCCATAAATTTAGTAGCAATTGTACTTGCTTTAAATGGATGAGATAATGCACAAAAGTGTGCATACTTGGTAAGTATATCAACTACTACCATGATGACACTCTTTCCTTTGGACTTAGGTAAACCTGTGATAAATTTCGTTGAAATATCCTCCCAACGTTGACTTAGAATGGATAAAGGTTGTAGAAGACACATGGTCTTAATTGTATCCACTTTATTTTGTTGGCAAACCAAACATTCCACCACAAACTTTTGAATATTAGATTTAAGGCCATCCCAAAAAAATTCTTTCTTCACCCTGTGGTAATTTTTTAAAAATTTTGAGTGTCCTCCTAAAGGAGAAGTGTGCAATTCCAAAAGAATATTTTTTTTTAGTTGGAAATTCTTACAAAGATCTAAGCGATCTTTGCACCATAAGGAATCATTTTTCCAACTAAATGTATTAGATGTACTAGGATCTTGCTGCAACTTTTGAATGAGTGTTCACACTTCTTCATCCTTCTTCCATTCATCCCTTGCTTCGGTTATCCAATCTAGTTGGATAATAGAAATGGCACAAAGCAATGCTTCCACCTCTTCATTATTTCTTGAGAGTGCATCTGCAACAACATCTAGCTTCCCTTTTTTGTAGATTATTTCAAAGTCATGACCCAACATATTTGTGACCCATTTTTTCTTCTCTTCTAAAGAAGTCTTTGTTCCAAATTTTTTTTAAGACTATCATGATCTTTGTTCCAAAAAGTGTTTAATACTATCATGATCAGTTTTTACCTTGAAGTTTCTTCCCATTAGGTAAGGTCGCCATTTTTTTAGTGCATGTAGTATTTCTAACATTTCCTTCTCATAAATAACTTTCTGTAAATACTTTACTTTGATTGCATGACTTTAAAAAGCAGTGGGTCTTCCTTCTTGCATTCAATCAACACTAATTCCATTTCCTGAGGCATCACATTCCACAATAAAGGTTTTTGTGAAATCTAGAGTAGCTAAGACTGGTGTTAGGCACATTGCCTCTTTAAGATGTTCAAAGGCCTTAGTTGCTTTAGGAGTCCATGAAAATGAATATTTCTTCAATAATGTTGTTAGAGGTTCTACTATTCTCCCATAATTCTTAACAAACTTGCGATAATACCCTGTTAACCCGAGAAATCCTTGCAATTTCTTTATGGTTGTGGGGACTTTCCATTCCTTAATGGCTTTGATTTTGTTAGGGTATACCTTAACACCTTCGTGAGATACAATATGACCCAAATATTCCACCTCTTCTACTCCAAAGAAAAATTTGGATGTGTTTTCATATAATTGTTTCCCCTGCAATAGTTTGAGCACCCTGTCAACATGTTGAACTTGATCCTTTCAAGACCTGCTGTAGATTAGTATATCATCAAAAAATACTGGCACAAATTTTCTAAGGAAGGGTTTGAAAATGGAATTCATCAACCCTTTAAATTTAAAAGGTGCATTGGTAAGGCCAAAAGTCATGACCAAAAATTCATAATGACCCTCATGAGTTTGAAATGTTGTTTTCGGAATATTTTCAGTCTTCATTCTAATTTGATGACATCCTAAATGAAGATCCAACTTGGTAAAATAAATTGCTCCATGTAATTCATCCAATAATTCATCAATAAAAGAAATTGGAAATTGATCTTTAATGGTGAGCTTATTGATATCCCTATAGTATGGACACATGTGCCATGATCCATCCTTCTTAAGCACTAATACTACTAGAGCAAAGAAATAAATTTGACTAGGTTGAATTTCTGCAATCATACGTTCAATTTCTCTCTTTTAGACATAAGGATATCTATAAGGCATGATGTTTGGAGGAAAAAATCATGGAATCAAATGAATAGCATGATCAGGACCACGAATAGGTGGGAGGCCTTTGGGAGTTTCAAACACCTTGGAATGATTGTCCAAGACTTTTTGGAGATCTGCAGAAATAGATGATTTTTATGTTGGAACTTCTAGTGATCATAATTGTGCAATTATGCCTCATTGTTATTTCTTCAGAAACATTTTCATGACATTAGAGCTTATAATATTTATTGGCTTCCCTGTGATACCCCGTAATTTGACTTCCTTTCCTTTTGAAAACAAATTCAAGAAAAATTCTTGAAAATTAAAAGCTACCGTCCCCAAAGATTGTAACCATTGTACTCCTAGTACAACATAAACACCTCCTATTGGAATGGAAAACATTGGAATATTCAATACATATTCCCCCATGGTTAGCTTGATATTATGGCATTTTTCAAAGAAATTTATAGTTCCTCCATTTGCAACCATCGCTTGACATTCTGGTGCTGGGTATAGGAAACAATTCAATTCCTTGGCTACCTTACAATGAATAAAAGTATGGGTACTACCCGAATCAGTCAACGCTATTACCTTTTTATTTTTGATATGTCCTTATATCTTGAGAGTTTGAGGAGTATTAATTCCTGCCAATGCATTACATGATATGGTCAGACTCATTTCTTCCTCTTCTAGGTTTGGTTCCTGGTGTATATCCTCTTCTTTTGAAGATTCTTGTTCATTTTCCTCTTCCTCTTCACAATCTATGTAAAATAATTTCTTCTCAGCACACTTATGACTTTTAGTGTATTTGATATCATAACTGTAGCAAAGCCCTTTTGCTATTTTTTCTTCCAATTATTGTGGTGTCAACCTTGTAGTTTTTGGAAGTCTAGGAGTAGCAACACTTCTATCTTTATATACGTGAGTGGTAGGCTTCCTTGTCGCCATAATTTTACATTCAATTTTTCTTGCTAACCTGAATGCTTTTTCCAATGAATTAGGTTCTCAAGAGAAAAATTCATGTTGAATTTTAACCTTTAAAGTCCCTATGAAGACATCAATCCGGTGTTCCTCTGGAATATCATTTACCCTTATATTCAATTTTCGAAAGACCTCAATGCGCTCCACCACTGAACCATTTTTTTTGAGATTTATCAATTGGCTAAAGAAGGTGTTGCTTTTTGTATCCTCATAATGTGCTATCATTTCCTATGTAAAAATTGAACAAGTGACAATTTTTTTACGGGAGCAAAGCCATCTATACCATAAAAGTGTATTTTGTTCTAAATGTAAAGTTGAAATGCGTACCTTTTATGTGTTTTGCACATTATTGAGAGGAAAATATTGCTCCATATGTAGTATCCATGTTACGAGATCCTTGCCATCAAACTCCCTCATATCCATATTTGGAATATGTTGGTTCTTCCATCCAAAATTAGAGTTTATGAAATCACAATTAACATTTATTTTTTTCTCATCATTAGTTTCATCTACTATCTTTTTGGCGTTAGAAAACATTTCTCGTATCAACTTTTTCAAACCTTCAATGTGTGTATTTAGATCATTCTTCATGTTTTCCATGTTGTCTTTCATGTCATCCATCTTAGCTTCCATGACATCCATATTATCTTCCACGCCTTTCTTCAAACCATCTATCTTAGCTTCCACGCCTTTCTTCAAAACTTTCATTTCATTTTGTGTTTCTCTTTGCGAGAGCGAAATTTGGTGCACTTTCTCTTGTAATTTTGATATGTCATGTTAGAATTATCCATCTTCATGAGTCATAGTAGAGCCTTATAAAGGCTTAATGGGTGTTGAATTATTCTTAGGGGGAATTTTATAACTTACTACTGATATATATTCTAAAATATTCCCTTGGAATCAAATCAAATTGATTTTTCACACAAGACTTATGCAATTCGAAAAAAAAATACACACCTTTTTATTGATTTCAAGGAGCTCGATATTGAAATTGAATTATCTATGTTATTTCGGAACTTAAATATCTAGAATTTGGCCTTGTAGTAGACCTCTGAAGCTTATTTAAATTGCCACAGGTCTCACCTAATTTGGATTCCTCAAGGAAAAGTAATGCCCAATATCCCACAATGACCTAATTACGGACTGGTTTAGTAGAGAAACCTTGTACAACATGCCACGTGTCACTGTTTCCTCCTTCGGCTCTGAAATTGATACAAAGGGAACTAGAGTCTGTGTACTTGCAGTTACTTTTACATAATTCCAGTATAATGCTTAGAGAGAGAGTTATGACGATTTTCCCACGGTCACTGCTTTGAGATGAAATTCAGAAGCCTAAACAATCCCTAACTTACACAGACACTATCTCTGGAAACATTGTGAATCAAGCTCTGAAATTTTTCCACGATGTTCCTCAGGATAGCGGCTTCGATCCGTAAAATTTCATATTCTGAACCCTCGTAGAAAAAACGTTATAGTGAAAATTCCATGATGACCTGTTTAGGTTAAATTCGGGAGCCTGCAAAAATCCCTCACTTGCACAGATCATATCTCCAAAAATAGTGTGAACTAAGATCTAAAATTATTCAATGACATTCCTCACGATTTTGGCTTCGCTCTGTAAAAATTTCAACTTCTGAGCCTTCGTAGAAAAAACGTTATAGCAAAAATTCCACGATGACCTATTTGGAGTAGCGAAACCCTAGAATACAAAGCTATGATACCAAATGTTATGAAACCAGCTCCAAAAATAGAAGAAAAGAGAGATCAATGCCTTATAAATTAACCAATTCGAGGGGGAAACCTCCAATACATTACATAAATGAACAATTTTTGGATGATACAAATGACCAAAACCTCCTTCTTTATATAGGAGTCCATGGGGCCATAATATAATCCTACCTGACCTAACAATAATAATGTAAGGGCACAATAATAACAATATTGGGGTTTCAAGGGTACAACAATAACAATAAGTGGGCTACACTAATAATAATAAGGGACTAAAATAGTAATATAGGTTCCTAACATACGATCAATACAGATGTGTGAGGGACCACATGCTTGGCTTAGGTGGCAAAGAAATGGCACAACGAACTAGAAGAAATTTTTAAGAGGTTGTTGGCTGCTAGATGAGGTCCATTATGGAGAAAAATTTCTCCTAGGGAAATCACCCATGATGTGTTGGGTAACATCTAGCTCCAACTAGGACGTGATCTCTTTAAGAAGTGGGAAAGGCTACTCAAATGGGAGGTCATGATAAGTCCAACAATCCCTTGGTCACCATAGACCTATTATCTGCACACATCAATGATAAAATCCATGGGGAAACATGTTTCTCACGGTGTCTTATGATCACCCATGCTTAATGTAAGATGATAAAATAAACAAGTAATAAAATATGCAAATTTTAATCTAAGTACAACTAATATATCATGAGAAATATCATATGAAATTAGTTCTAATGCATAAAATAAACATGCATTGAATCCTACACCAACATGCATATATATATGCTACCACTATGTGTAATCATAAATACAATGTAGCTAGCATATCATCATATCAATATCAATATACTTATGCTTTTTGTTATGATTAATCATGTAGTAAATTTCAAATCCAATGTGGTCATAGTCACATGGAGGATGGAGGGAGTGGGAGGCAGGAGAACATGATCCCTCTTCAAGGTAAAAGGAATCCCTAGGAGAAATAAAATGAGTCGATCTAGAAGTCTTAGGTTTTCCCTCCAATTATAGAATGGAGGAATGGATGATCACTCTTAAGAACTCCCTAGCACAATCATTATTTATCGTATTATTTTTTGTAGATGCCACCAGGCCGTGATGAAAGTGGAAGGAATGTTGAGGAAAAGAAGAAGTGCAACAAATAGGGTGCTCGAGGTGATGGTCACCTTGGAGAGCGGAGGATATGGAGTGACCAAAACCCTGAGGGTTTGTCCAAGGAGGTAAAGTATAATCACCGAGGGGCTCTTCCTTGACACTACACTCGGAATGGGAAAAGGGCTCATAGACACTTGGGATTATATGACTAGGGGTGAGACAATCACCTGTGGGAGACACAAGATGATGAAAAAGAGGAAAATACAAAAGGGAAAGTGAAAAATTATATTCAACATGTATTTCCTCCTCCAAACCATAATCTAAATTCTTAAGTGATTTGAATATATATTCATAAGGAAGATATGTCGTAGTCTTATTGATTTCATCGTTATTAGTACCAAATATTGATTTTCCCCTAAAAGGAGAACCAAATACTCCCAATTACCACTCCTCTTGCAAAGGAAAATAATAATCCTCCTTCCTAAGGGTATCGATGGATATGTGATCATAAGTAATGCTCAAGAGAAAAGGAATACTAATTTCAACCTCATCCTTTTTTTCAATATCATAAATGGGAGCACAATCAAATTGAGGCCCAAAAATTTTCCATTTATCCTTTTCCATGATGAAATAGTCTTCAATGTTATCTTCCAAGCAGCTCATGGGACCACCTTCCTCAAGGTCCTGAAAAGGATATTTATCAGGAGTGACATCCTCGATAAAGGTAAGGTAAGCCTTAACTTTACTTTCCATAGCCTAGTCATCCTCAACACATGTTTTCTTAGAATCATCCCATACATCATGTAGATTCAACAAGGAATCATCTTCCTCAGCTATATACTCAAGGGTATATTCATCTTATTTAGTTAAACGATGGGATGACTCTTCTTTCCTCTTCTCTTGAATAATAATAACTAAGGTATTTTTTACATGATTTTGGTAGTATGCTTCTAAGAGGAGTGAATTAGTGGGGTTTTATTTATACTCACATTTAGTATTATGAAACTTCACCTATTCTTCATGGAAATGAAAAGAATAATTCATCAGAATTAAATCCCCTCACTAACCTTCTCCATGAACTACTATATTCATCCATTATTTCTTGCGTGATTTGGAGGCTCAGAGGATCCAACTCTTCATCATCCCCAGAAGAGATATTTTCTTTTTTATTTCCATTTTCTTCCACCTCCATACCTGCCATTTTCTCATCATCCTTGCTTGCACTTGATCTTTCTTCAATGTCATCCAATTTATTTCCCTTTGTGCGAATTTGTACCTCGTTATATTCTTTGATCAGTTTATCCAGGATATTCAAAGCACAGGTTATGTGGGAAAATTCAAGAAGACGAGTAGGATCCCTCTCATAGGAACACCTCACTGTGTCGAGTTGTGCTTGTTGAGGCCTATAAAACCTAAGCATGAATTTCATATCCATACCTTCCAATATAGTTTTATAGGATTCTGCACACTTAGCCACATTATTTTGTAGTTCTTGAATGTATTTTTTATTAAGCTTTGAAAATATAGGACTTAGACAAACCTCCATTTTATGATAGTCCATTATTTATGATTTTGAATATTAGGATTAAGATGGAGTTTCCAAGGTGAAATGGAGTGCCTTGATAAATTCTTGCTTCACCCAACAAGAATTAACTTTAGAGTGAAATGAAGAACTAGGGCTTCATTCTTCCAATGGAGTCACCAAGAATGATATATCAGTATTTTTGTATGGATAACCAGACACACGTCTCATCCCCGAAAACGGAACCAGAAATGTTACCACTCAAACCAGCAGGAGACCTAAGGGGTGTTCCTATGAGCGCAACTTCTAGTTCAAGGGTAACGATGGAGACTTAGCCCATTGTCACCACGGCTAAGGCTCCCTTCGCTTTATGGTTTTTCACCGATGGGAGGAGTCCTAATGTTTTTGGAATCCAGTTATGAAGGATATGTCAATGAATGGGCATGAAGTGACCTCGAAAAACCTTTCCCTAGGATAGAATAAAGAGTGAGACCTGATTTCCTTTTAAGCAAGGGATTTGGTCTTCTAGGGGAAGAGGGGCGAGGATTGGAGGGAGAGGATGAAGTGTACAACTTGTAGAGGTACTTCCCGATCCCTAAAATCATATAAGAGCTTATATTCCCAAATAGTCTTGATGAATGTTACACATTATTTTTTCACATTCCTCGGTCCTTATCCTAAGTGTCTTCTTTTGTATCGCACATGCCACAAACTTTGCAAAGAGAAAAAAGCCATGAAAACTTATTCATGTTGGATAACATGCTTAAAATATCCCTGAAGACCTAAAATATAAATTCCTTGAATCCTTTTGTGCCGCCTTTTTGTCCATGATTTTACAATTTTTATTAAATAATATGTTCCTTTCACTAATGTTTTTAATCATTATTATCTCGTTAAGAGGCATCCATATGAAATATTACGAATTCTTCTTGTTAAGTATTTTAGGTATAAATATCATTAATACAAGATTAATAAAGGATTGTCTATTGTAGGTTTAAAAGTGGTTCAATTATGCTTTTGACTTGCCTGCACCAGAGCAGAAATGGATTCTTGCACCATAGTAGGGGAGAAAAGAGTACTATGAGAAGCAGGTTGCATCTTTCGAATCATTTGAGGAGGTTGATAAATTGTATAATAATGATGACTGACTTGAGGAACAACACTATCGGTAATTGAAACATGAATCTACAGTGAATATCATAGTAAATGTATTCAATTTTTCCAATGTACTTTTGTTGGCATTATTGTATTATCTTCCATAATGGAAACTCTAGGATTCTAGGTGTTGATTGAGGTTGTTAGACAGATTATTGAAGATAAAGGTTCGACCAAGATTTCCTACTCATAGTTGGAGTAACTATATATCATTATTAGCTCTTTGGTTGTACTGTAGAGCCCCTAGAAGTGAGATAGTAGGAACTTACGCAAAATATCAATATATTGATGTTGTCACCAATGTTAATTAAAAACTTAATTAGTTCGAATCGATTGCACTGCATGAGCATGCAATAAGGATCTACGCTAGCTTAATCAATGTCAATGATTATCATCAACCTGGCGTGGAAGCGGGAAAGAAGGCTGTTATAGAAATATTGTCTCTTCGAAAGAGGGTCCTTTCTGATCTAAATGAGGTCAGTTGTGAAGAACCCATTGAGCCGTTGATATTGGACTAGATAGCAGAACAATGGCATTATGACTTCATAAATCACTCTTTCTGACCAGGCACTAATTGTTGAAGGTAACCACGGGTCAATTAGAATAAGATATGAACGTACCATTCTTGCATGTGACAATTTCTAGCGAGTTCCCATGATTCTATCTAGAACAGCCATGGAAGGAGGACTTGGGATCTCTTTACAGGAACATGCATCAAAATTATATGTAGGTAGCTTGATTCATATTCTATCATTTCAATACAAGATGATTTATGCAATTGCGGGTTGGGCTTCAGAATAAGTTTTGTCACTTGGCTGCGAGGAACATTTGGATCCTGCAGGCATGGGTTCATTTTATAATGAAGAAGATATTGTTGAGCATCATGTGAGATCTATTATTTTTGCTGGAGTGATGCCCATGGAAATTGATGTGCAGTCTCCTTATATAGCTGAGGTCCAGCTCTTGTGTAAATGTCTTGATCAAATACCAGAGGATGCAGGCATGCAGGTTGTAAGCGTGGACAATTTTCAAGGTCGTGAGGTTCATGTTGTTGTCATACCAATCCATAATTGTGAGGATCTAATGCTTCTTAAGAAAGAAGGTTTTAAAAAGAAGAATCCTACAACACCTTTAAACATTGTTGTAGATCATATGGTGTAGGTCTTACATGGTATATGCACATTTTAGAATGGATAAGCTTCTTTGTCTCATCCCCAACAATGTTGACCTCAAGACGATATTGATATTTTGAAATCTCTATTCGATACATCAGCGAGAAGCCCATCATCACGCAAAGAGGAAAAGAATAGTTGAAACATACCTTCCAGAAACAACATCATCCCAGGAAAAGAGGAGCAATTTACCTATTTTCAACATTTAGCTGCAAACCAATTTTTATTCATGGAAAATTATTGAGATTGATTAGTTGTTGAAAGCCCCAATTTGTAAATTAGATGAATATAAGATATTACTGTGAGAAAACCAGAATTAGATGGATAAGAATTAGGAAATAGATCAAGGGAATTTTTGACAAGAATGGAATATGAATGTTGTGATTAGTAATCGATAGTAATGGAATATAATTGGAAGCAAGGAGAGAATCTTGAGATCCAGATCTAGGGAGGAAATATTGAGATCTGACATCGAATTTTCTGAGCACAAGAAATTGTAATGGTTAGCAGTTGATGTAATTGCTAATTGATATTTAAATCGATGTTTTGATTGAATTCAATAATTTTGGTTCTGGCATTTTCCTTTATATAATTGCTATGGTTTTTATTCCATTTCTGAGTTTTGGGTTAGTTTAGGACTTGCTCCAAGAAGTGGCAAGGATCCACCGTAACCTGGAGTCGAGTCTGAAATTATTTATAGACGTAGGAATTGTGCTTTACTACAAAATTATATTTTTTTTTGGAATTTTTTTCTAATAGGATTGTAGATTTCCTGATCCTGTACTTAATCATTAATTTATTTTTCTTGAATTTGGAGTGATATCATGATCATATTGTTGAAAATTCTTAGTGAATTTAAGCATTCAGTTTGCATATGGTTTAAATCATTTTAATATTTTGTTTGGATTGTGAATTCCATTAAGAGAACTGCATATTTTCTAAAGCTTAATTATTGTATTTATGAATTAGAACAAGATTTTATTCCTGAATTAATTACAATGATGTTAGTAGTGTGGGTAATTGAACGCGAGTTGCGTGTATTTCTTATGAAACATTTATCTCCTAGGATCTAGCTTAGTAATTATATCTCTTATTTTAATTAAGACCTTTCTTGTTTCTCATAGCATAATCATTCCTTTGAAAAATTTTGAGTATGAATTTGATCATGCAAATAGAGATATCGAGTTGGGTAGAGATAGGTGTTGAAATATCCATTTCACAATTTGAATTAGGTTTATATTTCATAGTATGGGCTAGTTTAAATCATCTCATTTAAGAGTATCATTTTGAGTTATTAAATTATCATAGGATAATTTAGATGTATTTTTTCCATAATTTTTCATTACAAGTAAATATATGCTTAGTCTCTTTAATGATTAGAAGTTGAAAACCTTGCTTAAGGTTTTAGGTGAGTTAATAAGATTGCCTTTTGATTACAGAGAATTAGAATAAGGATTGACTTAAGTATATTTCTTTCAGATTTCTTTTGTTTTAAGTGTGAGTTTGCTTGGCTAATAGAAGAGTGTTTTTATCATTTTATACTCGACGATCATCAATAAGGAAACTTATATACTCTGACCATTAAGTTGAGGCAAGACGTGGTACAACTCGCGTTTACGACTCCCGAATTGACAATTAATATTGAGAGGTTTAATCCGACAATTAAAACTCCAAACATTTTGGCGCTCTTGCTTGGGAGTTGTATTTTGTTTTAGGTAAAATTATTATTACAGAATTTCAAGGGTATTGCAGGACATCAGAGGGCAGAGAGTGTACAGTAAGATGTGAGTGACGAGGCACAAATCCACTTTTTTGGGGTTGATCTAAAGTCTGACCATTGTTTCATATCTTCGAACTTTATTTTCCTTTTATTTATGCATAAAAGTAGAAGTAGGCCTTAGAATATTCCAAAATATTTTATGAGACATTTAATTTATGAATTTCTTTTCTTTCAATAGATTAAATATTTCTTTGATTCAACATTTTTCCCAACATGTCGTTCCCTTACTTTTATGAAAATTTATTTTTTATGTGAATGTGGTGAGATTTATTTCAGGCAATAGATTTTAAATTCATTTATCTTCAGAATCCAGTCTTCAAAGTTATATAATATTTGGGGTGTTGTAAGAATCCTTGTGTGCTAATCCATGTGATGACAGAAATACCAGTTGGCTTGTTGAGAAGAAGAACATGGTATTTTGAGGAATCATTCAATGAGGAGTTTTTATGCTGCTACAGAGACAGACAACTCATCCAATGAGGAATTAACAAAAGAAGAATTTAACACCTTGCTTGAACGTAAATTCAATATTATTAAATATTTGATTTTGAAATTGGATGATTTGCATGAATAAAAGAAGGATGAAGAACAATTGCTTATCCTTTGCACCAAAAAGAAACAATGCCTTGGAAAGCGTCCACTTAGTGGTCTAAAACTTTGCGAGGATGTTCATGCAACCAAAAATTTCCCATCACTACCATGATTACGAAAGGAACTTAGGGAATCAAGTAAGGAATCAAATCAACTACCAGGTATAACTCAAAACTCATTATCATTTAATAGTTGGAATAATTCTTATTTTCCTAAGCAAGTTCCTCAACATGGTTATAATCCTGCAGCTTCATGGAAAAATTTTAATCCTCCTTCAATTGAATATCCTATTTCATGGCCACAATAGCCCTCTCCTTGGCCCTCATCCTCAAGCCAGATATCTCCATGGCCTCAAGAATTTTCTGGATTCTTCTCTCTAGGGAAATATCCCATGCAAATTAAATCATATCATCACCAACAACAACCACAATTTCTTTCAAATGCACCATTAACTTATCCTCTTCCATGGTCCCAGCTACATGTGAAACCTTATCCTAGCCTTAATCCATACCCTAACCCTAGTTAATAACTTAATCATTACCCTTGTTAGGAATCTCTAATAAGCAAGATTGACAAATTCCGATCACAGAAACAACATCGTTTCAATGAACTTTGGGATTATAGGATCTAGCCCTCCTGAATCCGAAGAGGGATCTCTCCAATATGTACAAATATGGATTTGTCTTTGAAATTTAGGGTAATAATATTAGGCTAGTTATGAAGGCCAAGGGTTTGTTTTGTTTTTGGATGGTTGAGCATGAAGACTATTTGAGGTAAAAGTTCTAAGTGTAAAAAGTTTCAAAGGTGAGAAGTTGCAAGTGGATAGAAAGAATTTGGCTAAAAGATAGATATAACACTGGCTTTTAATCCATTAGGCTATGGAGTCATAACAGGGCTTTAATTGAATAACAAAATCAAGAATGATCTAAGGGGCAAGTCATCTACACCATAAGATTATTGAGTTTTAAATGATGGAATGGGAACAATAAAGTGTTGGAGGGGTGGAAACTAATAATAATTTCACAAGGGATTTATAGTCAGTCCAACAAGAAGAGCCTCTTAAGTAACTGTTTAAAACCAACCAAGTGCAGAGCTAACCATTGACTTCTTGAGTAAGTTTGTATTAAAGCAGCTTAATTGACAAACAATCCAGTAATCCACATAATTACCTTCAGAGAGTATGAAAAAATATAAGAGGAAACAAAGTGTAACTTAAGATCAAATAGAGTACTTTAAAACCTAGTCTTCTTTCAACCAACACCAAGGGAAACTTTCAGAATCTGCCTTTGGAGAATAGAAGTTAGAAACAGGGCAAACCATCACTTTCTAGTCTAACTTTAATAAGCGAATAAGGAAAATAAATTTCAAGAACAATGTTTAAAGCACACAGTAGGATGAGGGAACTCCAACATTCCTAACTGCTTAAACTGTATTGAATCATTCTTAAATAAACAATTTGGAGGAAAACATTGAGATAAAGATTTTTCAGTTAGAGAAGGGAATTGATAAACAGTAGATCCTAACTCTGTAAATGTTGTTCTTTATAAGAGAATCATGAACAATATGGCATACATAGAAGGAAAACAGTAACAAAGAAAGGGCACTTCACTAGTAATATAGAACAGGATCGCAAGAAACAACTTGTTATTGATGTCAAACCAGTTACAATCATCAAGTCCAAAGTTTCAGTTCAACAATCATCTTCACTATTTAGCCTAACTTATCTAGCACAAACAGAGCTTCAAGGGCCAGTGAATAATATTTACAATCAGAAGTTTCAAGCTCAATTACATAACAATGCTCAGCAACCTAATCAACCAACAGTTTCTCATCTTCTACTGAAGTATTTATAGAAGGATGAGGAGGTGGGATCTAACAAAAGATCTCAAGGATAATTAATACTGACTTAAGACTTCTCGGCCTTTTGAGGGGCTTGATGGAGAATTTTACAGGTGGACAGTTCTATTAATGTTTTACAATTAATATCAAAGCTCAGTGGGAGCTTTGTTGACTTTAAGGCTCTGCATAATATGGGAGTAACTCTGCAGATATTTGTTACATTGAAATTCCTTGCAGCAGTAATTCCCTGGCTGTGTTGGAGGTGAAATATAAGATTTGGAACAATAACTCCAGCCTCTGTTTTCAATGATTTTAAGGCACAGGTGGCGTTTATGGTAGCTGAGGAATCAATTCGCCTCAAAATGCAGCGGTGGAGGCCTCTTTGTCTGATAGATATTTTTGGATTTTCTTTTAATTTTGTTTTAATTTGGGGGATTAGGATTTTGATATTCAATCTTAGCCGTAATCCCTAAATCTGTCTTCAATCTTCATTCTGACGCGCTCTGTCTTTAGAAAACTGATACTATTTTTAAATGCATTTGAAACATAGTGTCTTGTCGATGTGCAGGGCCGCGCAAGGCTCTTTATGGTATCAACGCTCATGAATCATTAAGAAAAAAATGGAATAGACCCTGCGAATGGTTCTCTTTAATAGCTCAAAAGCGGAGGAAATGTCTTTCCCGGCCTTCGGCCTTTCTCTTCAATACAATGGAAAACCATTAAAAAGACCTAAAAAAAACATAAATAATTAAAAAATCCTGCGAAATGGGTTAAACTGCTTCAAAAGGTGGGAGAGGAGTGTAGCCATTGGATCTGGACACATGGACAGTCTAGATCTAATCGGGAAATAGCAATCGGTGGGAGAAGAAAAGGGGTGCGATGAAAAAACTCCAATGCGATCGAAAGGGCCGAGGCGATTAAGCGATGGACTTTGATCTAAGAACGAGATCAATGGTGGAGAATGAATCAGGGGAGTCGTAATCGGAGGTCGGGAATGAGGTTATGCGATTGCGCGATCAGAGAAAAGGACGATGCGATTGCGATGATCGAGGGATAGGCCGATGCGATTGCGATGATCGGGGATAGGCCGATGCAATTGCACGATCAGCCAATCGCAATCGGCGGTAATGAATATTGAAACCGCACCAAAGAAAAATTTCGATGCCGATAAGTGCCATATGGGTTTAGCGCCTAGTTTCAAGGTGCGAGCATGTGGGGGAAGTGGTTTAGGACTTAGCCCAAAGGGGCTTAAGTCCATAGTTAAAGACTTGTATTTTTTATGAAATTTTCAGAGTTTTCAATCGATTTTAGAGGTTTCGGTAAAGCTAAAGAATGGGTCTTTAACCTTATAACAGTGATTTTCATGAGGGGAAGAAAAGAAATCATGAAAAAAAAGGTGTTTTTATGGAGAAAAAGGGGAGAAAATGAAGGTTTGAGAAGGGGGAAAATGATGGTTTCTCAACAGTCTTTTCTCATGTTTTTTGTAGAAATTCAGAGTATAAAATGGAAACAGCAATGAAGATTTTGGGATAGAGGCATGAGGCCTAGAAGAGTCTTCAAGAGCCAAAAAATTTTAGAAATAAAATTTGTTCTTTGAAGGCTCAAAAATTCTTAGCCACCTTTGCTATAACAAATACTATAGGTGGCTAACAGTGGCTCCACTTGGGGATGGTGCCTTCATGAAGGCATCAAGAACTTTAGACTTGCTTTCTCTGGGAGGCTGAATTGTGCTTGATTCATTGGATTGCTCTTCCTTTGCTAGGATGATCTTGCTCTGAAAACATATTAGCAACTATAATAAAAATGGACTTTCATCTACAAGCTTTCTACCTACCCAATCCTACAGATCTAAGATTTTTTCTTCTTGGAGTGCACTTGGATTGGAAAACTCTCTTACAGCATTTTATTCTTTTTGAAAACAAAAATATAATCTATTTCTACTCCTTATTTCTTCATAGATTCAGATTAAACAGTTGAACCCATATAATTCTCTACCTAATCTACTATCTGTTGGGATTAAACTGTCCAACAGACCTTATTCTCTAAATTCTACAACAGAAATTTTAAAAGCATTCAAGTCAGGATTAAATAGTCTAACTTGAAGCTGGTCTATGGCATAAAAAAAGATGCACACAGACATTTATTTTAGTAGAAAATTAAATCAAAATGGAAGGCTTAAGGTATGAAAATTTAAAGCACTTCCTTCATCTTTTTACAACTCTATTTTTACTCTTTTTTGAGTTGTTTCTTCCTTGTTTTCTGGTTTAGATTTTGAACTGATTTAGAACCATATTTTTTTATCTTTTGACTCAGAAAAGAATAGATTTGAGTCATTCTTTTGCTTGGAAATTTAGGTTGATATTTTGAACATGTTTGAACCTTTCATTTCTTTCCTAATATACCTACTAATAAGCCAAGATTAAACATTTTGGCAAATCAAATTCACTATCCTATCAGTAGTAAATTTAAAAGCTAATTAGTCAAGATTAATCTGTTTGACTAACTAGAAGTGTGTTTTGTAGGAGTGGCTTTTTAAGCTTGCGCACTTTGAGATTTGTTTCTCTTTTTTGGTATGGGGCTGTATCTTTATTATTTTATCAATCTGCCCTCTTTTCTTTCTTTCATTATTTTTGAATTTTTTATTTTTATAACTTTGAATGCAATGGTGGATGAGATATTTATAATGGAAAATAAATATAAAAAAGGCTTCAAAACATGTCAAGGATCAAGAGAAGTAATGTTTAAACATCCTACGATTGACAGGACCTCCAACCAATTCTGCTCCATTCAACTCTTGCAAGAAAAATGCATTGTCAAATCCCCACTATTGAAATGGGGCTTCAATAGTGATTGGATGCAAAGGCAGGGGCAGGAGTTTTCTTTTTCCTTCAAAAAGCTAACATTTATGACAGGCTATGATCATCTTGTGGATATCAAGAAGAAGAGTAGGCCAATATAAACCAGCCCTCAAAATTTTGTTGGCTGCTGTCTTCCAGTATAAATGACCTCTGCACTCTCCTTCATGGAACTCGTGCTTAACATTCTCTGCATCAAACTCAGGAAAAAATTTAAGCAATAGACCACTTGCATTTTTCCAATAAAGGAATTGATCAATAATGCAATATTTTACAGCTTTCAATTTAAGGAATCTTGCCTTTGTCTTTTTCAAACCATGAGGTGTATTCAAATTAAGCAAAACATAAATAATATCAGCATACCAAGGATAATTCATAAAATGGTTTTCAACAATAGGAGTTGGGATTTCTTCTGGGTCATCCAAAACATTAATCATATTAATATCAAGAATTTCAAAATTGGATTCAGCCATTAGTCTAGCTAGACCTTGGCCTTTGACGATTTTAGTGGGTTTTATCTCTAGATCATATTCAAGAATAATAGCAGTCCACTTACCTCTCTTACCATCTGGGTCCTGTGTTAAAATGTCTTTAACGACTAAATTTGGGACAAAGGCAATGATGTGTGAGTGAAGGATGTATACTCTAAAGTCTTTCAACGCTTTAACCAAAGCAAAAGCTTGCTTTTCCATAATGTTATACTTCAAAGGGGAATCCCTCAATGCCTTGCTAAAGAATGCAATAGGCTGCTCTTGTCCTTGTGGATTTTTCTGTAAAAGGACAGCAGTTATGGTATGTTCTGATGCAAATGAAAAGATATAAAAATCTTTTGAGAAATCAGGACTTATAAGAACCGGTGTTTTGGTTAAGGCTTGTTTCACCAGCTCAAAGGACTTTTTTGCTTCCAAGGTCCATTTCACCCTTGCTCCTTCTTCAACATGTTTGTGATATTCCTAAGGAGCTCAGCCAAGTTGGGGATGAACCTTCTCAAAAAGTTAATCTTTCCAATGAAAGATTGCAACTCTTTGATGTTTTAAGGATGAGAGATTTGCAATATAGCCTCAATCCTCTTTGGATCTATCTTTATACCCTCTTCAGAAATAATGTGCCCAAGAAGTTTACCTTCTTGGAGACCAAATAGTGTCTTCTTAGGGTTTAATGATATTCCAAACTTTCTGCATTTCTCAAAAAAATTTCTTAAATGTTCCAAATGTTCTTCATCTGTTTTTGAAAACACAGTAACATCATCAAGATAGATAATGATGAAGTAGCCCAGTTCTTCCGAGAAAGCTATGTCCATGGCTCTTTGAAAAGTTGCTCCAACATTCATTAGACCAAAATGCATTTTCACATACATGAAAGTGCCCCATGGTGTAGTAAAGGTTGTCTTTAATTGATCAGCAGGGTGAACTAAGATCTGATTGTACCTTGAATATCCATCCAGCAAAGAAATTATTTTAGACCCTACCACTCTTTGCAAAATATGATCCATCTTGGGAAAAGGGTAGTTGTCTTTTAATGAAGCTTTATTTAAGTCTCTAAAGTCTATAAAAAGCCTGATCTCTCCAATTTTCTTCCTAACAGACACCAGATTGGATACCCATTCAGAATATCTAATAGGGACAATAATACCACCATCATTCACTTTCATGATCTCCTTCTGAACCAACGGTAACTGAACGGGGTTTATTCTGCAAAGCTTCTGTTTGAATGGTTTTTGGTTCTCTTTGAGGGGAGTTTTGTGCTGTATTATTTCAGTGTCATAGGATTTAAGATCTTCGTAACTCTAGGCAAAAAGATCAGAAAACTTTTTAAACAGCTCAATGTATTTAAGTTTAATGTGAGCTGGTAAAGTCTTGGATAGTTTAATAATCATAGGCTTAAGTTCACTGCCTATATTGCACTCTTATACCTCGGTCTCTACAGGTTTCAGTTTTGGTTTATTTGCCACATCATTAAAATCGAACAACTCTTCTAAAGGAGTCATACCTTTAGGCAAACTTTCATCTTTAGAATGCAAAGTTTCTAACTCTGTTTCGGATTCTGCATTCATTTCCGTTTCACTTTTAAGTTTTCTTGACAACAGATTTATATTAGCAAGTTCAGGAGATGGTTCTTCTTCATCAAGAAAATTTTCTTCCTTGCAGTCTGTTTCATAGTCTGAGTCTGAACTGTTTATTTCGAATTCATTTCCGAATTGCATGAAGTCTTCTATTTGTTTGTCATTGTCAAACACCTGCCAATACTTCTCATTATCTGGCATAGCTGGTCTGAATTTTATCTGATTTGTACAATATTTGGTGTTATACGGTGTCAATCATGTTCTAGCCGCGTAGGCTAGGCTATGGGTCGCAATGTTTTTCTTTCTTGGTACAAAAATCAAATGGGATTCTTCGAAAGTTTCCAAAAGGTCCACGACATCGTTATGGTAGGCCTAAAGTTTGGGATGATGAGAGTTATATTCCCCATTGACTTGCCTAATGACTAACTCTAAATCCCCATGAACTTTAATCCTTTTGGCTCCTATCTTTTTCAACAAACCTAAACCTAGGAGAAGGGACTCATATTCCACTATGTTATTGGAACATTGAAAGTTTAGTTTGTAGGAAATGTTTTCTATGTGATTGTTTTTAGTGTTAGTAATCCAAACACCTGCGCCTACGTTAGTTTTAGTGTAGGATCCATTAGAAAACATACTCCATAGAGGAATATTCTTGGTTTCATTCTGGTTACCGTCCTCTTCAACTAACGTGCTCGACAGTTGTGGAATGTCGGCACTTGGTCGTACCTGTTTCGATTCCTCAGGATTTGCGTTCATTTGAGGTTTTTTTTTTTTAGTGTCCAGGTTCAAAAGTGAAAGACATATGACCTGTACTTCAAGACTTTTGTTTAGTTTGCTAAGGTCTTCCAACGCAACAAACTGTTTTGTCAGTTTTTTGGTATTTACCTCCTCCTCTCTATCGGCCATTAACTCTGTTAAAGTTACTTGTTCGTCTAACATTTCTTCTTTAGAAAGGATAAATGAATCAAGGCTGGTATCTACAGAGTATGAAGGGGAGTTTTGCAGTCTGTCTTGACTTGTAACCGTGTATTGCATATGAGACTCCCTGTAAATTCTTCTATTCTGATTGAAAATAGGGATAGTCACATAGATCATGTCCATTTGCATAGTCCCCTGTAACTTAGCCCCCCAGGACCTTGATAATAACATTCCATACTTGGGGGGGACATCATCCACAACAATATCCATAACTAGGCATTGGCTGGAATCTGGGCTAAGTTAACACAAAGGTCTTTGATTAATCCTAAACACCTTACTCTGCTGGAATCAAGGAATACAGGTATTTATATGGTATGGTAATTTCCAAACCAAGGCTCTCCATCACAGCTTTAGGAATTAAATTATGAGAAGCCCCGGAATCATGCATAGCATTGTGAAATTTTTTTTCATGAACATTTAAACTCACATAAAAGGGAGGAACATGTCCCTCTTGATATTTTCCTTCAATCTTTGGACCGAAGATAAGCTCTGGCTGGTCATCATTAAGATTGACTGTATCCCCATTCTCTTATATATTTAAATCTTTCAAAATTTGGGTCCTATATACCTGTTGGGCAGCTAACTCATTCAGGGGAACAGAGATTTTGATCTTTGAAATTTCCTGCTCTAGGCTGAAAGGAATTTGGCTTTTTAAAGTACTGGTTTCAGTCTTATTAAATGCTATTCTATCAGCAATATCAGCTTGTTGATTTGTTTTATTTATACTTGAAAAAATAGTTTTAACAGGAGTACTAGACAAAGTGTTAGTACTACTAATGTTTGCACTCTGTTTTTCATTGTTTAGAGTGCTTTTCCCTTTATCTTTATCAGAATTTACAGCCACTATTTTATCCTTTTGTTTGACAACTTTAGGGTTGGTTGTAGTGTTGTTTTGTGAAGATTTTTCAGAGGTTTTGGTGTTGGGAGTTTGTTGACTAGTTTTGCTTCTAAGGTCATAGTCTCTTTGAGGCTCTATGATGACATTTTCCATGTCTTAATAAGAATTTTCATCATCATTTCTTTTGTCATCATAAGGTGTATATAGTCCTTGTTTTTTATCATAGTGAATCTCAAAGTCATCATTATCTACATCCAACATGTTGATACCATATTCCTCTATTATCTCATCTATTTCCTCAACCTCACTTACATAGTTTTGATGAAAGGGAGGAGCGATCTGTTGATCATCTTCCCTAGGTCTGTTTGGAGGTTGGTTCCTTCTAAAATTCTGATTCCGGTTCTGATTTCTATTTTGAGGAGCAGTTTGGGTTTGGCTTCCTTGTGATCTCTTAATTATGCTCATCTCTTTCATCATTTCTTCCATCATTCTCTCCATATTTGAGTTGGAAGTAGAAGGTGTGGATTCTTCTCTGAAGGAAACTCTCTTTTTAGTTTTCATTCTTGCTCTCTTCTCCATTAAGTTGACTTCTAAAGAAAGAGCACCTTTTTGCATATCTTCAAGAGTTGCAAAATCTCTCTCTCTCAGCTGATAGGTCATGTCAGAGTCAAACGCTTCAGGGAAATTGTATAAAGCTGAGCCTTGTGGAGGTTTTAGTTTTGGTGAAAATGCATTGTACACATTATTGAATCTATTGCAGTAAGCTTGCACACTTTCCCCAGGGTTTCTATGGAGGTTATTGTAGTCAAAAAGGACTTGAAGAGGGTTTTTCTTTACTTCCCATTTGTTTAAGAATGTTTGATGGAAGGCTTGGAGATCATTAATACTATGGGGGGCTACACCTTTGAACCATTTTATTGCTTCTTCCCCTAAGCTTTGAGAAAATAACCTAAGTTTGACATAATCATCATCAATTTCATTTCTGTCAAAGTAGTCATTCATCTTATCCACATGTTGTGAGGCAGTCGTAGCATTGTTAGCATCATACAATGGAATTTTGGACTGATAGTCCCGTGGAAGATTGACTAATGGTACATGAAGGACTAGGGGAGTATACCATGCTGCCATGATAGGTGGTGGGGGAGGATTTACAAGGAGTGGATTAATAACAAGAAAAGTGGGCTGAGGTTTAGTGGATTGAACAGTGGATGTAGGGTGAGCAGAAATGGATGGACCAGGAATAGACTGCTGAGCTGATCTTGGATGAGAGACACCTAAGTTGTGAAGGAAATGTAAATCAAGAGGTGTTTTTTCTCTGCTACCAAGAGGTTCACTTGTTTCAGGAGATGATAGTGAAGACTCAGAATCTAACTGATCTAAATCACCGAGAGACCTAGTTCTAAATGGATTTACTAAGTCAACTTGAGATTGCTGTAGAGCTGAAAGATTTTCAGGAACTGAATTAGCCCTCAAGGGTGATCTGAAAACAATTGATAATTTAATCTTAGGAGGCTTCCTAAGGATACCCTCTGGGTTATCAACTATCTCAGGAGGATCAAGGTCAGGATATGCTCTAGTGTGAATCTTTCTAGGAGCCACTATGCTGTGTTTTTCAGACCCAAATAAAACAAGGAAGGTTTAACCAGGTATGACAATCTTTGAAAGGTCAACCAATCTGTTCACACAAGTTTTAATCCTATAGTATTATAACTGAGTTTGAAAGATAATATAATGATAAGGGTTCTTCCCAGTGGAGTCTTAAGGTCTGTTCAGCATTGTGGAGTCGCCAAGTGGAATTTTTTAGCCCCTAAGGAGGTAAAAAATTTTATGGTTCACCACCATGTTTATTGGATACCAATCCGAAATATTTTTAGTTTTTTTTTGAGTTATTTTTTAGTTGTATGCTTTTTAACAATATCCTAACTTTGTTTAAAAACTTAGCTAAGGTTATGAGACAAAGACAGTTTACTCTTATGGCTAAGCCAACTGATTTTTCAAGGTTAGATAAAGCCTTAAGAGAATCTTAGGGTTTACCTAGTTTGTCACTGATTCAGACAAGTTCTATCATGATTACCATGACTTGGTAGTGCTTGAAAAGGCTACTTTTAACTCACAAGGTTTTATAAAAATGAAAATGATTCTGGGCTTGTTCCCCAGTGGAGTCGCTAGAAATGTTAGGAATTTGTAATCAGTAATATTGGCAAAGTCCGATCACAGAAACAACATCGTTTCAACCAACTTTGGGATTATAGGATCTAGCCCTCCTGAATCTGGAGAGGGATCTCTCCAATATGTACAAAGATGGATTTGTCTTTGAAATTTGGGGTAATAATATTAGGCTAGTTATGAAGGCAAAGGGTTTGATTTGTTTTTGGATGGTTGAGCATGAATATTGTTTGAGGTAAAAGTTCTAAGTGTAAAAAGTTTCAAAGGTGAGAATTTGCAAGTGGATAGAACGACTTTGGCTAAAAGATAGATATAACGTTGGTTTTTAATCCATTCGGCTATGGAGTCATAATAGGGCTTTAATTGAATAACAACATCAAGAATGATCCAAGGGGAAAGTCATCTACACCACAAGATTATTGAGTTTTAAATGATGGAATGGGAACAATAAAGTGTTGGTGGGGTGGAAACTGATAATAATTTCACAAGGGATTTATATTCAGTCCAACAAGAAGAGCCTCTTAAGTAACTGTTTAAAACCAACCAAGTGCAGGGCTAACCATTGACTTCTTGAGTAATTTTGTATTAAAGCAGCTTAATTGACAAACAATCCAGTAATCCACATAAATACCTTCAGAAAGTATGAAAAAATATAAGAGGAAATAAAGTGTAACTTAAGATCAGATAAAGTACTTTAAAACATAGTCTGCTTTCAACCAACACCAAGGGAAACTTTCAGAATCTGCCTTTGGAGAATAGAAGCCAGAAACAGGGCAAACCATCACTTTCTAGTCTAAATTTAATAAGCGAATAAAGAAAATAAATTTCAAGAACAATGTTTAAAGCACACTGTAGGACGAGGGAACTCCAGCATTCCTAACTGCTTAAACTGTATTGAATCATTCTTAAATAAACAATTTGGAGGAAAACATCGAGATAAAGATTTTTCAGTTAGAGAAGGGAACTGATAAACAGTAGATCCTAACTCTGTAAATGCTGTTCTTTATAAGAGAATCATGAACAATATGGAATACATAGAAGGAAAACAGTAACAAAGAAAGGGCACTTCACCAGTAATATAGACCAGGATCCCAAGAAACAGCTTGTTATTGATGTCAAATCGGCTACAGTCATCAAGTCCAAAGTTTCAGTTTAGAAATCATCTTCACTATTCAGCCTAACTTATCTAGCACAAAAAGAGCTTAAAGGGCCAATGAGTAACATTTACAATCAGAAGTTTCAAGCTCAATTACATAACAATGCTCAACAACCTAATCAACCAACATTTTCTCATCTTCTACTGAAGTATTTATAGAAGGATGAGGAGGTGGGATCTAACAAAATATCTCAAGGATAATTAATATAGACTTAATACTTCTTGGCCTTTTGAGGGGCTCGATGGAGAAGTTTACAGGTGGACGGCTATATTAATGTTTTACAATTAATATCAAAGCTCGGTGGGAGCTTTGTTGACTTTAAGGCTCTGCATAATATGGGAGTAACTCTGCAGATATTTGTTGCATTGAAATTCCTTGTAGCAGTAATTCCCTGGTTGTGTTGGAGGCGAAATATCATATTTGTAACAATAACTTCGGCCTCTGTTTTCAATGATTTTAAGGCACGGGTGGCGTTTATGGTAGATGAGGAATCAATTCGCCTCATAATGCAACGGTGGAGGCCTCTTTGTCTGATAGATCTTTTTGGATTTTCTTTTAATTCTGTTTTAATTTGGGGGATTAGGCTTTTGGTATTCAATCTTAGCCATAATCCCTAAATCTGTCTTCAATCTTCATTCTTCCGCACTCTGTATTTAGAAAACTGATACTCTTTTTAAATGCGTTTTAAACATAGTGTCTTGTCAATGTGCAGGGCCACGCAGGGCTCTTTATGGTATCAACGCTCATGAATCATTGAGAAAACAATGGAATAGAGCCCGCGAATGGTTCTCTTTAATAGCTCAAAAGTGTAGGAAACGTCTTTCCCGACCTTCAGCCTTTCTCTTCAATACAATGGAAAACCATTAAAAAGACCTGCAAAACACAGAAATAATTAAAAAATCCTGCGAAATGGGTTAAACTGCTTCAGAAGGCGGGAGAGGAGTGTAGCCATTGGATCTGGACATGTGGACGGTCCAGATCTAATCGGTAAATAGCAATCGGTGGGAGGAGAAAATGGGTGCGATGAAAAAAATCCAATGCGATTGCGCGATCGAAAGGGCAAAGGCGATTAAGCGATGGCCTTGATCTAAGAATGAGATCAACGATGGAGAATGAATCGGGGGAGTCGCAATCAAAGGTCGGGAACGAGGTGATGTGATTGCGTGATCGAAGAAAAGGCCGATGTGATTGCAATGATCGAGGGATAGGCCGATGCAATTACGATGATCGGGGATAGGTCGATGCGATTGCACGATCGGATAATCGCAATCGGCGGTAATGAACATTGAAACCACACCAAAGAAAAATTCCAATGCCGATAAGCGCCATATGGGTTTAGTGCCTGGTTTCAAGGTGCGGGCATGTGGGGGAAGTGGTTTAGGACTTAGCCCAAAGGGGCTTGAGTCCATAGTTAAAGACTTTTTTTTTTTATGAAATTTTCAAAGTTTTCAATGGATTTTAGAGGTTTCGGTAAAGCTAAAGAATGGGTCTTTAACCTTATAACAGTGATTTTCATGACGGGAAGAAAATAAATCATGAAAACAAAGGGGTTTTTATGGTGAAAAAGAGGAGCAAATGAAGGTTTGAAAAGGGGGAAAATGATGGTTTCTCAGCAGTCTTTTCTCATGTTTTTTGCAGAAATTCAGAGTAGAAAATGGAAACAGCAATGAAGATTTTGGGATAGAGGCATGAGGCCTAGAAGAGTTTTCAAGAGCCAACAATTTTTAGAAATGAAATTTGTTCTTTGAAGGCTCAAAAAGTCTTAGCCACCTTTGCTATAAAAAATACTATAGGTGGCTAACAACCCTAACCCTATTTCATACCTTAATCCATACCCTAACCCTAGTTCATACCCTAATCCACACCCTATACTTAACCCTAATCCACACCTTAGACCTAACCCTAATTCTAATTTAAAACCTAGACCTAACCCTCATCTAAAGCCTAATCCCAATACAAATCCAAACTTTAGATCTGGCCCTCATTTTAACCCTAACCCCAATTTCAACCCTAATCCTAATCCATATCCAAACCTTAGTCCAAGCATTAACCAAAGCCCTAATCTAAACCATCATGTTGCATAGCAGTTTCAAACACCTATTATGTCCATTGATTCCCATGTTGAACAAAATGTTACACCTTCCATGTTGGGAAAGGGAACGAATTTGGGAACTTCCTCCATTATCACCGAACATTCACCCCGGGAAGTTGTAATTAAAATACCACCAGAAGAGAAATATTTCTTTGAAAATTATTCGAAAACTATTATTGAATCTCAAAACCCTAGAATTCCGCTTAACCATTCTAGTCGATTTTAAAAGCAGATATTTGAGCCTGAACTTGAGGGGGTTATCTTTTGTCTTTTTCCAAATCCCTTATGCCTCTAGGAGAGTCACTATCCAATTGTTGAAGACTTGCATCAGTTGGAGAATCATAAATATGTTGATATCATTGAATCCTGGTTTCAAGTAGTCATCAACACACCCTATTTCCTCATCATTCAGAAACTCTTGGTACCATATCGATTAAAGAAATTGGTTTCTCATACTATGGTATGTGTTGAAGTTTATTCCTTAAAATTGAGATGAGTATATTTAGCATTCTGCGCACGTGATTACACTGGAAGTACTCCTACACTTGAAGGAGACCTTCCTCTTTCTAAAGTAGGGTAGGGTAGAAGAGTAAATTTCTACTTCGAATAAAATATGTTACAATAATGTTATTAGGGTTTTATTTTTTAAAATTATGGCCACTGAAACTACTTTTGATCCACCTTAGTTGTCAACGCACACATCTACGACAGATCTTGTTGAGTATGATTTTCTCTAGTACTTCATGATTTCACAAAAGTAACCATGATTAATCATTCTAAAAAGTTGTCATCTCAAATATATTTTCAGAGGTGATATGGAAAACCCCCTATGGTGGACCAATATTGTAAAGATCATAATAAGTTTTTCAGGAGAGTGCTAAAATTATTAATTCAAAGAATATTTCAATCACTGTCTGGGATATTTTATCTAAAAAAATTATTTAGGGTAGAGGAATTAGCCAACAATGATTATTCATTAAAAACTTTTCACGCCATCATGTACTCTTAAGGAGTAGATATGTCTCCCCACTTATTAAGTAACCCTTAATATTAATCATAATCATAACTTACAAAATATTTATGGAAGGATAGGAGGTTTCGTGATAAGCCAATCTACCATGATCATGGCATCTAACATGCAAGACATTACTACTTCTAGTCACCAAGCCAGAGTAATGGCTTTCAACCAAAAATACGGAAGATGTGAGTTCTCATCACAAGACAGCTTGTTCATCCATGTTACTTCTTGTGAGTGGCACTGCCATTAGCTATTTACCAAGACAATATAGTGGCCTTCATCTAAAAAGTAAAATAAGCTAATTTTGAATATATATCTAGTAAGTGGGACACCGAAATTTTGCTAGCTTAAAAGACATCCCTGTCAAAGTTATGGACACCTACAGGAAGCAGGGCCATGTATGTGGTATTAAAGTTAATTGTACACTATGATTTGCTCGGTTATCCTCCTTTGTACCTGAATCTTATCATTTTATTTCTTAGAAAATGGTTTTAAGACAATTTGGACATGATTCTTTGAGTTCTATTTTTAAAATTTTTTGGATCTTTGATGATATGGTACCCTTAGTGAAGGAGATTATTTGTACTGATTAAGGAGAGACTTACTCTTGTATCTCGATGACAAAAATTTGTTATTAGTGTTCAATTTTTTTATTGGTCTGGTATCATAACTCACTTTAATTTTTCATGGTATCTAGAGTGATGAATTACTCAGCGATAAATATTCACGAGGTGTTTATTGACAACCATGCATATTTTTGATCGCCTCTAAATACATGCTACATATTTTAGGCACTAGGTAGAAACATTTGAAACAAGACAACATGTATGTGCATCTATAATGTCTACTTTCAGTACCTGATATTGATACTTTCATTTGGAACATGGTTTTAGCTGGAATTTTAGTAGTTATGTTGCAGGCTAATGAATGTTTTAATGACAAGAATCTTTATGTTTCTTGCTGATTTTTTGATGGCATTCTTATCGCGAAGCATAGTCTGCTCTTTTCCTTGCCTTCTTTCATAGTTTTACAGTTTAAAGGTTTCGCTTGCATGAGGACGTGTAAGAAGATCGGTGTGGGGGGATGTTGAGCCACTTTTTTGTCCATGTTTTTATGATTTTTATTAAATAATTATGTGCCTTTGAATAATTTTTTTAATCATTATTATCTCTTTAAGAGGAATTTAGAGGAAATATTACGAATTCTTATTGTTAAGTATTTTAGGTATAAATATCATTAATAAAATTTTAATAAAGGCTTGTATATTGAAATTTTAAAAGTGGTTCGATTACACTTTTGACATGCCTGCGCCAAAGTAGAAATGGATTCCTGCACCAGAGTAAAGGAGAAAAGAGTACTATGAGAAGTAGGTTGTGACTTTCATTAGGGGATTTTTGAGGTATAAAATGGGCCTCCTAAGGAAATTATAAAATAATAGTGGAAATAATAAAATAAGCTTTGATTACATCATCAAATTTTAGAGGGAAAAAAGAAAAAACTTCTTTTTCAGCTCGTATTTTCAATTTATCTCCCAAATTTTTTACTCCAATTTCAAGTAGGAGTACTTGTTGGATGAAAAATTTAATTCCTCATCCAAGGAGTACCCATGTTGCATACTTTTGATGGATCCTTCTACACAAAAAATGAGAAATACATAAAAAGTGTGATTGGAATAACGTTTTTTCATGTATTTCTGATTTTTCATGTAGCAGGGTCCATCAAAATTATGCAACATGGGTACTACTTGGATGAGGAATTAATTTTGCATCCAAGAAGTACTCCCACTCAAAATTTGAGTAAAAACT
Organism: Pinus albicaulis; assembly: GCA_034641835.2. NCBI lineage: Eukaryota > Viridiplantae > Streptophyta > Pinopsida > Pinales > Pinaceae > Pinus > Pinus albicaulis. The sequence goes on from CM076578.1 coordinate 997,995,463, forward strand.
TTGGGAGATAAGTTTAAAATACAAGTTGAAAAAGTAGTTCTATTATTTTATTATTTTTTAATATTTTTACCCTTGTACTTAAAAAATGGTGAATCATCCCACATGGTTGACATCATCATCTTCAATCCTATTGGTTCTTATAAAGTTTATTTTGTTTGTACATTTTTCTTAGGAGGTCCATTTTAGACCTCAAAATTCCCCTAATGGGAATCATTTAAGGAGGTTGATAAATTGTGTAATAATGATGACCGGCTTGAGCAACAACATGATTAGGAATTACAACATGAATCTGTAGTGAATATCGTAGTAAATGTATTCAATTTTTCGAATGTACTTTTGTTGGCATTGTTGTATTTTCTGCCATAATGGCAACTCTAGGATTTCAAGTGTTGATTGAAGCTATTAGACAGTTTATTGAAGATAAAGGTTCTACCAAGATGTCAGACTCATAGATAGAGTAGCTATATATCGTTATTAGCTCTTCGGTTGTACTGTAGAACCCCTAGAAGTGAGATAGTACAATCTTATGCAAAGGATCAGTATATTGATGTTGTCACCAATGTTAATTAAAAACTTAAGTAGTCCTAATCGATTACACTGTATGAGCATGCAATAAGGATCTACACTAGCTTAATCAAAGTCAATTATTATCATCAACCTGGCATGGAAGTGGAAAAGAAGGCTGCTATAGAAGTATTGGATCTTCGAAAGAGGGTCCTTTCTTATCTAAATGATGTTGGCCGCAAAGAACCCATTGAGCCGTTGAAATTGGCCCAAATAGCAGAACAATGGAATTCCGACTGCTGCAATCACTCTCGATGACCAAGCACTAGTTGTTGAAGGTAGCTGCAAGTCAACTAGCATAAGATATGAATGTACCATTCTTGTAGGTGACAATTTCTAGCTAGTTCATGTGATTCTATCTAAACCAGCTATGGAAGGAGGATTTGGGATATATTTACTGGAACGTGCAGCAAAATTATATGTAGGTAGCTTGAGTCATATGATATTAGTTCAATACAAGATGAATGATGCAATTGCAAGTTGGGCTTCAAAATAGATTCTGTCACTTGGCTGTGAGGAACATTTGGATCTTGCAGGCACAGGTTCATTTTATAATGAAGAAGATATTGTCGTACATCATGTGAGATATATTCTTTTTTCTGGAGTGATTCCCATGTAGATTTTGTGTAGTCCCCTTATACACCTCTAGTCCATCTCTTGCGTGAACAGCTTGATCAAATACCAGAGGTTGCAGGCATCCAGATTGAAAGCATGGATATTTTTCAAGGTCGTAAGGCTGATGATGTTGTCATAACAATGCAGACTTGTGAGGCTCTAATGCTTCTTAAGAAAGAAGGTTTGAAAAATAAGAATCATACAACACCTTCAAATGTTGTTGTAGGTCACATGGTGGAGGTCTTACATGGTATATGCACATTCTGGAACGGTGAAGCTACTTTGTCCCATCCCCAACAACATTCAACTCAAGACGATATTGATATTTCGAAGTCTCTCGTTGATACATCTGTGACCAACTCATCATCACATAAAGAGGAAGAGAGCAGTTCAAACAGACCTTCCATCAACAACATCATCCCTAGAAAAGATGACCGATTTACCTATTTTCAACATTTAGTTGCAAACCAATTTTTATTCATGCAAAATTGTTTAGATCGATTAGTTGTTGAAAGCCCCAATTTTTAAATTCTATGCATATAAGATATTGTTGTTAGAGAACAAGAATTAGACGGAAATGAATTAGGAAATCGATCAAGGAAATTTTAGATAGGAATAGAATACAAATGTTGTGATCAGTAATCGATAGTAATAGAATGTAATTGGTAGCAGGGAGCAAATTCTGAGGTCTAGATCGAGGGAGTAAATGTCCATATCCAACATCGAATTTGTCGAGCACAAGAAATTGTAATGGGTAGCAGTTTATGTAATTATTAATTGATATTTAAATCGATGTTTTAATTGAATTCAATAATTCTGGTTCCAACATTTGTCTCTATATAAGCACTTGTTTTTTATTCCTTTCTGAGTGTTGGGTTAGTTCAGGACTTGCTCCAAGAAGTGGCAAGGATCCACCACAACCTGGAGTCGAGTCTAGAATTCTTTATAGATGTAGGAATTTTTCTTTACTACAAAATTATATTTTGTTTTTGAATTTTTTTCTAAATAGGATTTTAGATTTACTAATCCTGCACTTAATCATTAATTTATTTTTCTTGAATTTAGAGTGAGATCGCGATTTTATTGTTGGAAAGTCTTTGTGAATGTAAGAGTTCAGTTTTCATATGGTTTAACTCATTTTAATCTTTTTTTTGGATTGTGAATTCCATTAAGAGTACTACATATTTTTTGAATCTTGATTATTGTAGTTATGAATTAGAACAAGATTTTATTCCTGAATTAAATACAATGATGTTAGTAGTGTGGGTAATTGAGTGAAACTTGCATGTATTTCTTGTGAAACATTTATCTCCTGGGATTTAGCTTAGTAATTAGATCTCTTATTTTTAATTATGACCTTTCTTGTTTCTCATAGCATAATAATTCCTTTGAACAAGTTTGAGTATGAATTTGATCATGCAAATAGAGATATCGAGTTGGGTAGAGATAGGTGTTGAAATTTCCATTTCACAATTTGAATTAGGTTTATCTTTCATAGTACAAGCTACTTTAAATCATCTCACTTAAGAGCATCTTTTTGAGTTAATAAAATTTACATAAGATAATTTAGATCTGTTTTTTCAATAATGTTTCCTTACAAGTAAATAGATGCTTAGTCTCTTAAATGATTAGAAGTTGAAAAAATTTATTAAAATTTTAGCTGAGCTAATAAGATTATATTTTTATTGTAGAGAATTATAATGATAATTGAGTTAAGTAGATTTATTTCATATTTCTTGTATTATAAGTGTGAGTTTTCTTGGCTAATAGAAGAGTGTTTTTATCATTTTATACTCGACCATCATTAGTAAGGAAAATTATATACTCTGACCATTAGTCTGAGCCAAGATGCATTACAACTCGGGTTTAGGACTCCCGAATTGACAATTAATATTGAGAGTTTTAATCCGAAATTAAAAATCCCAACAAAGCCTTTCTGCAAAAGTTCGTAAAAAAACCCCAATTTGCAAGCCTAGTACAGTTCTCCTCTCAATAGCCTCGTGCTTGTCACCCTGTCTCTAACCTGTTAAAGGCACTAACAGTGTGGGAATTTAGTAGTAAATCTACATTGGTCCTCTTCATGTTGGTTTTCCAAAAATGAAGCAAAATATTTTTCCTCAAGAACTCGCAAGAAAGGAAGTTTGGTACTTGTTGGTTGAGGATATGGTCGATTTATCCCATTTTGAACCTTGGATATTATCTCCAAGGATTGTCCACTTGGAGATAAGGCATTTCCTCCCTCTTTTTTGGATCCATAACCTCTCCATATCTGCTATAAAAGAGTACCATTCCTTCCCCAAATGGTTGGTATTGGTGGGTCATTGTTGGTTACCATTCTTCTACCTCATTGCGCCTATATGTTGTCGACTTGTGGAGAAAGGAGAAGAGATTGAGGAGCTTGGCTTGGACTTGGATTTCCATTATGAAGGAGGCCTACAACATCAAGGCATTGGTTGTAAGCTTCCCTTTTTTTATTTAATAATACAAATATATATTTGTACAAAAAATAAATAGTGTGTTTTTCTTTCCATGAACTTGTTAGTATTAGCTTGTTTAGTATGACACTCCTCGATCTTTCGTATGGTTTACTTTGAAATATATATATATATATATATATATATATATATATATGATATTTCTCTTTCATTTGTATACATATGATCTTTCTTGCAGGTATTTGAACACAAAAGGTATAGAGAGGAGTGAGCCTAGAAGCGAAAGGATCAACATCAACATCGAGAAAGTGATCGCATAGGAGTGAGGTAGGCCATCTCCCTCTCTCATGTTATTTCAACGTTAAACTAGGAAAGATTTCATTCTTTGTCATGATTTTTACTAGACCCACTCATTGGGCTATAGGGATAGCTTCTTTCCGAAGAAGGGATTGCCTGTGTAACAAATTGGCGACTCACCCAATGAGTGTGTTTAGTAACAAACATGACAAAGAATGCAATATTTCCTAGTTTAACATTGAAATAACATGAGAGATGGATATGGCCGACCTCACTCCTATGTGATCACTTTCTCGATGTCGAAGATGAACCTTTCGCTTCCAAGCTCAGTCCTCACTATACCTTCTGCGTTCAAATACCTACAGGAAACATCATACGATGACAAATGAAAGAGACATATCATATATATATTTCAAAGAAAACAATATGACATATCAAGGAGCATCATACTAAACATGTTAATACTAACAAGTTCATGGAAATAAAAACACAATTTTTATTATTAAATAAGAAAATGGAAGCTTAAAATAGGTGCCTTGATGTTGGAGGCCTCCTTCGGAATGAAAATCCAAGTCCAAGCCAAGATCTTCAATCGCTTCTCATTTCTCCACAAATCAATAACATATAGGCGCAATAAGGCAAAATAATGGCAACCGAGAATGACCCACCAAGACCAACCATTCGAGGAAGGCATGGTACTCTTTTATAAAAAAGTTGGAGAGGTTATCGATCCACAAAAGAAGGAGGAAATGCCTTATCTCAAATAGGAAAATCCTTGGAGATAAGATCAAAGTTCAAAATGGGAGAACTCGACCATATCCTCAACCAAAAAGTACCAGAATTCCGTTCTAGAGAGTTCTATAGGAAGAAGCTTCTGCTCTATTTTTCGAGAACCTCCCTGAAGAGGACCAACACGGCTTTAATACTTAATTATTGCACTGCTAGCACTCTTCACAAGTTAGAGACAGGGTGACAAGTGCAAGGATATTTAGGGGATAACTTATTTGGGCTTGCAAATTAGGGTTTTTTTACAAACTTTTGCAGAAAGGTTTCAAGGCATTTCTCTTTTAGTCCTTAGGGGAAATTTTAAGCATGTTATCCATGATGAAGAAGTTTCCACAAATTTTGTCACTTTGTGATGTTTGTGGCATGAGCAACACAAAAGACAACACTTATGATAAGGACTGAGGAATGCGACAAATATTTTCTAACCATGAATAATATTTAACAAGAAATGGGACCCCATGGGACCAAGTGGACCCAACCCACGTTTGAAGATGGAATATAGAAAATAATGATTCTCCTATCCTAGACAAGGTGAGGGGAAAGGATCAAACGAGAATGTTTACTTCAAAAGGTTAAATTGATCATTCCTTGTCCTAGCCTTGGGAAACACAAGGAAAAAATTGGCCCTATCGATAATTCTTGAGGCACCGGGATATTCCACTATTGGAATTGGACCAAATTTGGAGCAGAGGAAGGGGACCCACCAACGTAGTTTCCTTTAGGAGACAAAAATTTTCCTGTGGTTGGATTCTTGAGAATTTGATGCCCTAGGTAACCTAATGGGGCTAGGCTTGGGGAAAAGGGGAAAAAGGTGAAAAATAGGCGAAATTGAACACCCTTTTGTGAGGGACTAGTGCCCAATTTACTTGGTGATATGTATTCAAGGATAATAATGAATAATAATTTAGTTTCTTGTTCAAGGAGGCCCAAAAAGTCAGCTTCATCCAACGTTAAGGGAAAGATAAGAAAAGTAACCTTATAGAATTTATACTTCATACAAATGGTGGAATCCTATCGAAATAAAATGATCTCTATGAAATTTCATTCATATAACAATGGCCCATACATAGATTAATCTAAAAATATACATAATTCCACATTTCAATCATATAACAACTAGCCCTAATTATAGAGAAATCCAATAGTATACAACAACAAGAAAAATAACCTCAAATTTACACTTAGAATGTTAGAGAGTATATCTAACTAGCATCACATTTTCACATAAGAAGCTCCAAGATATAAATAGCCCAAATCCATATATCAAATTTCATCCATCATCCAAAAATATACACCAAGGAAAAAATGTGATATTCTCTTAGGAGAGAGATCTAGGGTTAAGCGATGATACAAATGAATCCAAATAACATCGATTTATACCCCTTTTAGGAGTTTTTATTATCCTATGAGCCTAAATTATCCCCTAATAATAAAATAATGTGCAAATAAAACCACTTTTGGTGAGAATCCCTCCAAACTAGCTCACAAAATGGAATAATAAGCCTCTCTAGAGACAAATAATAATGTGTGCATGTTGTGGGGCCCTATAAAGGACTAATAATCTCAAGAAGTTCCATAATGATGAATAAAATCCTCAAAATATGATGGACAAGGGTGTGGCCCCATGTTCTCCATGTAGCAGAGTTGTGGTGCTCCCAGTGGGTGTGGGAGCACATAAATGACCCCATGGGTCTCCATATGAGTCAAAGATGTTTGTATATACTCTGCAAGGGGTTGAGTGGTGGAATTAACACTACCATGACAAAATACAAGTCTTGCTACACCTTCCAAGAGTGTGGGGATCCTGTGGGGCCTGTTGGGCATAGTGTACCAAGCACATCATCATCATCCCAAAAGTGGATTGATAGTAGTCTTTGAACATCGATGGGGATCTGTGGAGTGTTTTATGCTATTTTGGAGGCCCATGGTTATCTACGCACACCCTATATGTGCCAATGTAGCCCTCTGGGTTTAGAAACCCGTATAGGGAGACCAAACCCAAATGGAAACCACCTGCAATCTTGTATAAGATCTAATGCGTCCCCTAGACTTCCAGTACAACAATTAATTAGAGTAATAATGTAAAAGATCTTAGAAACACTGGATAACAAAGTGGGCACTTCACAATGGGATACCCTTCCGTAGTGGACTTTGGCATGTGCTAGTGTCTACATGCTCCAAAGGGGGTTAGCCAAGTACCTTATTAGGTGGTTTCAACCATTATATGGGATAGTATGTCCAAGTTACATCCCTTAAACAAGGGTGGAAAGTGATAAATAAGTGAAATGGAGTAGGGAATGATAGGGGAAATCCTGGGCCGCATATTGGGGGATAGGGGCAGCTAGATAAGGGGAAGCCCACACCCGGTTATATAATGTGTAGGAGGGAGAAATCCTGGTACATGAGGTGCCCCGACCTTGATTTTTCCACCCATATTTATATTCCTTTTTCCATTTATGAATTTTATTTATTTAACTTCTTGGGGCTCAAAGGATAAAAGCATGAATTTTCAGTTATAGTAGTGATTACTCGTTTAAGGTAGGGTTGTTCATTTCCCTCCAGGGGTTGGGAAAATCATGGGTTATTGAATGATAAAGGAGGATCATCTAGGGCCTATAGAACCATGGTGATGACCATGGGTATGGGGCATAACTCATGTATTTAATTTTTCCCATGTCCTAATTATTTTTGGTCCCGGCCATCTTTTGCATTTTTTGGTACAATTTTGTGTTAAATGTGGCCAATTATGCTTTTAATTTTTATTTTAACTTCTTCAACTTCTGGGGCATCCTTCTAGGCCTGAACCAAGGTGAGGGCAAGGGGATATGGAGGTTGAACCTATGTGGACCCAGGTGGAAGAAACGATGAATGGGGTTATACTGAATGAAAAGGGAGTAATATATGCGAATACAGGAGTCAGACTATGCACCCAAAATCGGGGTTTCCCACGTAGTACCACTCTAGAACCAAATGATCGATAAATAATATCCCATAGGACCAAGATCTAAGGGTAACACCCAAAATAGATCAATGGGACATGAGCACAAACTAATCCCACTCTTTCCGCCAAATCCCCCCATCAATCCATGTCCAAAATTATCCATGATAAGTAAACCCAATACTCAATTACCAAATGAAAATACATACCTTTAGATTGAGGAGGCCCACCTTCAAACATACAATCAATACAGATGGGTGAGGGGCCACATGGCTAGATCTGGTGGCAGATAAATGGCACAACGAGCTAGAAGAAGCTTGCAAGGGCTTGTTGGCTACAGGTTGAGTTCCATTATGGAGAAAATTTTCTTCTAGGGATATCACCCATGAAGTGTTGGGTAACAAGTTCCAAGAAAGATTCGTCACTTTGTGCATATCAGAACACTTGTGAAACTCCAAAATGGGTATCCAAATATGCTCTCAAATTTAGGATCTAAGAAATTACCTTCTTGTTATGGAAACTCTTCATTTTACCTTAATAGTCTGCAAAGTGTCCCAAGAATGATTTTTCACATCGTCAATGTCAGACCTCTTGTGCAACTCCAAAATGGGTACCAAAATATGCACTTAGATTTCAAATATGAGAAATACACCACTCATTATGTACATTCCTTCATTTTACCTAAGTCGTCTTAAAGGATTCCAAACAACAATTCATCACTTTTTGCATGTGAGACCACTTATGCAAATCCAAAATTGGTATCCAAGTATTCTCTCATATTTCGGATACAAGAAATTCATCACTCGTGATGTGTGTTATCACTCGGATTGAACCTCAGGATGAATAAGGTAATTCTAAGGTAACCTCAAACCACACTTAGACAAGTAGCTAGCCCTACTAGGCTAGGAGAGGGCTCTCTCCATGTGGATCATAGTCAAAATGACTGAGGAAATAAGATATCAGGCTAGGTATAGTAGCTTAGAGTTTTGATTTGATTGTGTAGGGTTTTATTGGATCAGGAGGAGTCAAGTAACTAGGGCAAGGATATTAGGTCAAATTTTGTAGGGTGTTCTGTGGGGAAAGGTAGGTACAATGTTTAACACTTTGGGATTTTTATTTTGGGATGATCAAGATAGGTAAGGAGCTAGAGAGAACATGGTTCATTCATGCTTTCTTTCTAAACTAAAGAAATTAGAAATTATGAATGTTTACCCAAAACAAAGCATAGAAATTATGGATTCTTTTCATATAACTTGAAAACATTCATTCAATAGGAATGAAATGATGGATGAAATACAAAAAACATTCTAACATATGAGCACAGAAGAAAAAACTGAAACTAAATACAATACCACATGGATCCCATAAAAATAACTGCAAATTTGATTAATGTCCAGGCCAAAACTGATACAAAATTGTGTCCCTTAAGAAGCCAAACCTCCAATGAGTCCAAAAATTACAATGACTAAGAAACTAAATCATATATACCTCAAAGCCACTCTCCCTAGCCTCAAGGAGTCGAATCCATGAGATAGGAATCAATTTCACCTACTCCCAAATAAGAAACTGAAGAGTAGGAAGACCCAACAATTTGCCTCTAAAACAGAGGAAACTGATTCATTTGACCTATAGAGGACTCACCTAACGTTTCTACCTTAGATGAAAGTCAAAACATGACATTTACATTTACCATGACCATTTAAATCAGTAATTTCTTCATTTTCCCAAGTAAAAAGTCAAACTGGAGTGAAAATTCAAAATTGGCTGAAGATGGTGAAAATGCAATTTTCCTGGCAAACGCACAACTCCCTAATAGGAAAAATAACCTCTTTTGCAAGAAAATTTTGGAGGCCTTCCTAGTGTCCAAATCAGCTCCAAGATAGCTCATTGGAAAGCTCGTTGAGTCTATTTTCGAAATATGCCTCTAGTTTCCAAAATGATGCTCATTTTCCTTGTCAAAGAGTGAATCTACCAAGACTGGTAAACGTGTAGCGCCTGTGCATTTTGGTATGGAGTTATCGAAAAAACACGCAGCACCTATGGGTAAACACGCAATGCCAAGACAAATGTGCAACGCCTGGGTACAAATGTGTATCGCCCTTGAATTTTGACCTAAAATGCTCAGAAAACTTGAAATTCTCCTTTGTTGGAAACTTCTGATGGTTGAATGGATACAATGACCTGCTTTGAGGTGTTTTGAAAGGCTTTATATCATAGTGGATTTGAAATTTGAATAACCCACTTTTCTAATGTTCACTTTTCCCTTTAGACTTTGGCACTAATAATCTTTAACTTTCTGACTTTTTGGCATTGCAGGTTGATCAAGTCATGGAGTTTGGCTTTCTTTGCTCCACTTAGGCCGGACATGATTGCATTTGACAACTTGGGATTGAATTTATTACATATGAGAACATAAAATTACATTTGAAAGAACATAAATAAATTACATATTTGAATTTTATATCAAAATGAAATTTTGATATAAGAATCATTAAACTGAAAAAATACAACTTTGAAAGTATGAAAATTACACCATGATGATATTATTTAGTCCCTCTCATATATGTGTTGACTTCATTTGAAATGAAGGAGTGACCTTGAGAAATATGAAAACCTAATGACCTAATGGGACTTCTTTAGACCTGACTTTCATGAATGAGATTTTAACAAGAATTCCTAGTGAAAAGAGCATTTCCATAGGTGTTGTTATGCTGAAGGAGACATGAGAATGAGTTAGCCAATATGATCTTCTAAGGGAGAATGAAGTTTATTAACAAGGACAACCACGAGTGGAGCAATTTTATATCATGACCTAATGGAATGATTTAAAAATTCTTTAGAATGGGACACCTAAGATGCACATGCAAAATTTATTTTGATCTTTGGTGGTAGTTTTCATATACTAACACTAACAATGTGCACTGTTTTATTTTAATTGAATGGTCAGAAAAAAGTCCCAAGAACTATTGATCACTTCATGCACATTAGACCACTTGTGTAACTTCAAAATGGGTATCCAAATATGCTCACTAATTTCAGATCTGAGAAATTCACCCCTCGTTATGCATATTATTTTATTTTACCTAAATTGTCTGAAAAAATTCCCAAGAATGATTCTTCACTTCATTCACATCATACATGACGTCATGCTTGGGGGGGGAGGGGATTTCGTCCGACATGTGTGGGATATTAGTGGCTTATTTTATTGCATTGAGCTATTAGGTTGGATTGTAACCCACTTTCTTCATGTATAATCAAAGCTAAACTTGTCATAAGGCTTTTAGAAAAATTAATGCAAGTGAGTTACCTTATATAAAAAGATGATCATTCCATTATACTTTATCATCATCACTTTTGGATTTCTACCTCCTTGACATACCTTGACTTAGCCTAGTGTAGCTCAATACTTGTGGAGATGTGATATTTTTGAAGCTTTCTATTGAAGAATGCTTTTTGTCCCAAAGATGTCATTTTGGGATCGAAATATGGTTGTTTCTTGGAAGAATTGTGCATGTAGATGCAAATTTTTATTATTTTTCATGTTATAACTTTATGCTAGGTTTTTTCATATTCCATGTCCAAATGCAATTTTTTATGGAAATATGGATTGATTATTTCATGTTAAATTTATCTTCCTTGAAATACATAAGGGACCTCCTATAGAGCTTTCAATATCTAATTTCTCCCCTTCCAAAAAATATATTTTGGGTTTGTTAAGTGAAAACAAAGGTTTTCCCCTTTACTCTAGGCATAAATTCATACTCTCTTAAATTTATCCGTAAACACTCTATCATCCAAGTAGGAATAGGTTGTTAGTTACTTTTTCATTAACATGTCTATCAAAACCATAGTAATTCATTTTATTTTTCACAACATCCAACCTTTCTCCACGTGATGAGCATGAATTTTTTTACATTTATTACTAGCAACGAGGAATTTTGTTCAAGATGTAACATCTTTTCTAGAATCACAACTATGATGATAAGAAACACCAATAGGAAAAATTTTCCTACGAAACATTGGGCAATGCCATTAGAGAAATATTTTCTCCTATCTTGTACAACCAACAACCTTATACATAGATAATTTATGATGATATGATACATTCCTCTACCACTTTCACAGGTCAAACACCTCTCACCATCTGACATTCTTCTTGAAGATGACTAAATCAATACTCCATAGCTACTTTAACCATTTTTCAATCAAGGTATTTTACTTAATGTTTTGGGAATTTTAACATGGATGAAGGGGTGATCAAGCTAATTGAACAATCTTGTCTATAAATTTTTTCTCTCACCTTACTAAGGGATTACTCTTTAGTCCTATTCCATTGCGACCTCCTCTTTGTTCTTAGGGTCATTGGAGGGGTACTATTTACAAAATTTGGATTAAAGTACCATGTCAATAACCATTCCATACTTATCATCACTCCCTTGATGTCACATCCATTATTCATGCCACTTAGCACCTTCACGACATTCTATTTTTTTAATTTGACCAAATGACCTCAAAGCCAACATACAAGAAAATTATAGAACAATCCAAAAAGTAAAAAACAAATACACTTACCACAAATACAGTTATATATTAATGTCATATAAACAACACAAATTATCATAACATAAATTGTGTATTGGATAGACTACCAAGGATCTCACATCTTGAAATATTCCTAGCAACATCAAAAATTGATGCATTTCCAAGGCTCTCATGTCTAGGAATCTTCCCAGCAACACCAAAAGGTAATAACTATGAGAATAACTTAGTAAAGCATGTAGAGATGGGACTGCTCATATTAAGCATCATTGTAACAGTACATATTACAAAAAAAGGTCAATTTACATTGAAAATAACACCACCTAAGTGTTAATGTGGCAGATTAGAGACAAATTCCCTCCAATGTACAACCTTCCTCTTTAAGAAAGATGCCTTCTAGCCCTTGGAATAATTTAATTTGGTCAAGGAAAAAAATAAATTTTAATGTTGTTATCACTCTGTAATTTGTAAGATTGGAAAGAAAAAATGACAAAGGACAAAATAAAACCACTTTGGAGTCCAGGACCTAGCCTTCATAGACCCAGAGAGGGCTCTCTCTGTATTTATGATTTAGCTTGATAATTCTAAGTGCTGATATTTGGCTAGTTCTAGAGATTATGAGGGTTGTTTGTTTGATTGATTGTGTGGTTGGACAGATAGAGCTGTGAAACTAATCCATTGGGCTATGGAGTCATAAAATACTGAATTTTGCATCAACTTTTCAAGGGCATTCACAGGGCAAGCTAACTATGCAGACTGGATCTTACTAGCAGTTTGAAATGGGAAAGGAGGAGGACATTGAGGTTCAAATTAAATGAAGATTAGACCGTATCTGAATTCTACATTCAGGTCTCAGAGGGAAACATATAAATAACAAGCACAAATAGAATTAAGGTTCTCTCTTAGCAAATATTAATCTAAATTTTCTATTTTGAAATCAGATAAATTGATGCACAACATGAAAAGACAGAGGAAAAACATTAACACAAAGGAAAAAAATCACCATTAACATAGCTCAAGAATCCTGTGAACAATCTCTTATTATTGATGCCCAGCTCAAACAGTTACAGTGCTCCAATACTTCTTACAACGCAAGCTTCGATAGGGTTCAATTTTCCAACCCTTGATACTGCTAAGGTATGCAGTATTTATCTAAATACTAAGTCAATTTCCCTAACCTACTCAGAAACCTTTCATTGATTATAATTTAGTAGAAAATGGACAAGTGTGGCCATGCAAGGCTTGAATATAAAATAATTGATAACAACACTGCCACTGGAATTAATTTTGGGAAAATCTTCATGGATTTGAATGCTTCGATGGCTTTTTGGAAGATAAAGAAATAAGCTTGGAGGTGGTTTTCATGGTCATGAAGAGGTAACCAATGGTGGCCCTAACATATGGCTCTGTTTTTCAGAAAACTGGTGTTGGGTAATCAAATCTGGTGCAGTTCTGACCAATTTTCATTTATTGGTGATGGTGCTGATGTGTTCTACTACCTTTTTCACTTCTGTTGGTATACCATACAGTTAAGCTGAACGCCCTTTTCCTGAGTTGGCCATTTCGGTTTATTTCCTTGCTACTATGGCATTCAGCCTCCCTCTGTCTTTTGTCCCTTGTCGGGTTCTACCCGAGTCTTTTTGCCATATTTTAGTCTATTTCTTCACAAAATGGTGCACAAAACCCATATGCTCGGACCTAAAATATTTTATATTTCATCTTTGAATCACGTCACATCCATGCCATATCACACTTTGCTGGCTTTAACATTTACCATTCGCACACATCCTTTAACATTTGTGATTTACAATTGGGTCCCACCGACGTTGCATATCACACTTCATTGTCTTTAATATTTACCCTTTTTTTCTATCCTTTAACATTTTCGATTTGCGTTTGCGATCGGGTCCCACTGGCGTCGCATATCGCACTTTTCCAAGTTTAAGATTTACCTCCCACACCAGTCCTTTAACATTTTGTTGGAAATATGATGCAGAGTGTTGTCCTTGATGGCAACCCACTGAATGAAGATGAAGACATGTGACTGTTGGTATGTGTTGTCCTTGATGGCAATCCTCCTGATGAAGTTATGCTTGACTTGATGGACTTGGTAAACGATGTAAATCTGATGTGATATGATGTTTGTTAGCAATATGATGCTAAGTGTCTGATGTGATATGATGTTAGTTAGCAATTTGATGCTAAGTGTTGTCATTGAATGGCAACTCACTTGATGAAGAAGATGGCAACTTACTTGATGAACTAATTCTGATGTATCTACAGTGAGTACAGAAGGAAATGAAGAAAGAAATTCAGACTGTGCTAAATCTATGGTGAAAGAGTATGTCTCAAGGTATACGCGGATTTGTCTAAGGGAAGTCGCGTATGCACGCAGAAAAGAACGTGCCAAGTCGCGTATGGGCTAAAGCGCTCTAAAAGTGCAAAACCAGGGGTAACCACCATGGTATTGACCCATTCTATTGGGTAATGATCCGCCTAATTGACCCCGTCCAGGAATACCATCGGATGTAATGTGGTTTTGGGCTCATGGTATTGAAAAAGGGGCTCATGGTATTGAAAAGGGTAAACCTATATAAGGAGAAGAAATTCATTGTGCAAATCATGAGTGTAGGTGCAAAATGTCTGAGCTTGAATGAATACTTTCTCCTCCTTATATATCCGAATGGAAAGGGTTACACGGAATGATAAATCGAATGTATGATGCACCAATGATGAAGAAGGGATCTAGATTCGAATTTTCTAGATCCGATTGCTGAAGGCTTAGATTTGTGATGAGCGAACATCTAGGCGAACATCTGTATGAAGTAAAAGGGTAAATCTGAATTGAATATCTGATCCGAAGAAGTATGCTGCTCTATAATGGTTGAAGATATATACGCTACGTCACAGCTGGAAGCGCGCGCATATACGCAGTCACTGAGAGAAAGCTGGGAGCAATAAAAATACATACGAGGTATACGATGGCTCTGGACGGAAGCGCGTATATACGCGACATCAGTGAAAGAAAAGCGCGTATGCAAACTAGGGTTTGCTGAAGCATGGGGTATGAAATATCTGATCTGTTCTGCTGTGTTTCTGCTATCTGATCTGTGTTGATAAGTATCTGTTGGTGATGAATGTTTGTGCTTAAAAGTATGGAAAGGGTCCAGTCTGAAAATATGATGAAATGTGGCCTGCAAGTGGTGTTCTATTGAAGTGGTAGGATCCAGTGTGAAAATTGATGAAACATGGTCCAAGGTGGTGCTGAGGGTTGTAGCCTTCAGTCAGGGGGTCGTAGCTCCCTTCCAGGTGAGGCTGGTAAACGAGATCGGGGGGTCGTAGCTCCCTTCCAGGAGAGGCTGGTAAACGAGTCAGGGGGTTGGAGCTCCCTTCCGGGAGAGGCTGGTAAACGAGCGCAGGTGGGTGCCTGCGTGCTGGTCAAGTCTGCGCCAGCACATATGTTGTAAGATGTTTTCTCTATAATAAAATATTGAAGGCTGAGCAACTGCAGCGGTGGTTTTCTCCCGATTTGGGTTTCCACCTAAAAATCCTGGTGTTTCATGTGTGATGCTTTGTGTGATGGTTTATTCTGTTCTTACTGCACATGTTTACTGTTTATTGAACATCTGATGAATGAATGATGGAATAATATAAGTAAAGAATTAATGACAGATCTAGATCTCTGTGTATACGCTAGTTTCATAAAGGGGATCCGCGTATATACGCTAGTTTACTGAAGGAAAGTAGCGTATGGGTTTTAAGGAATGAAAAAGTAAAAATATTTGATTATGTAGTAAATACTGATTCACCCCCCCCCCCCTCTCAGTATTTTTCCCAACAATTGGTATCAGAGCAGGTCCTTGTGGAGAAGCTTGATCGCTTAAAGGAGATTCGTCGCAATGGGAAGTCAAGAAGGAATAATGTCTATAAAGCCACCTATATTCAATGGAAGCAATCTGATATTCTGGAAGGTACGTACAAAAGCATATCTGCAAAGTCTTGGTGCAGATGTATGGGCAATCGTGGAAGAAGGTTATCAATACCCGGCAGTAAATGTCTTGCTAGGAAGCATGTCTGAATCAGAATTTGCTCAAGTGATGCAGCTACATTCAGCAAAAGAAATATGGGACAAAATCATTCTGAGCTATGAAGGAGAAACAAAGGTAAAAAGTGAAAAACTTCAAACTCTTAGAATTGAATATGAAAATTTGAAGATGCATAGTGATGAGAGTGTTGCCAGTTTCTTTCTTCGTCTAGATGATATTGTAAATCGAATGAGAAATTTGGGTGAAACCATAACTGATACTACTCTGGTGGAAAAGGTCTTAAGATCCTTGACTTCTAAATTTGACTCTAAAGTTTCGGCTATTGAAGAAAGGCAAGATTTGCAAACTCTTTCTATTGTTCAATTGCATGGTATTCTGACTACTTTTGAAATGAGACAAGGAGGTCCTTCCCAAATTAGAGATGCTGCTTTTAAGGCATCTACAAAAGGAAAGGAAAAGGAAGTTGTCAAAGAATCCAGCTATATATCCGATGAAGAAGAAGCAAATTTTGTGAGAAAGCTCCAACTAGGTACTGGAAGATTCAAAGGTAAGCTTCCCTTCAAATGTTTTGAGTGTGGAAAAGTTGGTCATTATGCTGCAAAATGTCCTTATAAAGGAAAAGAAGTAATAAGAAGGAATAAGAACCGATCTAGCTCTAAGAAAAGTTACTATACTAATGAAGATAGTGATGGGTCATCTAATAGTGAGGAAGAATGTGAAGAAGATCTTAGACTTCTCATGGAATTTGAACAAAAAGAAGAAAAGGATACTTTTATGGATGCTCTAGAGAAGAACGATTTTCTTGAAGAAAATAATCAACTCAAACTTCGCTTAGAAGATTACAAAATTCTCTTAGAAGAACAAAAGATAATCAGAGAGACCATTGAAAAGCATCTTGAAGAAGCAAAGAAACATATTGAAAAACTAGAATGTGAAGTGGTAAGTCAAAGAAAAGAAGTAGAGAAAGCAAAAACCTTGAATCTTAGATTTGCTAAAGGATCTGAAACCTTAGATGAGATCATCAAGGTACAAGGTTCTCCTCTTATAAAGACAGGTCTTGGATATACCGGAGAGTCCTCTCAAACTTCAGCACCAAACTATCTAAAAGCAGTTACAGGTGGTTTACATCATTCAGCCACTCAGCAAGGGAATAAAGGATCTCTACAGGGAAAGCAGGACCATCTCAATTCAAGAAACACTAACAGGGATAGCTTTCAAAGACACTTCAACCAACAGGTAAATTCAAATAGAAGATTCCATGATCGCAGAAATTTCTACTTCAATGGGCAATGTTTCACTTGTCACAATTTTGGTCATAAAGCTATTCAATGTGTTGCATATAAAACCATCATGACAAGAGAAGCAAGGAAGAAAAGGTTGGATACTGAACTAAAGAAGAATACCTATAACAATTTTTCTCCTCTTCAAAGTGAAGTTGAATGTACTTATTGTAATAACTTTGGCCATGAAGAATCTGAATGCAGGAACAAGATCCAGCCAAAAGAACATGTTCCCTCAAGCTCTAAAGTATGGAAAAAGAAAGAACCGCCAGTTGAAAATTGTGGGATAGAATTATTTGCAGAAGGTGAAGAAAATCAATGGTACATCGATAGTGGGTGCTCAAGACACATGACAGGTGACAAAAGAAAACTTCATACTTATAATGCTCTAGAAAAAGAAAAGAAAGTTACATTTGGAAATGATACTCCTGCTATAATTAAAGGAAAAGGGTCAGTTTTTCTAAAAGAAAAGGTGAAGGCTAAAGATGTCATGTATGTGGATGGATTGAGGCATAACCTGTTAAGTGTTAGTCAAATGTGTGATCAAGGAGCAGAAGTGGTCTTCAGTTCCAAAGAATGTGTGGTTCGTGATCTTGATACAGGTAAAATCATTATAAAAGGAAAAAGAAATCCAAGCAACCTGTATGTTCTAAACGGCATAGATCAATGTTGCTTGAGCAAGTCTTCAGAAAATTGGCTATGGCATAGAAGGCTGGGGCATCTGAGTTTCTCTCAAATCAACAAAGCAAGCAGACTTCAAGCTGTTCGTGATCTTCCCAAGGTCAATCTTCCGGAAAGTACCATATGCAAATCTTGTCAATTTGGTAAGCAGACCAGAGTACGATTTAATTCCAAAGAAGGATCATCAAGTAAGCCTCTTGAACTCATGCATACTGATATCTGTGGACCTATGAGGAAAAAGTCATTACGCGGGGAAGAATACTATATCTTATTTATTGATGACTACTCTAGAATGTGTTGGATCGGGTTCATTAAACACAAAGATCAAGAACTTGAAAAATTCCAGAGCTTCAAAGCATTGGCAGAAAATGAATTAGATCTAAAAATCAAGTGTCTTAGATATGATCGAGGAGGAGAATATTCATCAAATGAATTCTTTGAATTTTGTGAACAACATGGCTTTAAAAGATAGTTCTCTGTAGCAGGCACTCCACAACAAAATGGTGTAGCAGAAAGGATGAATAGAACAATTGTTCAAATGGCTAGAGCTATGCTTGCTGATTCTGATGTTCCTGACATGTTCTGGAGTGAAGCAGCACATACAGCAGTTAACATTCTCAATAAGGCTCATGTTCGGGTAAATAGTGACAAAACTCCATATGAACTCTGGTATGGCAATTCTCCCACTCTGAGGCATTTTAAGGTTTTTGGAAGTAAATTCTTTATCAAAAATAATAATGAAAAGCTTGGAAAGTTTGAACCTAGATCAGATGAAGGGATATTTCTTGGTTACTCATCGTCAAGCAAATCATTCACATGTTACAATAAAAGACTTCGAAAGGTTGTTGAATGTATTGATGTTGTTATTGATGAGTCTCCTGAAGCTCCTAAAGAAGAAAAACAAACAACAAAAGAAGATGATAGCGACATATGGCCTTATACATCAGATAGCAATGATATAGACAGTGGATCCAATGAAGAACCTGAAGATGATCTATCTGAAAAAGCTCCATCCAGATATGTTCAAAAGAATCATCCTGAATCTCAAATTTTGGGTGACAAGGAATCTGGGGTACGAACAAGGAGAACTCTTGTGGGATCTTCTAATCATTTGGCACTCATATCCACAATTGAACCACCCAATGTCAATCAAGCAAGCAAAGATGAATGTTGGAGGCAAGCCATGAATGAAGAACTTGATCAAATTGAAAAGAATGACACTTGGGAATTGGTACCAAGACCACATGATAAAAATGTCATTGGAACTAAATGGATCTTCAAGAACAAGTTAAATGAAAATGGGGATGTTCTAAGAAACAAAGCTAGACTGGTTTGCAAAGGGTATACTCAACAAGAAGGTATAGACTTTGAAGAAACTTTTGCTCCTGTAGCTAGAATTGAAGCCATAAGAATGTTTCTTGCTTTTTCAAGTTATCAACAAATCAAAGTTTATCAAATGGATGTTAAATCTACCTTTCTTAATGGTGACCTAGAAGAAGAAGTATATATAGAACAACCGGAAGGATTCATTTTGGGAAATGATGCAAATCTTGTTTGTAGACTTAAAAAGGCTCTATATGGTCTCAAACAAGCTCCAAGGGCTTGGTATTATCACCTTGACAAATATCTTCATCAACAAGGTTTTTCAAAAGGGTCTGTTGATAGCAACTTATACACAAAAATTGAAAATGATAAACTATTGATTATGGTTGTATATGTTGATGATATCATTTTTGGGAGCAACGAAGAATATTTGAGTCAAAAATTTGCTTCTGTCATGCAACAATAATTTGAAATGTCTTTACTTGGGGAACTAACATTCTTTCTTGGCTTGCAAGTGCATCAAAAGGCAAAAGGTATTTTCCTATCTCAAGAAAAATATCTTAAGCAAATTCTGAAGAAGTATGGCATGGAAGAATGCAAACCTGTAAGTACACCAATGATAACCGGATGCAGTCTCAGTTCTAATGATGATTCTCCCACAGTGAATCAACCAGAGTACAGATCGATGATAGGAAGTTTACTTTATCTCACTGGGACTAGACCAAACATTATGCGTGCTGTTGGGATTGTTGGACGATTCCAAGCTAATCCAAAAGAGTCTCATCTTCAGGCTGTTAAAAGAATATTCAAATATCTTCAAGGAACTCAAGACTTTGGTCTATGGTATCCAAGGACTGCTGATCTTACTCTTCATGCTTACACTGATGCAGATTGGGCTGGAAGTGTTGATGATCGGAAAAGCACTAGTGATGGTGCATTCTACATGGGGCCCCGGTTAGTATCTTGGTTTAGCAAGAAACAAAATTCTATTGCCTTATCAACAGCTGAAGCAGAGTATGTAGCTGCCGCATCTTGTTGCACTCAACTCCTATGGATGATGCAAACCTTGCAAGATTTTCAAATCAAATGTAAAACTCCTATCTCCATTATGACTGCTGATCTTACTCTTCATGCTTACACTGATGCAGATTGGGCTGGAAGTGTTGATGATCGGAAAAGCACTAGTGATGGTGCATTCTACATGGGGCCCCGGTTAGTATCTTGGTTTAGCAAGAAACAAAATTCTATTGCCTTATCAACAGCTGAAGCAGAGTATGTAGCTGCCGCATCTTGTTGCACTCAACTCCTATGGATGATGCAAACCTTGCAAGATTTTCAAATCAAATGTAAAACTCCTATCTCCATTATGTGTGATAATACAAGTGCCATCAGTATCTCAAAGAATCCTGTTATGCACTCGAAGACCAAGCACATTCCCATCAAATATCATTTCCTACGTGAACAAGTGCTTGAGCAAAAAGTGAAGTTGGAGTATGTTCCCTCCAAAGAACAAGTTGCTGATATCTTTACCAAACATCTGCCCAGGGAAGCGTTCGAGTATCTAAGACAGAAGCTGGGAGTATCCTCTGCCAGTCAAAAGAACAAATCTGCATAAATTTAGAAGATAGTCCTGTGATACGCGGTTTTCCCCGAAACACCGCGTATGTACGCGGAAGTTCATGCACGTAAAACCGCGTATGTCCGATTGCCGACAATTTTTTTAGAAGTCACTTCTCGTGACAAATAGAAAGGGCCGTATGGTATCTCTGATACTGTTTGGTATCTCTGGTGGTATTTCAGTTCTAATAATTCTGTTTCTAATGTTTTGATGAAGATGCCTTGATGATTTGTTGGTGGAAGTTTTCAGGATGCACAAACCAAGGGGGAGCCTTAGTCATTTGGAAAGATTGCTTGGTTGCACAGATTCAGGGGGAGCATTAGCTTTGCTGAGTATAATGCAGTGTTGGCATTATGATGGTTCTGAAATATGTTCTCTTTCTAGAGGAGCCTCTGGTGTTGGTTATGAAAAGTCATATTTGTAGTTTGATGAAAAGGTCTTGTTGACCCATGTTGTAAAATTGTAATATTCAGTCATGTAAGGACTTGTCAATTTTGTAAACCCACTTTTTTGGGTAGTTGAGTCTCATATGTAAATCCACATGATTGGATATTTGTTGTAAGTATGAGTCTTTGGTGATAGAAATGTCATAGAGTCATGTACTTCATTGAAAATATATTTGAAGTTTCAGCATGAACTCAGGGGGAGCTTGGTCACTTCAGTATATATCAGTTCTGCAGAACGCTTCTTCCACATGAGGAGAACAGGGGGAGAGTATGTTGGTTTTTGATCCGCCCTTTGCCCTTGATGTCAAAGGGGGAGAGTGACATGGTGTTTGAATGCAGATAATGGTGTCAAAGAATTGGGAGAGTGACATGGTGTCAATGTACTTATCTGTTGTGGTAACCAAACACCATCGTGGTTGCCATCAAGTCCAAAGGGGGATATTGTTGGAAATATGATGCAGAGTGTTGTCCTTGATGGCAACCCACTGAATGAAGATGAAGACATGTGACTGTTGGTATGTGTTGTCCTTGATGGAGATCCTCCTGATGAAGTTATGCTTGACTTGATGGACTTGGTAAACGATGTAAATCTGATGTGATATGATGTTTGTTAAAATTTGATGCTAAGTGTTGTCATTGAATGGCAACTCACTTGATGAAGAAGATGGCAGCTTACTTGATAAAGTTGTGCTTGATAGAATAAGGTTTGATGATGAATTAGTGTATCTACGGTGGTGGAGAAGCGTAGAAGAAAGAAATTGATTGTGCTCAATCTTGATGAAAAGAGTATGTCTCTAGGTATACGCGGATATGTATAAGGGAAGTCGCATATGCACGCGGAAAAGAACGTTCCAAGTCGCGTATGGGAAAAAGCGCTCTAAAAGTGCAAAACCAGGGGTAATCACCATGGTATTGACCCATTTTATTGGGTAATGTTCCGCCTAATTGACCCCATCCAGGAATACCATTGGATGTAATGTGGTTTTGGGCTCATGGTATTGAAAAAGGGGCTCATGGTATTGAAAAGGGTAAACCTATATAAGGAGAAGAAATTCATTGTGCAAATCATGAGTGTGGGTGCAATATGTCTGAGCTTGAATGAATACTTCTCTCTGAAGTATATCTGAATGGAAAGGGTTACACTTGAATGATAAATCTGAATGTATGATGCACCAATGATGAAGAAGGGGATCTAGATCTGAATTTGCTAGATCTGATTATGGAAGGCTTAGATCTGTGATGAGGCGAACATCTAGGCGAACATCTGTCTGAAGTGAAAGGGTAAATCTGAACTGAATATCTGATCTGAAGAAGTATGCTGCTCTGGAATAATTGTAGATCTATACGCTACTTCGACGCGGAGGAAGCGCGTATATACGCAGCTTCAGCGAAGAGAAAGCGCGTATGCGCAATAAAATATACACTGAGGTATACGCCGGTTTGTGTGGACGGAAGCGCGTATATACGTGAAATCAGTGAAGTAAAAGAGCGTATGCAAACTAGGGTTTGCTGAAGCAAGGGGTATGAAATATCTGATCTGTTCTGCTGTGTTTCTGCTATCTGATCTGTGTTGATATGTATCTGTTGGTGACGTATGTTTGTGCTTAAAATTATGGAAAGGGTCCAGTATGAAAATATGATGAAATGTGGCCTGCAAGTGGTGTTCTATTGAAGTTGTTGGATCCAGTGTGAAAATTGATGAAACGTGGTCCAAGGTGGTGCTGAGGGTTGTAGCCTTCAGTCAGGGGGTTGTAGCTCCCTTCCAGGTGAGGCTGGTAAACGAGATCGGGGGGTCGTAGCTCCCTTCCAGGAGAGGCTGGTAAACGAGTCAGGGGGTCGTAGCTCCCTTCCAGGAGAGGCTGGTAAACGAGCGCAGGTGGGTGCCTGCGTGCTGGTCAAGTCTGCGCCAGCACATATGTTGTAAGATGTTTTCTCGATAATAAAATATTGAAGGCTGAGCAACTGCAGCGGTGGTTTTCTCCCGATTTGGGTTTCCACCTAAAAATCCTGGTGTTCATGTGTGATGCTTTGTGTGATGGTTTATTCTGTTCTTACTGCACCTGTTTACTGTTTATTGAGCACCTGATGAATGAATGATGGAATAATATAAGTAAAGGTTTAATGACTGATCTAGATCTTTGTGTATACGCTAGTTTCATAAAGGGGATCCGCGTATATACGCTAGTTTACTGAAGGAAAGTAGCGTATGGGTTTTAAGGAATGAAAAAGTAAAAATATTTGATTATGCAATAAATACTGATTCACCCCCCCCCCCCCCTCTCAGTATTTTTCCCAACACATTTGTGATTTGTGATTGTGATCGGGTCCCACCGGCATCACATATCGCACTTTGTTGATTTTAACATTTACCTCCTGCACACATCCTTTAACATTTGCGATTTGTGATTGCGATCAGGTCCCACCGTCGTCGCATATCGTACTTTGGAGATTATATCACAAACTTTTTCCCTTATCTTTGGAAACTTGCAGCATGCGATGAGAGGTAAAGGTTTTAAGGGGGATAATGGTTGGTTCTGATAGTCCGTTATATAAAACTTGAAGTTGGTTTTTGGATAGGTCCTAAGGTGGTAAGTGGTATTGTGAAAGGGGGGTGTGAAATAACTATGATTTGATGTGTGGGAGTAGGGCCCAAACTTGAAACTGCCCATTTCGGACCCCCTTTCATGGTTACATTTTGAAGGCTAAGGGGGGGGAAGGTGTGAAATGCATCGAACACTGTCAGATGTGGAGGTGGGGAACATAGATGGTTAACGTAGATGGGTCGGGGCAGGTGATGTGAGGTGGGGTCGGGGTATAAGAGTTGAGGGGGTAAAATGAAAATTAGGATAAGAGAAATAAAAAAGGGTCGGGGTAGAAGGATATGCAACGTCGTCGGGGACTTAGGATAAAAACATACCATAAGGTCTCAAACTTGACAAAAATCATCCCTTTTCAGCTCTTCATAGAAATATTTGACCTTCTTAGTTTGATTATAGGAAAACAATCAAGAAGCTTTTAGGTTGCCTACCTATAGTATGACCTTTTAATTTTTCCTTTTTAAATACCCTCCTTTCTTCTTCTTTTGTTTCTCTTTTTCCTTCTTTGGAAAATACTTCTGAATATTGACATCTATATACAATATGAAAAATTTGTAGAGAGAAAGTGCACAGTCACCTTGAGATACTGTATTCTAAGAAATGAAAAACCCACATGTGCACAGAATTTCAAGTTATTTTTGAAGAGGAAATTCAACCCCCTTAACCACATATAAATAGACATCACTTGAATTATTTTGTAGGCATTTCATCATACAATATTTTATTCATTCATTGGTTCATACACTTTTGAAATGTAAGGATCAACTACAAAAAGTTAGGAATATATGAGCTACTGCAAGTCATGATTATGCAACTATTGAAAATTGTATTTCTGTGATCTAGGAGCTACAAAAAATGTGTGATAAATGAGCTACCAAAATTTGTCATTTTACAACTACCAAAAATTGTCTTTTGTGATATATGAGCTACTGAAAGTCGTCATTCTGCATCTTCTAAAAGTTTCTTTCTACAAATTGTGAGCTACAAATTTTTTTTTTTCTCCCAATTTGTTGACTTCTGCAGATTGGAACCTTTGACCATATTTTTCTATCTATCTCTATTTGGATAGGTTTAGATTTAGTTGATTTTGGAAAGTCAATCTTTGACTTTGAATGGTTGATGGATTTACAATTTGGACTATGTGTCTCTATGTTGAAAATTTGATGAAATCTAATAGAATACAAATTTGAAAATATCCCCCCCCCCCCCTTGTGGGGTTTTCCCATGGTCTTTTACAAAATATTGTGTCTCTATTTTTCTTTGTTGTCTTCTATTGTGCATTGGTTTATTTTTCTATCTAAAATTTCTTATTTTTTTGTAATATTAAACTATATTGAATAAATTTGAAGAATAATTGGAATAAGTGATTGTTTCAAGCATAGAACACTAGAAAAATTAACATGGAATCATAACTAGGGTGAAGGAAATACCAAGGAGACAAGAGACTAAATAAATCATCTTTTGAAATAGATAAAGGAGCCTATTTGACACGATCACGATGTATACCTCTTACTTCAAGGATACAAAGATGTTGGGTGACTCATCCAATTTTGTTGCTTTGAATATCAAGCTAGAAATCATATTGAATGATAAATATGTCTTAGAATATGTGGAAGGAAAAGTACCCGAGCTACCAAAAAATTACTATGTTGTTTCCAAGTCCATATATAAGAAAGGTGAGCTCAAAGTGAAGAAAATCCTTATCGATTCTGATGAGCACCATCATTAGGTACATTTTAAGGGGTTAATTGTCACCTTTTTAGCCTTATTAGTCTCTCTTTCTCACATTTAATTGCATTATGGTCATATGTTTCTTAGTGTAGATTGTGTATTGAGGGTTTTCATACTTAGAATGCCTAATGTGGCTTATATGCAGGAAAATCAAGAGAATATGCCATTTTTGCTGAAGATTGCACAATCAGGGCTTGGAGTGGACAACTAGGCGTGATTGTATTGGGTTGACCACTTCCTTAAATCCTAAAGTAAGCCAAGGGATCCTCGAGATTCCCCTCCAATAACTCGAAATCAAAGGCAGCCAAGAAACTGGAAGATCAAGTGGAGCCAAGCTCCACTTCTCTCAGGTTCCAAGAAGAAAAATGACCTACTTTTTAGGGAGTTGTTGGTAGCTACCCTTTAGGATAAATAGGGCAGAGAAAGATCTCATTAGGATTTGATTTTTGGATATAGATAGAGCACTCTTAACTCTTGTAAATAGAAATTTGTGAATTCCATATGCTATGTAGGGGAATTAGTTATGAAATAAAATGAGTATTCATTTTCTTCTTCACTGAGTTAGTTGCACGGAGTTGAGTTTGTGGGTTAGGGCCAATCCATTGGCCTCAGTCTCTCTTATGTATTTGTGTTTACTTTTAATGTTTCTGTTGTTAGCGCAGGGAGTCACTCCTTGACTGCATAAGGAGTAAGCCTTACACATCATATTTCATTTCAAATTTTAAAAGGGTTGTTTGAGTGGTGGGATGGCTTCTCAATTATTTTGAAATGATTTTTTTACATTATTTAATACTTTCATGCATTTTTCAAGTTGTGGAAAGTATAAATTGTGTGGTTAAATTGGTATTATAGAGAGCTGAGTGTACAAGTGGAAGAACATGGATAGCTAGTACCTATTCTAGGAAATATTCCTATCCTAAATTAGTCACACAGCTATGATGATGGATCTTTACACAAACTCTATTTATGTAAAGTAAACAACATTCAGAAAATAGATTGCATGTATAAAGTATTCCACAAATACTTTACAAAATATTCACTAACGTGTTCTATAACACACATATAATTTGCAAACAACTGAAAGCAGATAATCTACTGTTAAATCCTTTAACAATTTCTCACTCACACCTTACTAGTTGCTACAATTCATATTTACAATAAATTAGCAAATAAAAGAGACACACCACACATTAGATGTTCCTTGAGTCACAAAATCCTCCAGCATGAAGCAAAAAGGATTTTTATTATATCCAGTCTTCAGGTATACAACCATCCAACCTGGAAATGGTATTTACATGTTGGTGGCAAGAGAGGCACCAAATCCATCTCTTCTAAAAATAAGGAAACATTAATTCTAACATTACATAGGTTTCAAAAGACATTACAGCCTTATCCTATCAAAATATAACAAAAAGGATATATGGAGAAGAAAGAAGAGAAGAAATATGGGCTGAAAAGTTGAGTGTGTTGTCATGCTGCTCCTTTTTCTATTGATTTGTCTCCTTATGTCTTTTCTCCTTAAATAACCATGTAGATCCATTTAATAAGACCTCCAAAAAACCTCATAACCACTTTTCACCATCACTTGTATTATCCATTTGGTTATGGGTTCTTATCCATCCTTAAATGGCTCGGAAAATTTGTTGACATGTGTCAAAATTTAGTTAAAACAAGCGCTACCAGAAATTCCAGTAAAAACTTGTAACTGTGTAAAAACTAGAATGCTACAGAAATTTCCAGTAGTTCTTGTTTATTTTTCAAAAATACATAGAAAATACTGAAAACCTTGTGCAGAATTATATTCCTTGCACCTAAGTTGTTGTTCAAAATTGTAACTGATAAGCAAAAAGGTACTTGTATCAAAAAGCCTTTTTACCTTTCTTCTATGTGTGATGTAGCTTCAACAAGCTTATCCAAGTTTGTTTTGCTTTCAGCAGCTGATCTGGATCTGGTGTCTCTTGTGGTTTCTTCTTTGACAACAACTTTGTCCTCCTTAGAACCTTTTTTTTTTCTTCTCTTTAGGGGCTCTGAGTGCTGCTCTCAAGGGGTTTTGTTCTTGTTTTTCTTCATGGATTTATCTGTCTTTGAACCTTCATATTTAGCTTCAATATCAATGACCTTTTTCATTAGGCTTGGATTATGTAGAGCATTTCGGTACCAGTTGTTATCACTCTCCCCAACTTCCTAAGGCTGACAGTAGGATTGGAGAAAGGTAACCACATACCAAAATTTGGTCAAGTAGCTAGCCCTACCGAGACCAGATATGGCTCTCTCTTTTTCACTTTAAACATTCAAATGAATGGTTGAGTATAATAAGATTTTAGGCTAGATATGTAAGCTTAAATGAGTAAATTTTGTTTGATATTTTGAATGTTGGATAGGAAAATCAGTGAATGGACTCTAAATGAGGTTTTTAGATTTGAATTTCGAGGTAAAATTGTAGAGAGTATGTGAGGAAAGGTAGGTATTTTGGAAACATATTAATCAGTCATTGATTATAGGATGAATATGGAGCAGGGTTTGAATGAGCACTCAAAGTGTGTTCATTCAATTAAGAATAAAATGAACATAATATGGTAAATCTTGCATAAAATAGAGCATGCATAACATGAATTCATCTTTCAAACTCACAAGATAGACATGTATGAATAAATATAAATGCAATTAAGCATAATATAATAATCAAACATGAGAAACACATATTTTCCAAATCATACCACAAGTATCTCACAATATTTCCTACAAATTGTCTTGGATTTCATTCCACAAACTAGTTACAAGAGATCCACAACAAAAAATGAGACTATCCAACCCCAAAAATGACAAAAGAGAGTCTAATTATAGAAACTATAGACCATGACACCTCACTAGGTTGAAATCCCATCTAAAATTGGTCATAAATGCAAAATATGAGTCATTTCCTAGTTTCTAGGAAGGTTAGAAACCATTCCCTTAACTTTAGCTACAAAATAGGAGTGTTTGTCCCTTATATTGATCAATGATTACATATTCCATCATAATAGGAATAAAAAACAAACCTAGTAACTTTAATGAAAACTCATAGCCTCAAATTTGTGACCATTTCTAAGCTTGATAGGTGTACTGAGAGAATCCAATGTTGATCTGTGACAATTCTGACTGAAGATTTTAAAAACAATTTGCAGAAGCGTAACAGAAATTTGGAGGCACTTGTGAGGCACTTTTAGAAGTCCAAATACACTTTTGAAAAAATGGTCAACTAGCCCTGTGTGTCTAGTTTCCGTCACATCTTGAAATTTTCAAAATGGACCATAGGAAGGCCTTCAGAAATCCATTCTTCCACGATTGCTCAAAAGAGTAACATAGGGCCCAAAAATGATGCATAAACATGAAAAGTAGGTGTTTTTTTACCCTTTTCTCCCAAATTGTAGTTTTTCATTCTAGGAGGTTTACTTATCTATGAATTAATAATCAAAATACATTTATATATGTGAATAAATCACCATTTATATGCCTCCAAATAAAAAATTCATAAGTGCTCGTTACCCTTCTGCAATGAGAAATTTCCATAATTCTGCCAAAAATCATGAAAAATGCCAAAATCCCTCCAAAGCCTTCAAAATTGGTTATTTTACACCTAAAAGAGATAGTCTATATAGATAATAAAGCTTCAACCAATAAATACAAGTTGTCCTTCTCCTTGAGCTTCATTTGTGCCTCTTTAAGCATAATTTTTACTTGTTTCATCCATACTTGAGAAATGGTATTCGTGGTATGATAATGGCTTGTCATGTGCCTTTGCAAATTGTAATCCCTTTTAGCCATATTCAATAACTTCTCCAGATGTTCGTTAACTCTTGATAGCCAAATTTCTTTATCCTCATTGATCTCCATGGCAATGAGCTCATCAAATGTTAACTCTTCAGATTGATGAATTTTTTTTTTCTCTTGCTCCAATGCCCTTCTTAGGCCTCTTATTCTTGGTCTGTTTCCATGTACTTCAGCCTCTATCTCCTACAATTGGTAAAAAATAAAAATATTCTTTCATTTACCTCTATTTTCCTCCATATATGATTTGTATCTACTTTGGAGGAGCTGATTCATTTGCAATTCAAGATTTTCCCGCTCAAGGAAAGAAATCCGAGATTGGGCAATGGAGAAGGCCTCTTTCAATTCCAAAATATCTTTATCCATCTCTTTGATGATGTATTCAACTGATCTAACCTCGTCATGTTCTGATACCTCAAGCTGCATTGGCATTGACTCATCATGCTGATGCAAAAGGGACTGCTCCTCTATCTGACATTGTTCATCATGGGTGCCAAGTGTAAGAAATTGCCTAGTAGATTTAGGCACAAAAACTTGCCTCCTGCCTCTCTCATATGTGTGAGAAAATACCAAAACTATAGGGACATATGAAATCTAAATAGGCATGCTCGAAAAGCCAATATCCATTGGTTGTGGTGATGATGTAATAAGTAATACAGAAAGCATTGATGATAACCTTTTCAAGAAGTTTTCCCATGTCATGTTTCTGGAGGAAAAGTGATGCAACACAATGAGCTTATAATGGCATGATGAAAGATACTAGTATGATGATATTCTCTTCTACTCTGAACCTTCTCAGCCTTATTAATCAAGCTCATGTATAAATAATGAGGCAAATCAAGTGTTTTGACTCTGGTAAAATGCATCAAATTCCTGATGTGATACCTGTATAACCTGGAGAGTCTTCATTCGCATGTAAGGTACTTCATTGTAAACATCATCAGAGGAGAAAATGTGTTTTTGAGGTTTCTAAAAGGAAATATAAATTTTGGATCATCTCTAGCATGAGGTTTTAGAAACTGATTGTATTTTTCAATGTCAAGATTTGTACCCTTGAAACACTTCTCTCCCTACAAAGGAATACATGTAGCTGAATTAATTAGGTCACGTGATAAAATTATCTCCATACCTGTAAGAGTGACCTTTACCATATTTTATTTGGTTGCAAAAAGACTGTATAAATGAATATGATACCCTCCTTCCATTAGCCTTTCACAAAATGTTAAGCACTGATTTCTTTGAAATCATCTTCTGGCCAATGGCGAAGCATTAATATCATGCATGGTGAATGGATCAAGTATGATATGGAACCCTCCTTTGAATCTCTTCTTGTCACTTTCCATGGTTTTTGTCACTATAATTATGAAAACCCTAGGATGTTAATTAAACTAGTGGATCATGAATGGAAATTCGAGAACAGAATGTATGAAGGTGTGAATTTGGTGGATGAAATGGAGGGCCTTGAAGTTGAGAAAAATATTAGAAAACTTTGAGTGGGTAGTGTTGTGTGTCAGCTTCAAGTTGAAGGTGGAATGAAGGCAAATGGATGAGTGGAAGGCATTAAAATGTCTAAAACATAGGAAATTCCCAAATTTAACTGTGAGAATGGCCTATCCAACAGTAGGAAAAGTTTGTGAGGTGAAAAAGGAGTGATGGGGTTGAGTAAAAATTATGATAAAATTTCAGTGAGTAGGATGGTGGATTTCCTCCATACTGAAGGTTAAATCAAGGAAAATTGATGAGTGGAAGTCATTCAAAACATCAAAACAAAATCGTTTCCCAATTTTGGCTGTGGGAAAAAACTAGTGAAGAAATGTTTTGATTTTTTAGGGTTATGGAGCTGGACAATTTTTTTTGATAAATTTTTTGAAGATATGCTGACTCTTTAGCTCCAAAATTCAAGTGGAATGGATGAAAATGGGTAATTATAAGTCCCTCAAAACCCTAAAACATAGTCTTATATGTTTTGAGTGTTTTCACTCCTCTCACTGTGTAAAAATATCTTTAGATTAAGATTTTATTTTTGTTGACATGCTATGACGGTGATGTGGCAGGAATGTAGATTGGCATAGGGGTGTATGAATGAAATAGGGTAGGTGTTAGGTTTGAATAGGTTTAGGGTTTAGACTAATTTTTTTTTTTATAAATGGACAATAGAGATATGTTGAAATGGTTTTAATGACATGAAATGACTAAAGAAATATGCAAATTGTGACCAAAACAAGCTTGAGGTATTTTCTTACCTTATGGAGAAGCCACACCAAGAAACAAGGTCGAAAGCTGGAGGTTTTGAAGCTTCAATTAACTCCGGAGGCTACTACAAAAGCGTCAAAAACTTTACTCCAATCATAGGAGTGTAACAATGCTCTTCCCTTACCCACAAGAGAGTAACAAAACTTTTTACACTATCTGAAAGCGTAGCAACTACTTCCCTCACCCAACAGGAGCGTAACACTAGGTTTTACTTCAGTAACAGGATCATAACAACTTTATTTTTGACTCCTAGAAGCGTAACATGGATTTTCTAACTTGACCGGAGTGTAACAACTTGTTCCCTAGCCAAGACAGAAACGTAACAAAGGAGATTTTTCTCACACAAAAAAAGGGTAACAATGCATTTGTACTTGCCACAGAAATGTAACAAAGGAATCTGGTTAGTGTTGCACTGAAAATTGTCATGTTGACATTCTGCTATTTGTATGAGCTCATTATCACTCATACTTCCTCCTTTGCAAGTCTAACACATTAGTTCCTCATGTCAAGCCTTGAAAATAAGAGAAAAGTTCTCAAAAATCTCCTTAACTCTAGTATCACACTTTCTCTTTATCTTGCCTGCGATCCCACACCTAATGTTCATGATTCCTGCATAATTGAATGCACTTTATCTATGTTATGGGTGCGGACCCTTGTAAAATATTAAAAATATGCAAGTAAACTCAAAAAGCTCACTTTCAGTAAATTCTAGAAGCTTCTGGAAGGAATCTTGCGGTGGCAGAACCGCTCTTTTAAGGTTCATGTATCCCTTACCTTAAGGAGCTAACCCCTTGATGTGAGGAGCTTATCCCTTTGAAGGAGGATTCTATCCCTTCATAGTTAGAAATGAAACCTCCTCTTTTGCACTATAAAAAGAGGCATTGGGTAGCCTCAAGGGGAGTTCAAGCTTTAGAATTATTTGAGGTTAAGTGCTGTTGGGATTCAGACTCATTTAATTGAGATTTTGTGAGGAGAGATCACATACCTCTATCTGTCTCGGTTGGAAGAGTGCAAGGAGTTTCAGAGTAGAGGATATTCCTACTTCGGACCCCGAGAAGGCCTATTCAACATCAAGGCTAAGGTTTTAAGGTTTTCTTCATTCAAAGTTAATACAAATGAATTCATTTTTCTCAATAAGCTGTTAATTAATTGTTTATTTCATGGATTCCTTGATCACCATGATAGGAATGATTTATAATATTTACTATATAGGTTCTATTTAATGTTTACTTGTTTGTGACTGCAGGTCTATAAAGATAACTCCTTCAAGTGACCAAGGGACAACTACTTCGAACAAGCTTTGGATCTACGGTAAGACCTTAACACCTTTATAATATTCTTTTGTAAATCGTATATGTTTAGAGAAAGATAGGTTTATTTGGTTTTTTGTTGCTAGATTACCTTTTGGTACTAGGGAGATCGATCTTGTCTAAAAAATTGATTTATCCGGTCAACAAATTGGCGACTCCGCTGGGGAAGGATTCTTGTTTTTTTTTTGTTTTCCTTTGTTTTGACTTGAGAGAATGATTTTTCTGGTTTTTGACTGATGGATACTTTCCTAGGTAGCTCAGGTTTACTTTGCTTTGAAAATTTTTGAAGTTTTTTGTGTTTTTCTTGAACTTTTCTGGGGACTGCACTTTGTTTTATTACACAGTGCGGGCAGTTTTGCACTTTCCTTAAGTAACCAGTGCGGGACCGCACCTCTTATTGCTGGGGCTTGTAGACCCTGTTAAATTTTTTGAAAAACTCTATATTTCTTCTTCCAGTTTATGTTTAATTTGATTTATGGTTTCTAGTATCTACCCAGATCTGTATTGCTCCTATCAAAACCCTCTTGTGAGTGAGTTCCAACAGTATTTGTGTTTTGAGTGATTTTCTAGAAGTTTTGCATACTTGGATTGCTTTTCACTTGGTCTCTGTAGTGACTCAAGTATTGGAAACTTACAATACCTCAGATCACATTGGTATTTTTGTCTTCTTGATGATTCTGACTTGGTTGTGAAATCCATCCTTTCTTGAGAAATAGATCTAGTTGTCTCTTTGTAAATCTTTGAACAAACTTTGTTATAAGTTTTGAATTTCATTTTTACAAAAGGAAACATATCTGGATGTTTTTTGATTTGTTTGTTATTCTGGACAAATGAATCCTTAGTTTACTTAAAAACTAAGTAAAACATTCTCAAAAAAAAAATTAAAGCTTTTATTCAATTAGATTTTCAAAGTTTGTAGATCTCAAAATTAGTTTTTGTAGTTTTGAGTGCTTTTTATAACTTGTAGATCTCTTTTGAAGGAAAGTTGTTTTTTGTAGTTTCGAGTCTTGAAAGTGAAAGGGATTTATTGTGAGCATTGATTGTTTGTCTCGTTTTGAGTTCTTATTGAAAAAACAAAAATATTTTCTTTCATTTATTCTTCATGTTCAAAGAAAGAATTCTCTTAAAAGAATTGCATTCTCGAACTCTTTCTTTAGCTAGAATTTCATTGAAAGAAAAATGAATTGATTATCATTTTTAGGTGCATTTTTTAGTGTTTTTGGTAGTCGAGTCTTCACACCATCAAATTTTCATTTTCATACCTATTGACTTAAAGAACAGCCCATAAAAACAACGCTTAATTAAAAATGATCTAGTAATCTTTTTATTTCTAGGGCTCTTATCACCAATATAGCTTAGGCTAGTATCTTGGAGTAGGGAGTAATTAACTCTCCAAGATAGTAAATCTTGCAGTAGGAAATAAATCCAATTGTAATTGGTACAATTTGGGAAGCTTCTCTTAAAGGAGTTAATCATGAGATCATGCCCGAACCTTTCAGATAATCAATTCTATTTCATTGGGAAATATAGAAGATTTGCGTGCATTAAAAACGGTAAACCTCAGATTAACCATTGTCGAGGAGCCTGGGGTCACTTGTCGGTAAACCTAGGATTCACCATTTCAAGGAGCCTTCAAGGGGATTGAGCATTGTTACTCTACCCTTGCGCGTGGAATCGGATCGTAGACTATTCCCCCAATTGTATTTGTTACTGTTGGTAACCTTAGTGTCCATAAGCTTAAGATTATTTCCTAAGGTGACAGTGAAGGAAAGATCTCACTGTACCTAGATCAGAGGTCGACTAGACTCCCTTGGACTCTCTAGGGGGTTCTCTTCACTCGAGATGGTTTTGTGAAGAAACTTGTGCCAGTCTGTTTCATTAAGCAGGTTGTCGGGGTAACTGTTCCAACCACCCTTTCTGTATTAAACTTCTACTAAGTTGGATTTCATCACCAACTAGTGTTTTTAGTACAGGAAGTTACTGTTTGTGTGTGGTTTGAACTCTTAGATTTTTTAGGTGTGTGATTCAACTGTTTTTTTCATTAGAGACTTTTGGTGTTTTTATTAAAATTTTCTTTTTTTTCATGTGATTGATTAATATTTAATCATGGCATAATTACTGAGATAATCCCGGAGACTTCAGGGGAAGCCCCCTGAGTATACACCAAGTCAGCTTGAAGGGCTACATGCTCTAGTATCATCTAGTAGCGGTAGAATTAGATCAACAGAAATTGGAATTTCATCTATATTTGTTCATTGTGATCATCAAATACCCACGACAGAACACATTCAAGAACCGATTTCAGTTTCTGAAGTTACTGGTAGTATTTCTCCTTCCAGTGAACTAGCTGAAGAACCTGAAATTTCCAAGCCTGAAACTGAACCTTCTATTTTGGAAACATCCTCAAGATTTATTACTCCAACTTCTAGCGCTCCTGGTTCACCTAGGGTTAGAAATATTGTTACTGAATATCTTCCATATGGCCTCATTTCCATTGAAGAACTTGCTAGTCCAGACGAAGAGGTATCTCTTCCTGAATCCCCTCAGTATTTGAATCTTAGGGAGCATGAATCCATTTTCTACAGCCCTATTAGGAGTGATGCTTGGTATCTATCTTTGAATTTTTTTTTGGAAAACCCGGGTCTTGCTTTTTATCCACCTCAAATTCCATTTCATCCTACACCCAGAGGTTATTATCCTTCATCTATCATGGCAGGAGAGTCATCTATGTTTTCCCAAACACCGGAAGCATTTCTACATGGTGTTCCTTCTATTCCTTTGGGGTATCAAGCTCTCTCTAGTACTTTCTCAGGAGTATCTCCTCGACCGATTGAACAAGTATTATCATCTGGTCTTAATGGAATTAAAATTGAAACGTCGAACGCAGAGAAAATCTTTATGATGTCTGGTAATATTCCAAATCCTCAACCTCAAGGTGGTAAATTACCACTTGGGGGTAACCTCAAGGTGGTCAATTACTGACTGGGGGGCAACCTCAAGGTAGTCAGTTATCGCCTGCAGGTCAACCTCAAGGAAGTCAATTACCACCTGGGGGGCAATTATAGGGTAACTTTTTCCCAAGACAAACTGTAGGACAATATTATTTTGGAGAAAAACCTCAAGGACAATACATACCTTAAGGTTATCAACCTTTAGGATAGTACATACCCCAAGGTCAACCCCAAATTCAGTATGTTCCTCAAGGTCCTTATCAACCCCAAATTCAGTACGCGCCTCAGGTTTATCAACCTCAAGGTCAGTACTCAACTCAAGGTTTTCAACCACCTTCTGGTTAATCATTTGTACAAGGAGTTCGAAATTTACCACTTAATTATCAACCCTATGTTCAACCAGGCTATGGTCCTTCATATGTACAACCTTCTACAGGACAATACCCTGGAATGAACATGGTGTGGGATCCATCCCAAAGTCAATAGACTATGCAACCTAATGTGCAGTTGTCTACTCAACCTAGACAGCCTTTGGTTTCTAGTCCAACCCAGAAACTTGTCCAGCCTACTATTCAAATCCCTGCACCTGGTTCTGTTCAGTAGTCTAGGCCTAGTACACCTCAGACTCTGCCTCAAACTGTTGCAACTACTGCAACATCTATTCAACCTATAACACCTATTTCTGGAGTATATATAGCTCTGGTTTCTTCTATCCATGCATCCTTGCAAATCCCTCAAGTCTATGTACCCCAGTCAGAACCTATAGTTCAGACTTCGGTCTAGATACCTACAGGACAAGCTGGTACAAGTATGATTGTCACAATTCAATCACAATTCACATATCAACCATACCAGGGACAGTGTCAATTTGGTCCTGTTTCACAAAACCTATTTTATCAATATCAACCATACCCAGGCTATACTTATCAATAGCCTCAGCAACCACAGTTTGGTCCGGTTAATCCTGGTTTCCTGGGGGATTATACCATTCCTAATGCAAATCTGATTCCCAGTTATCCTGGGTATCCTCCTCCCAGAACTGCTCTTGTTACACAAGGTTTTTGCAACCCTAACCATCAATTACCATTTATTGCAACTTTGGATTTACCTGATTTGTCACACCTTACGAATGATCCAATTTTCTATAATCCGTATTGGCCGCCATTGTTGCATAAGTTTCCCAGTGATATACCGAAATTCGAGGGTAAGTCAGGAGAGGATCTATCAAATCACGTTATGAATTATCACCTCTAGTGTTCATCTAATGTGATAATTGATGATTCAATTCGCTTACGTATTTTTCAACGAACTCTTATTGGTCTTGCTGCCAAATGGTACACTGAGTTACCACGAGGCTCTTTCAATAATTTCAGTCAATTAGCAACTTCTTTCTTAACTGATTTTCAGTTGCCTGTCAAATATGACAATGGCATGGAACTATTGACTTCACTAAAACAATCCACGTCCACATATATTTCTAATCATATTCACGAATGGCGACGTAGAAGGCGTTTAGTGAAAGTTTTCATTCCGGATCAAATTTTGGCAGAATGGTTTGTTAAATCATTACTACCCAAAATCACTGAAAATGTAGCTAAGGAAGGAGTTGTTACTGAGGAGAAAGTCATTTCTCAAGCTCAGTATCTTGACCTCATCTATACGCAATCAGGTACTTTACATGAAAAAATCCCTGATCTTCCAAAACAAGGTCAAATAATTGCAGCTCCTTCAGGGTCTCATGCCACTGATGGTATGATTGGTTCAGTTAATACTAAAAGTAATAAGAATTCTTCAAAGAATTCTTCTCCTATAATAACTTTACCAGATTCCCCGAAAGGAGAGTATTTTGCGGAAATTTTTGCCGACATTCATGTCGTAGAGACATCTACGGACAAATCTAAATCTGGCGGTAAAAATAAGGGGAAGAATAAAAACAAACAGAATTAAAAAGAGAAAATAGATAAAAATGAATCTAATGACGAAAAACGCAAACCTCGCTATCCTTGTTTCATTTGCAACGAGGATCATTTTACTAAAGAATGCCCACATCGGGCAGAGGTTTCGAAATTCGTTAAAGGTTCTCATTAGCCTGCTGTCTTGAAGGGTCATTTTCCTACTCAAGACAGTAATATGATTGGTTCTACCTCAAATGCCTTAGAAGAACCTATTATGATGATGTCTCATGTCAGGATTGCAACGCGATCACAAGATTATGGTAGTAAAAGTCATGTTGATGGTAAAGAAGCAAAATATTCTAATTCAAATACATCAACTACACCTCCTCCTATTTCTGATCTGCTACAGATCGAGAAAACCAATCCAGACTTAATAATCAAAACACCTGCTAAAGGTGTACTTCGTAAATCATCTTTCAATTCACATGCGTGAACTGTTCAGAATTACAACATTGTTGAGGACTTAGCTATTTCCCCTTGAACAATGTCGGCTTTGGAAGTGCTGCAATCATGCCCAGTACAACGTAAATTACTTTTGTCTGCCATAGGAGATGTCGATATTCAGGATTCGAACCTAATAATCTTCGATTTAGAGAATAGTACACCCCGCCTACCTCATCAAATGGCTTTCCAAATTCCAGTATTAGTCAAAAACAGACCGGTCTTCCGAACTGTGATTGATGAAGGGGATTATGCATGTATTATGTCGATCTAGTGTTGGAAAATTCTTTGTTTTCCTACACTCGATCAGTCTCTGACAATTCTAAAGGCTTTTGATGGCCGAGGGTTCCATCCTTTCAGTATTTTGTGGGATTTACCTATAGGGGTTGAAGGTAAAACTGTAAATCTAGATGTGGAAGTGGTTGATGCCCCTCTAGATTACAACCTTCTCCTGGGTCGTAGTTGGTGTTATGCTATGACTGTAGACGAATCCTTCTTTCTTATCAGTAATCTTGATCCTTGGTATGGGGATATATTGTTTATCTCCAAACCCAATCTTTTCAGCCTAAAATTTCACGATCTCAGCGATGGAAAATATGTTTCCAATCCCAACAATACAATATTATTGGTGATACACTCTATTGTTATGGAGCGGTTTCTATTTTCTGACACTGTCTTACTCATGAAGAAGCTGAGAAGGTTCTAAATGACTGCCATTCTGGAGCATGTGGTGGTCATATGTCTGGGTATGCCACAACCCAAAATATATTTCGCGCTGGTTATTTCTAGCCTTCGTTATTCAAAGATTGTATTTATGCAGTCCGGAAATGCCACAATTGTCAGGCCTTTGATCATAAAATGCATGCACCACCCGCTCCTCTTCACCCTATAATTGATGTCGGTCCTTTCGAAAAGTGGGGTAGTGAATTTATTACATGTAACCCTCACTCGACTGTGGGGCATGCATATATTATCCTAGCGGTAGATTATTTTACTAAGTGGGCTGAGGCGATGGCTACATTTTCGAAAAACGGCAAGACTGCTGCAACTTTCATGTTCAATCATATAATTTCTAGATTCGGTGTTCCTCAAGCCATAATTACAGATCATGGAAGTTATTTTCGAAATATCATGATGACTGAACTGACAGATCAAATTGGCCTGCACCATGATAGTTCTACTCCATATTACCCGTAGGCTAATAGTCTAGTTGAAGCTATCAATAAAGTTTTAGTCACTATGATCAAACGAATTATTGGTATTCATAAGTAGAATTGGCATTCCATGTTATTTTCAGTACTTTGGGCATATTGGTCCTCAGTAAAAACATCAACTAGTTTCACTCCCTTTCAACTGGTTTATGGTTTGGAAGCTATGTTGCCTATTGAATGTGAAATTCCGTTATTGAAATTAGCCATAGAATTACTCCCAGCTACGTCTGAAGAGGATAAGAATTTTTTGTACTTGGCTCAGCTAGATGAGAATCAATGAAATGCTGCATTAGAAAATGAGGCTCATGTCAAACAAATAAAGGCTCAGTATGATAGAAATGTTACACCTCGTAATTTTTCAGAAGGAGACCTAGTTTTAGTGTACGATCAAGCCAACGATAAGCTAGGGGCTGGAAAATTTGTGCCTATGTGGCATGGTCCTTTCATTGTTAAGTGAAAGCTAGCAAAAGGGGCCTCTGAGCTGATAGATTTTGACGATTTCCCTTTAGATAAACCCAGAAATGGGCTTTATCTGAAGAGATATTATGCTTAAACTTGGTGTGGAGATTTTTAATTAGATTAGATTCTTTACTATTGGTGTGTCTTAGATTAGAAAAGCGTGCCTATTTTAGAGTGTGTTTTTATCACTATTCCTGCTTATTTGAGTTTTACTCTTGATATTGCAGATATCGACATCTCTTCAAACCTACATTGGTTTTGTTGATGGTGCTTGTCATAGTACATGGAAAATTTCTTTCGTAGCTTGGGTTATCTATTCACCCTCTGACGAGTTAGTATTCACGCATGGGGTAAGCCTTGGTCAAACAACGAATAACATTGCAGAGTATAGTGCAGTGATTGAGTTATTATCTAAATCCATATCGTTTGGGATTCAGAGTTTGATTGTTAGGTTGGATTCTGAACTTGTTGTATTATAGCTTAACAAGGTTTATGCCATTATAAATCCAGTGTTATTATGGTTATTTTTAAGATTTCATCTCTTGGAACGTGAATTTGATTACATTGAATATCAGCATATTCCAAGACATTTAAATACATTAGCAGATGCAGTTGCCTCTAGTATGATAAATAGACATTTGAAATAATCAAAATAGTAAATTAAACAACATTCAATAACATGTACACAGATAGCCGGTAATAATGATATATAATAGCATAGAAGTTTGTTTCAAAATATACATCGTCTTCAATCATAGGTTAAAAAAAACCTTATGATCGGCAAAAATGATAGTACAAAATGTCAAAAATGTTATGAGTCTACAAAATTATCATCCTATCCCTAATGATGATCATGATAAGAGACCACTGCCTGGGCCACCCTACACAGGAGCCTCCTAAAAGGTTCTGGGACACCAATCACATATCTTTGTAATCTGAGCAGAATATCATCTATGTCAATCTCTGGAATGTCTAGAGTCAGGCGCTCTAGGTGATGCTCTAAATCAGACATGATCTCTATTGATTGGCCTTCTGGGGCTGGTGTGGCTGCAGCTAGATGCCTCCTCTCATAAGGCTGGAGATTGGCCGGTCATCATGGGCCCACATCTGCATTTAAACTTTTCATTATTAGTTTTGGGACAATTAAAATACAAAAAAAAAAAATTATTAGAACTTAGAAATTGTTGAAAATGATTTTTACCTGATTCATCCCACTGTTCCCCTACTAGGAGATCCATCTCTCGGTCGCTGCAGAAATCTATCCCAGTGTATGGAAAGTACTCTATAACAAAAATTTGGCGTTCCAGCCAACGCAAAATATGAATAAGGAAATCGAAAAACCTCGATACCCTCAGCATGATGGGCCATCAATGCAACCCAATGAACCATCCTAGGTTCTCGAGGTCGACCAACATCAACAAGAATGTTCTGCAGAGCTAACATTGGGATCCTCTCTAGAGCAAAGGTGACTACAATGGATACATATCCAAATTTTTTTAGCTTTCCATTCTTTGCTTTGGTTAGTTGGCCTTTTACATTGGCCAACACAGCTTCGCACTAGTTGAAAATGGTGCCTCGAAAACAGTCTATAGCAATGCGCATCTGGGAACCGGTAGCCACATGCAACGCTGCGCTCCCACACAATTTGGTGATAGTAAATGCAATAAATTTAAGCTTGGGATGGATGATAGTTTTTATGTCAATCCGTTTGTCCCAGGGGTCTGCGCGATCATCACAGAACTCTAGTCGAAGACTAGCAACAGACTAGCCACCTGGCCTAGTCCCAAACAGAGAAATTTGTTCGCCCCTCTTGGAAAAAACAGTGAAAAAATAGATATCCTCCAGCTCAATTTTGAGATGGTGGCCGCCGATAACAAAACACTGGTCTTGTACATTCCATCTGTTCACCAGCCACGTTAGGAGGTCTACCTGTGCCCTCATGCCCTGAATGGCCCAGAATTTATACAAACTGCATGCTCTCAATGCCTGCATTGTAGGAAAATGATTCATTGCGGCATAATCTATGTCTTCATGCTTGCGTTCTCTCCAAACAAGAATCTTGTATGTCTTACAATGCATAAAAAGACATATTAGAACAATATTTTTTGAAAATTTTTGGGTAGAAATTGAGAAATTTGAGTTTGAAATTTCATTGCACGTGGTCTGCACCCTATTTTCATACATAGCGCGTAGGTACGCATGGGCACTATGGAACAGGTGTGGACCCAAGACATTTTTCTATGCAGAAAAAAGTCGAGGTTCACAAGGCCCGTGTGTTGCACCTGCGGACCCCCGCGGGTGATTTTTTCAACCTATTTTTCCCTAAAAAATGAAATCTAAAGCCTAAAAAAATGAAATGTAAATAGATGAAATGCAAGATAAGGAGGTCGTGGATTACTTGGAGCTGACAGTTTTCGATTTCGCTAGACGAATTTTCCAAAATCTTCGTAGGAACTTTTTTACCCAAAAGCTCTCACTTTTCACTCTGAACTCAAATGGTAAAAATGAAGTTAGAAAAGCCCTTTTTATAAGTTTTTTCGAATAAATGAATTTTTAATTTGTTTATTTTTCACTTTAAAAAGGTTATATTTTGAAAAAAAAATTATTTATCTTAAACAAGTATGTGTAATGTTTCAAGTTTTTGTGCAAAAAATTGGATTTTTCGGGAAAATTGATCGTTTTTCAACAAAGAGCATACTTTTATCACCTTTTCGGACTCTTTCAAAAATTTACGAAAAAGTGAAAATTTGGAGTCCTCTTTTAATCTCTTTTCAGACTCTCGAAAATTGAAAAGATTTCCGAGCACTTGATTATTCTAACTCATTAAAATAAATGAATGATCGTCCTTTTAGTATAAGTTTACCCCTTTTACAGACTGAAATGGACTATTTACGAAAAATGTATACGTTGACTAAATATGGTCAATAGAGTTCTCTCTCGCATTATTTTATCATTTTTTGGGCCGGAGAGACTAAATTTACAAAAAAGTACCCCCATGGAGTCTTCTTAAGTTTTTTCTTCTGACTCCCTAAAATTGAAAAAACACCAAGTTTTTCCTATACTGGACTCGTTAAAATTTAATATTAAAGGGCATGTTCAATTTCAAAACAGGAACGAACCACTCCTTCTTAGGGTTCGAATATTAAACTAAGTTGGACTCATCCGAAGGATGAGCTTATAAAAAAGAAAATGTTATCCTCTTCAAGCTTGTCAAAAATAAAGAGGTACTTGCCAGAAATGGTGGGGTAAAAGAGATAAAAATGAACCCGTTTGTTGTATTTTGATTATTCAAGAAGTCATCAAACCACTCTTTAACATGATACTTTCATTCACTTGGGTTGGGAAATCCTTTTCCTAACAGTTAATCAAACCATTTTGAAAGTCTTCAACCGATTTCTAGGTATTAGATTTGGGTCAATTGTCACCAAACCATCTGCAGTGTCGTTATGTGTTCAAGAGGATAGTTCAAACAAACCATTCATCTGAAAAATATCTGTCATCCATTTTGACCATCCCTGAGTTAGTCATTGCCAATATATTTCTTCAAAACTTGATCTATGATTTCGTGTTGTGGGCTTGCCTACGATGGATCACTTCTTATCGACGACAACTCATTATCTAGGAAGTTGATTTAGAAATCGTCAGTACCTTGAAATTTGCATGCCTCAATGGCAGGTTTCTTTCCTTCGACGATAGGTGCATCATTGAATTTCGATTGAATGATTTCGTGACATGTTCGACTTCAGCTCATTCATTCACATTTCATGGATTGTACTGAGTACTTTGAGAGCCATTGACATTACTGGTGGTTACTCTCACACTTGTTAACAGTCTACATCATTGAATGGTAATCAATTGGTTTCTACCATGTTTGACTTCGACACATTCATTCACATGGATAGAATCGTCCTGGTTCGAGAAGCAGAAATCAAGACCCTGGATCTAGTTTCTACCATCCAAGTTGCGAGGAATTTTGTTATTTAATTTATACAGTGGACTATTCATAAACAGATGGTTGAATCCATACTGTATCTACACATTTCTATACTTTTGATGTATTGAAAATCATTCCTGTATCAGAATGGTTTAAATCAGTTTTCTACTTAGTTTTGATCTGAGTATGGGAATGTCTACCTAGGGATGATATGTCTAC
Source organism: Pinus albicaulis (assembly GCA_034641835.2). Taxonomy (NCBI): domain Eukaryota; kingdom Viridiplantae; phylum Streptophyta; class Pinopsida; order Pinales; family Pinaceae; genus Pinus; species Pinus albicaulis. Next base: position 998,039,899 of record CM076578.1, read on the forward strand.
ATATATATATTTTTCATTGAATGTTTTTATAGGTTTCGACTAAGGTATCCACATGATGATCTTTGAAATGATAAAGTACTTCACTCTTCATATATGAAATACTTCATCTTCATATATTCCAGACTTTGCACTTTAGGGGGCAATCTATTGCACTGAAAATTGTCATCTTGACATTCTGCCATTTGTATGAGCTCATTATCACTCATACTTCCTCCTTTGCAAGTCTAACACATCATTTCCTCATGTCAAGCCTTGAAAATAAGAGAAAATTTCTCAAAAATCTCCTTAACTCTGGTATTGCACTTTCTCTTTATCTTTGCCTGTGGTCCCGCACCTAATGTTCATGACTCTTGCATACTTGAACACACTTTCTCTGTGTTATGGGTGCAGACCCCTGTAAAATATTAAAATGGTGCAAGTAAAATAAAAAAGCTCACTTCAGTAAATTCTAGAAGCCTTTGAAAGGAATCTTGCGGTGGGATAACTGCTCTTTTGAGGTTCATGTATCCCTTACCTTAAGGAGCTAACCCCTTGATGTGAGGAGCTTATCCCTTTGAAGGAGGATTCTATCCCTTCATATTTAGAACTGAAACCTCCTCTTCTGCCCTATAAAAAGAGGCATTGGGTAGCCTCAAGGGGAGTTCAAGCTTTAGAATTATTTGAGGTTAAGTGTTGTTGGGATTCAGACTCATTTAACTAAGATTTTGTGAGGAGAGATCACATACCTCTACCTGTCTCGATTGGAAGAGTGTAAGGCTTGTCAGAGTAGAGGATATTCCTACTTTGGACCTCGGGAAGGCATGTTCAACATCAAGGCTAAGGTTTTAAGGTTTTCTTCATTCAAAGTTAATACAAATTAATTAATTTTTCTCAATAAGCTATTAATTAACTGTTTATTTCATGGATTCCTTGATCGCCATGATAGGCATGATTTATAATATTTACTATACAGGTGCTATTTAATTTTTTCTTGTTTTTGACTGCAGGTCTATAAAGATAACTCCTTCAAGTGACCGAGGGACAACTACTTCGAGCAAGCATTGGATATACGGTAATACCTTAACACCTTTATAGTATTATTTTGTAAATCGTATATGTTTAGAGAAAGATAGATTTATTTTGTTGTTTTTTGCTAGATTACCTTTTGGTACTAGGGAGATCGATCTTGTCTGCAAGATTGATTTATCCAGTCAACAGTTAGTGAGAAAACAAGCACAGAAGGGTAACAAATGAAATTTAAATGATAGGTTTTGGAGTTTGTAACACCTTAGAGGGAAAATGAGGAAGATAGGTACTCACCACTACAAGGAAAAGACCCTCTAGCGGAGGTTATAAAGGAGGTTTTTAGCATTATAAAATTGGCCAAAATTGTCAAAAAAACATTTTCTACAACATCCGTTTATGGTTATGGAGGTTTTGGTGGAGCTTTTAATGGAAATTCAACACAACTAAAAAAAAGGGCGGTCATAGGTTATTACAGATGTTTTTTCATTAGTGCGCTACTCTGAATTTAATGCACCGATGCGTACATGAAGACAGAGCCCCAGGGTTGTCTCATTCGAACGAACGCACCGGGATGTTTAGGTGTAAAACTGCACTAGGCGTAATGTTGGTCATACAATACACAAGGTTGTTCTAATTGGTCTAGGGATTTTTACGGTGCCCATAGGTTGTATCAATGCACCAGTGCGTATACCTTTATGATGCACTGGTGCGTCGTATAACATAAAAACACCGAGATTTATAATTGGTATCGGTATTCGCACAGTGCCCATTGATCATAAAAATACACCGATGCTTATGGATACATAAACGCCCTGGTATGCAATATCACACAAAAACACCGATATTTATAACTGGTATCAATATTTGTGCGGTGCCCATACATCGTACAATGACACCGATGCGTATACACACATAAACGCACCGGTCGATAGTTACTAACACGCATTGATTTTCATTTTGTTTTTTTTAGAAACATCGACCTATGACTATCCAATTATTGTGATTGTTTTAAATTCATTATTCATCAAAATTCGACACATCTTATAACAATATTCATATTAATTACATTTTTATTAGTGCATTTGAATGTGTTTTTTGGTTTAATTTGCTATATCATATCAGAATTGTTGTGGCTTTTTAAAATTCATTATTCATCAAAAGTCGACACATATATATATTATAACAATGTTCATATGAATTAAATTTTTATTAGTGCATTTGAGAATGACAATGGAGAATGCAATAGAATAAATTAAAACACACACACACACACACACACACACACACACACACATGTGTGTGAATAAGACAGTGTTTATCATACAAAATGGGACATTTATTCGTATCCCTTTGTCTTTCAATTGGGACACTATGTCCATTAAATTAAACAAAATGTCTAATTTCACAGACATATTTCAAAAAATAAAACACCTTGCTTTGATATCCAAACATAGTGATCATCATTCTTCACTTGAACTACTGTCACTACTAGAGCAACTTCCATGACTTGGGTTATTTTGATCAGGAATGTTTTGTTCATGGCATTTCTTTTTTTCTTCTTCTTCACCTTCCATCTACAAACATAAAAATAAACTGAAATGAGTGTATATACATTAGTGAGAATAATGAAAATTTCAATATTAAATAATATACATCAATGTAAATCGAAAAGAAAAATGACATACCATAGCAACAATTGACTGATAAACTATACACATTCTTTCAAAACCATGTACCATGCCATCTTTCAAAATTTCATCTGTTGGCGCAATTCCATACTTTGTTTCCTGCAATTTTTATACCCCATAACAAATCATATATTTAATATAAAAGATTTTTTTGTTCTATTAATTATAGATGGAGCTAAGTAAAACAAAATAAATGGATGCTTACAAATTCCACAATTAAATTCTGATATGCCAACATATACTCACAACCCATATTTAACCCAATTTCAATCAATTCATCTGATGGTTCTTCTTTTTATGTTAACACCTGTTTGAAGACATTCCATGATGATTTTTGTAAAACAACTTAAAAAATACAAAAATGAAATCTAGTTGAGTTGTTATAAGGAAGTAAGAATTACTCACAAACTTAGAGATGAACCCTTTTCTTCCTTTTCGTCCTATTTTATGTGCTGAATGGGTTCCAATTTCTTTTCTGTTCTACAAGAAAAATTTGAAAATTAATATTTAATGGTAAATTGTTTATTTATTGTACCTAATGATCTAAAAATTCAATGATTACATATTAAATTTGAAGCATGTTGTTGTTGATATGGCTCCTCCTATAATGAAATTTTGTCCATTTCTTTGACCATCTCCTTGTACACCTTTTTGGACATTGCTACTGGCATATTTCTGATATCAGCTCGTTCATCTTTGGAGATTTTCATAATCTTCCTGAAAATGTAACATGAAAATAAAATATTTAATTTTTTTATTGATATATGAAAATTAAATATAACAAACATGGTATTTATAAATAATTCTAGACAAATATTTAAATAAATATTACTTTTTCATTCCTTCTTTTTTGTTGTTATACGTTTTTTCTATTAAAATTTTGACATGTCTCATCGATCAATTCTCTGGAAGCTCTTCCTGTAGTTTGGATAAAATTTGGTTCTTGGAATCATTGGATTGATTTTTGTATTTTGAATGAAAAGAACGTCTATATATTCATTCCACTAGATCCCTCAAACTTTTGTAAAAGTTTTTCCCCCTTTCGTTAACTTCCATCACCACTCCAGATGAGCTAAGGAGCAATTCATTTTCATTTGCATTTCTATTTTTTTCTTTTCTTAGAACAACATTCCTTTTTTGAGTTTTTGGTCCTTATAGAACATTAAATAGATGTGAATTAGTAGACTGTTTGACACATGTTATCTAATAATTTTAAGTATATTTTTAATGATAATTAAAAAAATAAACTCATATTGGATTGATAGTATTTTTTCATTCACCTGATTCATCCTTTAGCAAATTTTCCATTAAACTTTTACACTCTTATGGTCCTAGATCAGAAATAATCATATCGAGCTTCATCATTTTTTGGCTCTGCATGATACACAGTAAACAATACATATTAGTTAAACTTACATATAGTTCAAAAATAATATTTTTTATAAATAATTTTCAAAGAACTTGCCTTTTTTCCTTTTCTTGATGTGTTATCATTATTTTTGTTACTTTATCTCTTGTCAGCCATTTCTTTATCAATCTGAAACCCATACCATATCATTCATTAATATATTTATAAATAAATTCTCAACTTTTCAAGTAGAAAATAAATCTCAAGTCACCTGTGCGCCTTTCATTAGGTATGCATCGCAGCCAGTGTGTGGGGATATTAAAAACGCACTGCAAAATAGTATAATGACCATACGGTGCTTTGGGTATTATAAATGCACCGCAAAAATAATGTAATAGACTGTACGGTACAAGGGGTATTATAAATGCACTGCAAAAACAGTGTGATACACCGTACCATGTTATCCTCGTTAAATGGAACACCGGTGCCCTATTTCAGATATGGCGCACATATTTAGAAAAATTGTTTTCAATTTTTTTATTACACAGTACTTGCGCGGTGCGCTGTATAATACAACGCACTGGTGTGGTAGGGTACAAAAGGTGCATCGATAAAGAAAAATCCATTTTTTCCAAAAAATCACGGAATGGACGAATGGATTGAGATCCGACTATGAAATTCATCCCGTGGGTTGGACGTCAATCTAAAATAAAAAACCCTATTTCTGAAATCACAGAAACAGGGAGAAGAAAGGGAAAAAACAAAAAAATGAAGGCTTTAGGGTAAAAATGGATAAAACTGCAGAAAAAGTTAAAAAATGCAAAAAAAAGTAAAAAAAATAATCAAATTTAATCACGAGATGGTTTTAAATTCTATGATACAGGGTTTGAATGACCATAGATTTGGTTTTTGATAGTCTAAATACTTATGTTCGAATGTATTTCGCTGCTCCATGGTGCCCTCGTGCTCTCTTGCTCCTGGCCTATCTCCTGCAAATATCTGGCTGAAAATTTTAGCAAAAATAGTGAAATAATGAAAAGTGTTTAGTATTTAAAGAATTATTTTTATGAAATTAGATTTTCAAAAATATTTTTCTGCCCATTTTTCAAATTGCCACATTTTTTTTCGCTTAAAGCAAATAGAGTTGCATTTTTTTATTTGCATTTATTTATGATCTGTGCGGAAGAGTTGTGAAGCATTGGTGTGTCTTCGTAATACGATGCACCCGACTATATAAATTTATTTTTTTATGTAAGATCATAATAAAATAATGATAATTCTAAAGTACATGAATTTATTTTCATTATTTTCTAAACTTTATTATGTTACAAAAATTTGTATTATTCTAGATTTGTTATTTTACAATTATTTGCAAATTTACAAACTTAAATATTTTAATAAAATAATTTCATATTAATACAATTAAAATTTTCAAATTAATAGAATTTAAATTTTACAAATATTTTACATACAATTACAATTACAATTTTATATTAATTCACATACATGAATTACAATTAGAATTACAATTACAATTTTAATTTTACATACAATTACATTTAGAATTTTACATAGAATTACATTTACAATTACAAATACAATTACAATTAAAATTTTACATACAATTACAGTTAAAATTACAATTAGTACAAATATAAATACAATTTTACAATTTTACATACAATTAAAATTTCAATTTCAATTACAATCACGACAAAATATTTAATAAATATCATGGTCATTTAATATTAAATTAATTAATAAACATCATCACGATCATGATAACCATCGTACAAACATCATATTTGACTAAAAAACACATTCAAACATCAAATTAACATTATATATTAACATCATCACAACACAAACATCAAATATACATCTCATGTCAAATAAATCATACTATTACATATACACATCTATCCGCAAGCTAAACATTAAATGAACATATCTAACATGACCTAATAATATGCAACACATCATGATGATCACCAACATGTACATTAAGTACAACTGCAACATGAACATAAAATACATGGACCATATCCATATATATATATATATATATATATATATATATATATATATATATATATATATAACTGAATAATGTTAAAAATATGAAATTGTAATATAAATGTCATGGATCAGCTGGTGGTAGTATAACAACATCAATAGCAATATAACTGGAGGCCTGCTCAGTAAAGGGTGCAACCTCAATGGTCGATGGTCGAACCTGCTCATGATCATGATCACTAGTACTGATGGATGCATCAGCTGGTGGTAGTACAACATCAATATAAGCAATAGTAGTGGAGGCAGCTTAGTCAATAGTGCAGCCTTGACGGTCGATGGTCCATTCTGCTGATGATCATGACTAGTATTGATGGATGTTGTAGGCTACTGACTAGATGTCAGTGATGGTCCAACCTCATCTCCATGATGACTGCTAGATGTTGCTAGTGGAGCCTCATGCTCATCAGGCATGGCACGAGGTGAACGATCATGAGATGATGATTCGGTGCTTATGGACTATCCATCACGTGCCGTGGCTCAACTACACCTATAGCTACAGAAAATCCTCCTCAGTTGTGTAACATCTATCGTAGCTCCTATGACATGCCGCATCAGGTTGTACATGTCACGTGGTATGCGTCTCCACATCTATAATAGCCTATCATCGGTCTGTATGTCTCTGTAATGAGCAGGCCTGATGCCCACCTCAATAATCAATGCACTGAGTTGGTTGCCCAACTCCATCCTATATATAGTCTCAAGTCAACCGCGCCTAGCAAAAGTCTGTACCGGTGCACCAGCAGGAGCATGTCTCTTTGTTGCACCGGCCTCATCTTGATCATGATCATCCTCGACATCGGCCATGTTGTGGTTGTCATCAAGATCCACACTTAGATCATGTGGTGGATCCAACATCTCCTCGCCATCAAAAGATCCAATATCTAAAAAATATATACAAGTACACAACAGTAATTAGATCATTTCATTACACAATTTAATAAAAACAAGTTAAAGAACATGTTAGAATAAATATAAATAAAATAGTAATATTGCCTCTATCATCTGGCGGCTCATCATCTGTGAAGAGGATGTTGGGACACCCTCACCAATATAATCCCGCATAAGGACATGGGACCATAATGAAGGGATGCAGCCCATCAACATTGGCTAGTAAGTCAAAAGGTAACAATGAATGAAAATGTTTTATGTTTTTTCCTTTTATAAGGTAGTGAGAAGACCTTTACCCATTCACATGATATTACCATGAACTTTTAACTCTTTTGCACTTTGACAACAACATGTTACCCCTTCAAATGAGATGAGAATAATTAAAATTTAATTTCCTTCACTCTCCAAGACCTTTTAAAACCCTTTTCGCAACTTGGAGGATGACATGTTGGCTTTTCCAAATGAGGTAAGAAGACAAAAAAGCACTTTGTGATCCCTTTTACATGAAAGGTGACTTTTTGGCTCTTTGCGTAAGATGAGAGGACAAATTTTAACCTATTTTTCATTCCTGACATTTGAGATGATCTTTTTAGGCTTTTAAAATGAGACCTTGAGACAAGTTTTCTCCTTTTCATGAGATAGTGAGAGTGCTTTTGAATATTTTTCGAATTTCACATTGGACATGACTTTTTAAAAAAGATAAGATGTTTTTGAAGCTTGAAATGACACTCTTCTACATTCGACTAGGAAAATAGGTAAAAATGACCTCCATTGGAGCTTTTAAAGTGGATGATGACTTTTTGATCCTACAAGAGAGAGAGTGAGATAGTGAAACTATATTTCATGAAACAATGAGACAAAGATGAGATATTTAAAAAAAATTTGAAACTTGAGCCATATGAAACAAGAGAGATGGCTTTATTTTAACTTCATAAATATGCGTGCTCCTTCACTAGGGTTTTATGAATGAAGTGGACGGCCACTATCTTATTTTAGTGAAAATTTGATGATTTTTCCAAAGGAAGAGTTGAACCTAGACTTGACCTAAATGAAATGAAATGACATAACTCTAGACCTATTTAATGACGATGATGGAGATGGTGACCTTGAAGCTAATTATGGTGATGAACTTGAAAATGATGATGATAAATGAAATGAAGGATAAAAATACATCATTTAGCCTTTCTTCAGTGACCAAAATTAATTCTAAGAACTAGTTCAAAAAAGTAAATTTTTTTACCTATGACCTAATGGAAAACAACTGAAAGATTCATTTGATCACTGAGATACCTGGGTTGACATTGGGTCCAGATGGGGATGGCAGCTCCTTTAGGAGGGTTCAAGAACACTGTAGATCAGGTAGCCTTACCATTGGGCGATGGAGTCAAACTGGACTTTGAAAAACTTGAACAAACTGGAAACTTTGACTAAAAAAAGATGAGTTGAATCTGACTTAAAAAGTGACTGAAACCTTTTAACTTTTTGAAAGAAAACATGATATTTCTGTAGAAGTATCATGGCCTTCTCCTCGGGTTTCAAACTTCTGCAGCAACTTCCTTATTTTTTGGTACATCAAATTTAAAATGATATGTACAATGTCAATGAACTTCTTCTTCAATGATAAAGTTAGATAGTGTTTGAGGAACCTACCATTGATTGGTCCTCCCAACACTTCTTTTCCTTCAAGATCCTCTAGTAGAAATGCTTTGTTTCCTTTGAATGGAGTGATCTTGTAAGGTCCTTTCCATAGATTTTCAAAATTCCCATTCTTACTCTTGTCTTCATTCTGGGAATCCCAACGAAGAAAAACATCTCCAAGCTTGAAATCATCCACTTTGGTTTTCCTATCAAAAATATTTTTAATTTTCTCGTGAAGATTTGAAGTATGACTGAAAACTTCGTCTCTTGACTTTTGTAAGTGGATCATTTGGTTGATTCTTCGTTGAATGTCATGAGGCTCACTGTCAATAAATTGTACAATTTTCATCACTGGTACAAATAGAGAAGAAGGGAACACCGTGTCAACACCATAGATGAGCTGGAAAGGTGACATGTTGATTGATCTATTGATGCTAACTCTATCCACCATTAGAGCACTAGTGAGTTTCTTGTACCAATTCCTCTTGTTTTCTTGCAACATATTTTTTATTATGTTCACCAAAGATTTATTTGACGATTCAGGAAGCCTGTTTCCCTAAGGATAGTTTGATGTTGAATGACCAAGCCTAATGTGATACTTGTCACAAAATTAAATCATCTTATTAGAATTCAAGGCAGCTGCATTTTCAGTGATAATATTGTGTGGACAGCAAAAACGAGACAGAATAATGCTCTCAAGAAACTGAATGATATTAGTGTCAGCAGCTTGCCTCGTGGGGATGACTTCAATCCATTTGGTCCAATAATCCATGGAAGTTAGAATCAATTTGTGTTGAGATGTTGATGGAGGATGGATCTCGCCAATGAATTCAAGTCCCCATAGCTAGAATGGCGCTTTCACTTCAATTGGTTTTAGAGGTAAAGGAAATAGTTTTCTCTTTCCCTGAAATATTTGACATTCATGAAAACTCATGATTATTTTGTAAACATAAGAAAATAATATTTTCCAGTATAAGCCTACCCTCAAGATCTTATTAGCTGTAGTCTTCCAATAAGGATGACCACCATAGTCACCTTTATGAAAATATGTCATGAATTTTTCAACTTCTCCTTTGACTAAACAATTCAGCAATACTCCACCTGGATCTTTCCAATATAAGACACCATTAATAATACAGTACTTAAGATATTTTAACTTTAAAGATCTAGCTTTACTACTTGAAAAGTGGGAGGAGGATTTAAATGTTGCAAAATATGTACTATATCAGTATACCAAGGAGATAAAGAGAAAATTTTAGCTACCTCAGGTAATGTTTCAGCATTTTGTTTTTCAGATAATGCAGCAATGAAATTTATGTCCAAGGCAAGAAGCACTACAAGAAAAATGGACATTGGTGAGGGTCATGCTTGTGACGGACCTTTAAGGTCTATCACCAATGTCACATATGGTGAAGGTCCTTAAAAAAGCATCGTTGTAAGTGTATATAGTGATGGTCCCTTAAGGTCCGTCACCAAAGCCATTTTTAATGACACATTTGGTGAGGGTCGTTAAAGTCCCATTGCTAATTCTCTCTTTGGTGACACTTCTAGTGACGAACTTTTAATGACCCTCACTGATGCTATTTTTATTACTTTTGCTGACAGTCAAAAAATTTTCATCACCATTGATCATTCCAATGAGTTTTTGATGACGTTATATTCTTGTTATAAATTATTAGTGTGTGTAGGAAATATATTATTTAATACATAATCAATCTCTGTCAATTCTATTAATGAGAAAGGCCTAACACTCCTCAACAATACAATCACACCTTAAATTAATGCTTTGGCACACACTAACATTTCTTATCACCTCACATGTCTTGGAACATCTTTGTACCTAGAAAATCTTGTCATGACACTAATGCTCAAGCACATGGTGGCATGTGCTAGAAAAGCATAGAACTCTCCTAGCATGTGTTGGCATGCATTTAGTCCCTAGCATGCCCTGGAATACATTGGCACTTGGCACACAATGCCACTTGGCATTTATTGGGACTTATTATTAGTGTGGTTAGCATTCCAATTTTGTAAAATATAAAGTCCTGACTTATTAACCCTATTATTGGTTCTTCCTTTTATTTCCTTGAAACTTCTTGACACATATTGACATACCCTAGCACCCTAAACATCCTTAGCACCTGGCATGTATTGGCATATCTTAGCACTATTTTTCACATATAATTAGCACACCCTAGAACTCCCAATCATACTTTGAGACTTATTAGCAGGCCTTGATATTCCCTAGCATGCCTTACCAATCCTTATCATACCTTGTCGCTCCCTCCTTGGCATGACAACTAGCACTCATTAACACTAGTCCTTGGCACATATTCCTTGTATTCATTAAATTCCATGAATTTTAACCTAGTGCTCCCTTAATGCTTTGTCCTAGTACTCCTTAACACTCCTCAATATGCATTAGCACTCTCTAGCACACCTTAGCACTCCTCAACATGCCCTTCCACTTCATAGCATGCATAACACAATGTGACACATATTGGCACTTGGCACGTGTTGGCGCTTGGAAAGTCTTAGCATGTATGGAATACGTTGAAGTGCCTTGGTATAATTTGGCATGGTTTAATATTAAATTTATTTGAGATCAACTGTTGGAAAGTAGATGAGAAGCAACAAAGGAAGACTTGGCACTTATAATGCACTAAGACTTTGCACTTAGAGTCTATTGGAACCTAGTGTTGGTGTGCCTAGCATGCCCCTCTTGGAAAACGTAAATTGATGACTTATTAACCCTCTTATGTGTTCATTTCCTTGTAGTTTAACTTGTTTCTCCATTTTGTTGCCTTGAAAATCCATGGCATGCATTGACACACCCTTGCACATCTTGGCATGCCTTATCACTTGGAACATCTTAGCATGTTTGACATGCCTTCAGACTATCTGACACATCTTAGCATTCCCTAGCATGCCTTGGCACTCATGTTCTCATAGTTAGCCTCTACATGTTTTCACGACTTGGGAACCCAATCAATTCCTTGGCTACTGCAGTTCATGTGACAATATTGGCTTGCTTCAACTGCAACAACTTGACCAATTGCACCTACTACAAGTAGATTGTGCCAGATTTTTCACCTAAAAATTTCCTATAACTCATCTTATGCCACTCATGTCCAAGCTCAACTTGTCCCACTTGACTAGTTACCAAGATAAGGATCACATGATCTAGCTATGGCCATAAAACAAGTAAGAAACATAGCTTACATAAGAAATATTTCACATGTATGTTCAGTTCATAAAAACAGCGGAACATTAATTGAGATTTTGCAAGAACCACAAGATACACAAGGCACACAAGATATAAGCCGACACAAGTCGAGTGCCCCAAAACTTATACACAACAATGTAAAATATGAAATTATCTAGAATATTTTAAAACATGAGCATGTAACAAAAGTGTGCCACATCTCATATAAAAAAAAATAGCTAAAGGCAAGACAATGTTGTGCCTAGCACAAAGTGATCTCCCTTTGTCAAAAACTGCTATGTCAAGCCATGTATAACAACCGTAGGCTTGCCTCCTGTAAATCATATTATGAACTTCTCCTAACACACTTCATCCTTAGCACACTTGAATTTTCTGACACTCCCTATCACACACTCTTATTCATTCCTTTCCATGCATTTTTACCTATTTATCCCTTCATATGCCCCGACACTCCCTAAGACTCTTCAACATGCATTAACATTATTCGACATGTGTTAAAATTCCTTTTCATTCCTAATGTGCATGCCCTGACCCTATCATACCCTCGCAACTACCTTTACTTAATTTGCAACTTGGGAACCCAACCAAGCCCTTGCTTGACTACAAGAGCTTGACCAAGTTAAGGTTACAACAACTAGATTATGTTGTTGAATTGTGTAGCTTGGGAGGTACTCCACAAGCCTAGTGATATGGTTTTGTGTGAGTTTGGTCACAAAAGGATTTGTGGGAAAAGAAGCCAAGCAAAGGGATTTTGGACCCAATATGGGGTTTAAAATCTAAATGTAAATTAAAAAGGAAAAATAATATTTCCTAAGGTCTAAGTGGATAAAACCCGTAAGTTCTAGAGGGTTCCTAAGAGTTCTAGGAAAAACTATTTAAAGGGGCCTTAGGATGAAGGAAATTACATCAAGTGAGAATGAGCTCATTTGATCAAGGGGGCGAAGAAAGATGTAGTCCTAAAGTAGGTCGAGTAAGAGGGTCGAGTAAGGGTTGCTAAAGGGAGGCCATGACATCCTCCAAGAGAAAGATCATCATGTGAGGGTTCACAATAATGTTCCATACCTTAATGGTCGGTTCGAGCTAGAAGTAGGATGGCATATTGTTGGTTCTCTTATGACAGATCGAGCTTAAGAGAGGTTTCTGTTAGGTCTCTGTAATAAGCAAGATTGGCAAAGTCTGATCACATAGTTAACATCATTTCAACCAGCTTTGGGATTCTATGATCTAGCCCTCCTGAATCCGGAGAGGGATCTCTCCAATATGTACAAATATGGATTTGTCTTTGAAAGCTTAAGGTAATGATATTAGGCTAGTTACGAATTTCAAGGGTCTGGTTTTGTGTTTGGATGACTGAACATGATTGCTGTTAGAGGCGGAAAGATCTATATGCAAATAGGTTCAAAGGTGAGAAGTTGCAAGCAACAAGAGTAAGCTTAAATCTAGAAAAAAGATAATTGTATGTTTTCAGTCCATTGGCCTATGGAGTCATAAGGGGATTTAATTGAAACAATTAGGTTCAAGAGTGGTCTATGGGGCAAGTCATCTATGCCTAAGGATCTCTTTAAGGTTTGATTTATGGAATGGAGTCATACAATAAGAAAGGGAAATAACAAATGCAGAACAAAGAGCAGCCCAGGATCTGGTAAGTACTTTGAAACTAACCAGCCTTTGACCAAGCACTTAGGAAAAACATAGAATAAAACTAGGATCTGGTAAGTACTTTGAAACTATCCAGCATTTGATATACTTCTGATAGAAAACATATAAAAAAACAAAGGGAAACTTTCAGTTAATCATGCAGACAAGTATGGGACCAGGGCTAACCATATCTTCCTTTAGTTTATCTTCACACAATATATACTAAAAATAACATTTAAAAACAATATTCAACTAAGGCAGTAAGACGAGGGAACGCCAGCATTCTTATGCTTGAACTAAATTAAATCATTTTCAAATAACATAGTAGAAAGAAAACATTTAAATAAATATTTCTCAGCCATGGAAGGTTACTGGTATACAACAGGTCCTAACCCTGTTTAAACTGTTCTTTATAGTGGAAAATGAAACAAAATGAAAACAGAAATAAAACAACAAGTTACAAAGAGAATAACATCACTGTCAACATAGATTAGGATCCCATAAATCAGCTTGTATTGATGCTCCAAACCAGTTACAATCTTCAAATCCAGTGTTTTAATTCATCTCTCTTCACAACCTAACTTATCTGCTACAAGCAGAGCTCCAAGAGGCAGTGAAACCACTATTTACAACAGAAGTCTTCAGCTCAGTTAAATAACAATGCTTCAGCAATTACATTAGCAATCAACCAACCCCTCACTCATCTTCTACTGAAGTATTTATAGAAGAATGAGGAGGTGAGACCTGATAAAAGATCTCAAAATCAATTAATACAGGCATTAATGTATTTCAGGCCTTTGAGAGGATCAACGAAGAAACTGTACAGGTGTTCCGCTGTATTAACTGAATTACACTCATGAATTTAGCTCGGTGAGAGATTTGTTTGACATTTGAGGCTCTATGTGATCTTAGGGTTACTTTGCAGACATTCCTTCATTAAATCCTTGACAGAAGTAACTTCTTTGGCTATTTTGAGGCAAAATCTGATCTTGTTCAATAAATTCAGCCTCTGATTAAGTGCTTTGAGGAAATAGGTGGCACTTTAATTGCTGAGAAGAATCAATTTTCTTCCATCTGTGGCGGTGAAGGGTTTCCTGATGAAACACTTTAGGTTTTCCTTTAATCTGTGTTTTAGATCCGGGGATTAGGAGTTTGATAACTGTCATAGCCTTAATCCCCAAAAATTTGTCCACTAATCTGCTTTTCTGGTTCATTTTTGGTCTTCAACATCTGATACTCTTTTTCTATGATTTCTTTGCTGTTTCCAGGTTTAACAGGGGTGTATAGCATCAATGGCTCATGAAACCATGATGAATACATGATTTTGCACTCTACGGTTGATTTCTTCGGATAAATCGAAAGCACGAGGGTCGTCACCCTCATCGTTCGGATTCTCTTTGATCATGGCAAAAAGAACCTTAAACCTGCAGAAAATAAACGAAATTATAAAATCCTGCATTTTTATGGATATCTGCATTGGAAGGTGTGCGGAGGAAAGGGGCGATCGGAGCCGTCGATCGCACTGTGATCGATGGTTGGGAGTGATTGAGAGAAGTCAGTGGCATGAATAGTTTGAGTGGGAAACGGAATGAAGGGACTGAACATGGGCTGTCAATCTGCAGAGATCGACAGTGGAGATTAATTTCCGCAGCGCTGGGGCCCAGCTAAAACGCATGCAACTTGGTTAAAGGGCGGGCATATTGGGCGATCATCAACCATTGGATCAGCGGGCCCAGATCAGATGGCTATCATCGATTCCGCTGGGCGGTTATGGTCTGACGGATAACGAGCGGGGGACTGACTTTATGTGGCAGTTTTGAAACAAGGTGGAGGACGCGTGTCAAGCGGCATGTGGAATCGCTGGGTCCGCGGGAAAAACTACCGGCTATGGATGGGTGGTGCGGAATGAAACCACCAGTATTTAGAAATCAGCATGGGAAATGGGGGGGGGGTCCCACCGGGAGAGCACTCCGCTCCGTCCGCTCTATGGAGCAAATCGACGACTGTGGTGAACTGCGGGGGGCCAAGGTGTACGGACTTGAGATTTTTGGAGCAACCCCCATAGTGAATGGCAGCCGTTAGATTAAGTTTTCACTCATCCCGAGGAATCAACTACGGGGCACCAAGGTTTGAACCTTCGAATAGAGCCAAGCCCCCGCAGGGGAAACACTTCATTCATGGTGTCGAGTCACATGGAAAGAAAAAAGCGCGGGGCTTAGCTCGAGGGGATTAAAACCTTAATACACAAAAATATGTATTTTCTATGGTTTTTCAATGTTTTTCCAAAGGATTTAAGGTTCCGACAAGGTTAAAAAGTGGGGTTTTAACCTTAGGACATGAAATTTATGAAGGGATAGGGGAAAACATATGGTTTTGTGGGGTTTTCATGGGAAAAAAGAAAATGGAAAATGGGATTAGCTTGTAAGAAAGGGAGAGGAAAAAGCGCCATGCAACAGTTTTTTGACTTGGATTTTTGCAGGACATCAGAGGTTTTGAAGAGGGAAACAGCTGTGAGGATTAACCAGCAGTTATGGATTTATCAAAAAGACTTCAAGCACCAACAATTTCAGGACTGAATTTTTTTCTTGAAGGCTGCAAAAATCATTTAGCCACCAGCTGATATGATAGAAAAATATAGGTGGCTAACAGTGGCTCCACTTGGGGATGGTGCCTTCTTGAAGGCATCAAGAATTCAGACTTGATTTCTCTGGAATGTTGACCATGTGCCTCATCCATTGAATTTCTCTTGCTTAGCTCTAAAAAATAACATCAGTTATGAAAAAATAATGGGCCTCATCAATACAAATTTCTACCTACCCAATCCTACTGATCTAACATTTTTTCTTCATTAGAGTGCACTTGGATTGGAAAACTCTTTTCACAACATTTTATTCTTTTAAAATCATAAAAACTAATCTAATTCTACTTCTTATCTCTCCCTGAACTCAGATTAGACAGTTGAGCTCAGATCCTTCTCTACCTAATCTACTGTCTGTTGGGATTAAACTGTCCAACAGACTTTCATTCTCTAAATTCTAAAACAGAAATTTTTTAAAAATAGTCAAGTCAAGATTAAGCTGTTTGACTTGCTGTGATCTATGGCATAAAAGCAAGCTGCACATAGACATTATTTTGAAGGAAATTAAAATAAAAAAATGGAAGGCTTAAGATCTGAAAGTTTAGCACTTCCTTCATCTTTTTCAAAGCTCTGTTTTTGCTTTTTCTTTGAGCTATTTCTTTGCTTTTGTTCTGGTTCAGATTTTGAGCTGATTAGAACCAGATTTACACTTTCTTTGACTCAAAAGATAAAATAGTTTTGAGTCATCATTTCTTGGAAATTTTGGTTCATATTTTGAGTTTGTTTGAACCTTCAATTTCTATCCTAATCTATCTACTGATAAGCCAAGATTGAACAGTTTGGCTAATCAAATTCACTATTCCTATCAGCAGTAAATTGAAAGCTAATTAGCCAAGTTTAAACAGTTTGACTAACCAAAAGTGTGTCTTGAGGAGTGGCATTTGAGCTTGCACACTTTCAGATTTGTTTCTCTTTTTGGCATGGGGCTTTGCCTTTATTGTTTTCATTCCTGCCCTCTTTTCATTTTTTCTTTGTTTTTGTATTTTTTGATTTTTCATAACCTTGAATGCAATCGTGGATGGACTATTCATAATGGAAAAATATAAAAAGGCTTCAAAACAAAAAAGGATCAAGAGAGGTAATGTTTAAGCATCCTGCCATTGACAGGACCCCCAAACAATTGTGCTCCATCCAACTCTTGTAAGTAAAAAGCATTATTACCAACAGTTGAATGAATAGAGTAAGGGCCAAGCCATAGGTGATCAAATTTTCCATGCTTTCCCTTCTCTTCCCTCCTTGAGTCCCACTTTAAAACTTTGTCCCCAATCTTGAAATTGCTAGCCTTTGTTCTTCTGTCAAAAATATTTTTGATACTATCTTGCTTATGTAATGCTTTGTTGTACACTTCCTCCCTAGTTTGCTGAAGATGAATGGTCTGATTTATTCTTCTAGTCATGTCATTTTCTTCAGTTTGCAACTCTTGAATGAAATTCATCACTGGTACACCTAGGCTGTTTGGAAAAATTGCATCAGTACCATACACCAGCTGGAAAGGTGACATACCAATGGATTTCTTCAAAGTTAATTTGTCAGCCCAAAGTGCATGGATCAGCTTTGTGTGCCAAGAATTTTTATTGTCCTCCAACAATTTCTTGATTATGTTCACTAAGTTTTTGTTGGAAGATTCTACAAGTCCATTACCTTGGGGGTAATAGGTTGTGGAATGCCCCAATGTTATCTGGTATCTATGACAGAAGTCAACCATTTTATTTGATCCAAATGCCGCTACATTATCAGTGACGATCTTGGTAGGACAACCAAATCTGGAGAGAATGTTAGTCTCCATGAATTTGATGATAACCGAATCATTGGCCTCTTTACAAGGAATGGCTTCTATCCACTTAGTGAAATAGTCTGTGGCAGTAAGAATCTACCTGTGTTGGGCAGAAGATGGTGGATGGATTTCTCCTATGAAGTCAAGTCTCCACTATTGAAAGGGAGCTTCAACAGTGATTGGATGCAGAGGAAGAGGTAGCAATTTTCTCTTGCCTTCAAAAAATTGGCATTTATGGCAAGCGATGGTCATCTTGTGTACATCAGGAAAAAGAGTAGGCCAATAGAAACTAGCCCTCAAAATTTTGTTGGCTGTTGCCTTCCTGTATAAATGACCTCCACACTCTCCTTCATGGAATTCCTGCTTAACCTTTTCTGCATCAAACTCAGGCAAACATTTAAGCAATATACCACTTGCATTTTTCCAATAAAGACATTCATCAATAATGCAATAGTTTACAGCTTTTAACTTTAGGAATCTTGCCTTTGTTTTTTATAAACTAGGAGGTGCACTTAGATTAAACAAAACATAAATAATATCAGCATACCAAGGAGAATTCATAAAATGGTTTTCAACAATGGGAGTTGAGAATTCTTCTTGGTTATCCAAAGCATTAATCAAGTTAATATCAAGAACTTCACAATTTGATTCAGCCATTAATCTAGCTAGACCTTGAACTTTGATGAGCTTAGTGGGTTTTATTTCTATATCATATTCAAGGATAACAACAATCCACTTACCTCTCTTACCATCTGGGTCCTGTGTTAAAATTTCTTTAACAACTGAATTTGGGACAAAGGCAATAATGTGTGAGTGAAGGATGTACACTCTGAAGTCTTTTAAATTCTTTACCAAAGCAAAAGCTTGCTTCTCCATAATGTTATACTTCAAAGGGGCATACCTCAATGCCTTGCTAAAGAATGCAATAGGCTGCTCTTGTCCTTGTGGATTTTTCTGTAAAAGGACAGCAGCTATGGTATGTTCTGATGCAAATGAGAAGATATAAAAATCTTTTGAAAAATCAGGACTTATGAGAACCGGTGTTTTGGTAAATGCTTGTTTTACCAGTTCAAAGGATGTCTTTGCTTCCAAGGTCCATTTTACCCCTTGATCCTTCTTCAACATGTTTGTGATATTCCTAAGGAGCTCAGCTAAGTTGGGGATGAACCTTCTCAAAAATTTTATCTTTCCAATGAAAGATTGCAACTCTTTGATGTTTCGAGGATGAGAAATTTGCAATATGGCCTCAATCCTCTTTGGATCTATCTTAATACCCTCCTCAGAAATGATTTGCCCAAGAAGCTTACCTTCTTGGAGACCAAATGAAGTCTTCTTAGGGTTTAAAGATATCCCAAACCTTCTGCACTTCTCGAAAACTTTCCTCAAATGTTCCAAGTGTTCTTCATCTGTTTTTGAAAATACAGTGACATCATCAAGATAGATAATGATGAAGAAGCCAAATTCTTCCGAGAATTCTATGTCCATGGCTCTTTGAAAAGTTGCCCCAGCATTCATTAGACCAAAGGGCATTTTTACATACATGAAAGTGCCCCATGGTGTAGTAAAAGTTGTCTTTAATTTATCATCAGGGTGAACTAAGATATGATTATACCCTGAATAGCCATCAAGCAAAGAAATTATTTTAGACCCTACCACCCTTTGTAAAATATGATCCATCTTGGGTAAAGGGTAGTTGTCCTTTAATGAAGCTTTGTTTAAGTTCCTAAAGTCTATACAAAGCCTGATTTCTCCAGTTTTCTTCCTAACAGACACCAGATTAGATACCCACTCAGAATATCTAATAGGGACAATAATACCAGCATCATACATATTTTTAATCTCTTTCTCAACCAAAGGCAGTTGTACAGGGTTTATTCTGCGCAGTTTCTGTTTGAATGGTTTTTGGTTTTATTTAAGAGGGATTTTATGCTGTATTATTTCAGTGTCATAGGACTTAAAATATTTGTAACTCCACACAAAAACATCAGAAAATTCTTTGAACAGCTCTATGTATTTGAGTTTAATGTGAGCTGGCAAAGTTTTGGACAGTTTGATTATTTTTAGTTTTTCCTCACTGCCTATGTTTCATTCTTCCACTTCAGTCTCTACAGGTTCCAGTTTAGGCTTTCTGGTCACATCATTGAGATCAAACAATTCTTCCAAAGGTGTTAGACCACTTGGCAAACCTTCATCTTTAGAATGCAGAGTTTCTAATTCCTCTGTTTCTGATTCTACATTCAATTCTATTTTGTTTCTAGGTTTGCAAGTTTGTAGGCTAATATTTTCAAGCTCAGGAGAAGGCTCTTCTTCACCAAGAAAATTTTCTTCACTGCAGTCTGTCTCATAGTCTAAATCTGAACTATACAATTCAAATTCATTTCTGAATTGCATGAAGTCTTCTATTTGTTTATCTCCATCAAACACCTGCTAGTATTTTTTATTATCTGGCACAGCTGGTCTAAATTTTATTTGAGGTGAGCAATCATCGATCTGATATGGCGTTAAACATGTCCTAGCTGCAAAGGCTAAATTGTGGGCTATAATATTTCTTTTTCTCGGGACAAAACTCAGTGCAGACTCCTCAAATGTTTTCAAAATATCCATGACATCATTCCTGTAGGCCCTAAGTCTGGGATGATTTTCATTATACTCCCCATTGACTTGATTAATGATTAATTCAGAATCCCCATATAAATTTATTTTCTTGGCTCCTAACTTTTTCAGCAAATGGAGGCCTAAAAGCAGGGATTCATACTCCACTATGTTGTTGGAACACTGAAAGTTCAGTTTGCAAGAAATGCATTCTGTGTGCTTGCTATCAGTGTTAGTACATGACCCATCAAAATACATAGTCCAGAGAGGATTATTTTCAGTTTTATGAGTTTGGTGAATGTCCTCAGCAACTACTGTGCTTGCAGATGTTTCTTGAATATCAGCACTAAGTTTTTTTTGTTTCAAATCCTCAAGTTTTTCATTGGGTTGAGGATTGTTCTCTTGACTGTCAAGATTTAAGTTTAATGGATTGATGATTTGTAGTTCAAGACCTATGCTTTGTTTGCCAATGTTTTCAAATGTAGAAAAATGTTTTGTCATTCCAGTGTTGTGTTCCTCCTCCTTCGTTTCAGCCATTGATCCTGTTAAAGTGATTTGTTCAAGGAATGTTTCATCATTAAACATGATAAAAGAATCAAGGCCTGTACTTACAGAATACAGAGGGGAATTTTGAGGTCTGCCTTGACTTGTAACTGTGTATTGCATATGGGACTCCCTGTAAAGTCTTATGGTCTGATTAAACACAGGGATAGTTGCATAGGTCATGTCCATCTGCACGGTACCTCGTACTTAGCACCCCAAGATCGTGATAAAAGCATTCCATATTTTTGGGGCACATCAGCCACAACAACATCCATGACTAAAAATTTGGCTGGAATTTGGGCTAAATTAACACAGAGGTCTTTGATCAATCCTAGACATTTCACTCTGCTTGAGTCAAAGGAGTAGAGGTCTTTATAAGGTCTGGTGATTTCCAGACCTAGGCTTTCCATTATAGCTTTTGGCATTAAATTATGGGAAGCGCCTGAGTCATGCATAGCATTGTGTAGAATTTTGTCATGAATGTTCAAACTTACATAAAAGGGAGGGACAGGCCCCTCTTGAAATTTACCTTCAATCTTTGGACCAAAAATCAACTATGGTTGGTCATAATTAAGATTGAGAGTGTCCTCATTCTCTTCTAAGTTTAAAGCCTTCAAAATTTGGGTTTTATATACATGATGGGCAGCTAACTCAGTCAAGGGAAAAACAATTTTGATTTTTGAGATTTCCTGTTTCAGGCTGAAAGGAATTTGATTCTTTAAGGTGCTGGTTTCAGCCTTGTTTACTGCCACTTTATCAGCAACAACAACTTGCTGATTTATTTTATCTACATTTAACACATCGGTTGAAATAGGAGTACTAGATGAAGTGTTATCACTGCTTATGTTTGTACTCTGTTTATTAGTGTTTTGAGTGCCTTTTTCTTTACCTTTACCAGAATTATCAGCCACTGTTTTGTCTTTTTGTTTGACTGTCTTAGGCTTGGTTGTAGTGCTGCTTTGGGAAGGTTTGTCAGAGGTTTTGTTGTTGGGGGTTTGTTGATTAGATTTAATTCTGAGTTCATATTCCTTTGAAGGTTCAGTCATGGCATTTTCCATGTCTTGACAACAATTTTGATTATCATCCCTTTTGTCATCATAAGGTGTGTAAAGACCCACTTTTCTATCATAATGAACCTCAAAGTTATCATCATCTACCCCAAATAAGTTTATGTCATCTTCCTCTGTCATTTAATATGTTTCCTCAACCTCACTCACAAAATTTTGATGAAAAGGGGGAGTGATCTGTTGATCATCTTCCCTGGGTCTGTTTAGAGGTTGGTTTCTTCTCATATTTTGATTCTGGTTCTGGTTTCTGTTCTGAGGAGCAGTTTGGTTTAGACTTGCTTGCGCTCTCTCAAGAATTCTCATTTTATTCATCATTTCTTCCATCATTCTTTCCATTTTTGAGCTTGAGGTAGTAGGGGTGGATTCCTCTCTGAAAGATACTCTCTTTTCAGCTTTCATTCTTGCTCTCTTCTCCATCAAGTTTACTTCCACAAAGAGAGAACCTCTTTGCATATATTCAAGGGTTGAAAAATCTCTCTCTCTTAATGAATAGGTCATATCAGCATCAAACCCTTCAGGGAATTTGTTTAAAGCTGAACCTTGTGGAGGTTTTAGTTCTGGGGAAAGTGCATTATATACACTGTTGAATCTAGTGCAGTAAGCTTGTATACTTTCCCCTGGATTCCTATGGAGATTGTTGTAATCAACAAGAACTTGGAGAGGGTTCTTCCTTACTTCCCACTTGTTTAAGAATGTTTGATGGAAGCCTTGGAGATCATTAATACTATGGGGGGTTAAGCCTTTAAACCATTTTCTCACTTCTCCCCCTAGACTTTGAGAAATTAGTCTCAGTTTTACAGAATCATCATCAATCTCATTTCTGTCAAAATAGTCATTCATCTTGTCCACATGTTGTGATGCTATTGTAGTATTGCTAGCATCATATAATGGAATTTTGGACTGATAGTTCGGTGGAAGATTGACTAATGGTGCAGGAAGGACTAAGGGAGCATACCATGTTGCCATGATAAGTGGTGGGGGTGGATTGACAAGATGTGGGTTGATAAGAGGAGGTGTGGGCTGATGTGGAATGGTTTGAAAAGTGGGTGAAGGATGAACAGAGGTGGATGGAACAGCAGTAGATTGCTGAGCTGATCCTGGATGAGAGACACCTATATTATGAAGAAAATGTAAATCAGGAGGTGCTGATTCTCTATTCCCAAGGTGTTCACTTGTTTCCGGAGATGAATGTGAAGACTCAGAATCTAAATGATCTAAATCATCAAGGGACCTAGTTCTAAATGGATTTAATAGATCAGCTTGTGATTGTTGCAGAGCTGAAATATTTTCAGGGACTGAACTAGCTCTTAGGGATGATCTGGAAATAGTTGAAGATTCTATCTTAGGAGACTTCCTAAGGATTCTTTCTGGGTTATCAACTATCTCAGGTGGATCAGGGTCAGGATAGGATCTAGTGTGAATCTTTCTAGGAGCCACTATGATGCGCTTTTTAGACCCTAATAAACAAGAAAAATTAACCAAATATGACAATCTTTGAGAGGTTAACCAATCTGTTTACACAATTTTAACCCTACAGTCCTCTAACTAAGTTCGAAAGATATTATAATGACGAGGGTTCTTCCCAGTGGAGTCTTAAGGTCTGTTCAGGATTATGGAGTCGCCAGGTGGAAAGTTCTGAGTGTTTTCAAAGAGATACACTGTCCACCACAATGCTTGTGAAACATCCCTTTTCAAGGATGTCCCAAAACACAACAAACTCTAACCAGAGATTGACTGGGAGGGCATTTACCAGATATGTCACCTCTAAAAGAGGATGAGATCCAGAGTCTACCTGGCCCTTTCCAGACTCTGTCTAAGAGTATCAGATAAAACACAATCAAAGATAGGAGAAAGTAAGAGTAAGTGTTTTACCACCAATCTGAAATATTTTTAGTATTTTCTGAATTATTTTTCTGTTGGTTTCTAAGAATGTATTAACTTTGCTTCAGAACTTAGCTACAGATTTGAGACAAAGGTAATATACTCTTATGGCTAAGCTAGCTGATTTTTCAAGGTTAGATAAATGCTTATAAGAATCCTAGGGCTGACCTAGATTGTCACTGATTCGAACAAGTTTCATCATGATTACCATTCTTGGTAGCGATTGGAAAGGCTTATTTTTACTCACAAATTTTTCTTGAATCAAGGGTTTTCTGGGGTCTCTAAGGTCTTATACAAACACTCATTCCCCAGCGGAGTTGCCAGAAATGTTAGGTCTCTGTAATAAGCAAGATTGGAAAAGTCCGATCACAGAGTTAACATCATTTCAACTAGCTTTGGGATTCTAGGATCTAGCCCTCCTGAATCCGGATAGGGATATCTCCAATATGTACAAAGATGGATTTGTCTTTGAAAGCTTAAGGTAATGATATTAGGCTAGTTATGAAGTTCAAGGGTTTGGTTTTGTGTTTGGATGACTGAACATGATTGCTGTTAGAGGCGGAAAGATCTATATGCAAATAGGTTCAAAGGTGAGAAGTTGCAAGCAACAAGAGTAAGATTAAATCTAGAAAAAAGATAATTGCATGTTTTCAGTCCATTGGGCTATGGAGTCATAAGGGGATTTAATTGAAACAATCAGGTTCAAGAGTGGTCTATGGGGCAAGTCATCTATGCCTAAGGATCTCTTTAAGGTTTGATTTACGGAATGGAGTGATACAATAAGAAAGGGAAATAACAGATGCAGAACAAAGAGCAGCCTAGGATCTGGTAAGTACTTTGAAACTAGCCAGCCTTTGACCAGGCACTTAGGAAAAACATAGAAGCAAACTAGGATCCAGTAAGTACTTTGAAACTATCCAGCCTTTGATATACTTCTAATAGAAAACATATAAAAAAACAAAGGGAAACTTTCAGGTAATCATGCAGACAAGTCTGGGACCAGGGCTAACCATATCTTCCTTCAGTTTATCTTCACACAATATATACTGAAAATAACATTTAAAAACAATATTCAACTAAGGCAGTAAGACGAGGGAAGGCCAGCATTCTTATGCTTGAACTGAATTAAATCATTTTCAAATAACATAGTAGAAAGAAAACATTTAAATAAAGATTTCTCAGCCAGGGAAGGTTACTGGTATACAACAGGTCCTAACCCTGTTTAAACTGTTCTTTATAGTGGAAAATGAAACAAAATGAAAACAGAAATAAAACAACAAGTTACAAAGAGAATAACATCACCGTCAACATAGATCAGGATCCCATAAATCATCTTGTATTGATGCTCCAAACCAGTTACAATCTTCAAATCCAGTGTTTTAATTCATCTCTCTTCACAACCTAACTTATCTGCTACAAGAAGAGCTCCAAGAGGCAGTGAAACCACTATTTACAACAGAAGTCTTCAGCTCAATTACATAACAATGCTTCAGCAATTACATTAGCAATCAACCAACCCCTCACTCATCTTCTACTGAAGTATTTATAGAAGAATGAGGAGGTGAGACCTGATAAAAGATCTGAAAATAAATTAATACAGGCATTAATGTATTTCAGGTCTTTGAGAGGCTCAACGAAGAAACTGTACAGGTGTTCCGCTGTATTAACTGATTTACACTCATGAATTTAGCTCGGTGAGAGCTTTGTTTTACATTTGAGGCTCTCTGTGATCTTAGGGTTACTTTGCAGACATTCCTTCATTAAATACCTGACAGAAGTAGCTTCTTTGGCTGTTTCGAGGCAAAATCTGATCTTGTTCAATAAATTCAGCCTCTCATTGAGTGCTTTGAGGCAATAGGTGGCACTTTAATTGCTGGGAAGAATCAATTTGCTTCCATCTGTGGCAGTGAAGTGATGAAACACTTTAGGTTTTCCTTTAATCTGTGTTTTAGATCCGGGGATTAGGCGTTTGATAACTGTCTTAGCCTTAATCCCCACAAATATGTCCACTAATCTGTTGTTCTGGTTCATTTTTGGTCTTCAACATCTGATACTCTTTTTCTGTGATTTCTTTTCCGTTTCCAGGTTTAACAGGGCCGTATAGCATCAATGGCTCATGAAACCATGATGAATACGTGATTTTTCACTCTGCGGTTGATTTCTTCGGATTAATCGAAAGCACGAGGGTCGTCACCCTCATCCTTCAGATTCTCTTTGATCATGGCGAAAAGAACCTTAAACCTACAAAAAACAAACGAAATTATAAAATCCTGCGTTTATATGGATATCTGCATCGGAAGGTGTGCGGAGGAAAGGGGCGATCGGAGCCGTCGATCGCACTGTGATCGACGGTCGGGAGTGATTGAGAGAATTCAGTGGCGTGAATAGTTTGATCGGGCAATGAAATCAAGGGACAAAACATGGGCCATCGATCTGCAGAGATCGACGGCAGAGATTAATTTTCCGCAGCGCCGCGGCCCAGCTAAAACGCATGCAACTTGGTTAAAGGGCGGGCATATTGGGCGATCATCAACTGTTGGATCAGCGGGTCCAGATAGGACGGCTATCATCGATTCCGCTGGGTGGTTATGGTCTGACGGATAACGCGTAGGGGACTAACTTTATGCGGTGGTTTTGAAACAGGGCGGAGGACGCGTGTCAAGCGGCGTGTGGAATCGCTAGGTCCGCAGGAAAAACTACCAGCTATGGATGGGTGGTGCGGAATGAAACCACCGGTATTTAGAAATCAGCGCAAGAAATGGGGGGGGTCCACCGGGAGAGCACTCCACTTCATCCGATCTATGGAGCAGATCGACGGCTATGGTGAACTACGAGGGGCCAAGGTGTATGGACTTGAGATTTTTGGAGCAACCCCCATAGTGAATGGCAACCATTAGATTAAGTTTTCACTCATCTCGAGGAGTCAACTACGGGGCACCAAGGTTTGACCCTTCGGATAGAGCCAAGCCCCCACAGGGGAAACACTTCAGTCACGGCGTCGGGTCACATGGAAAGAAAAAAGCGCGGGGCTTAGCTCGAGGGGATTAAAACCTTAATACACAAAAATATGTATTTTCTATGGTTTTTCAATGTTTTTCCAAAGGATTTAAGGTTCCGACAAGGTTAAAAAGTGGGTTTTTAACCTTAGGAAATGAAATTTATGAAGGGATAGGGGAAAACATATGGTTTTGTGGGGTTTTCATGGGAAAAAGGAAAATGGAAAATGGGATTAGCTTGTAAGAGAGGGAGAGGAAAAAGGGCCATGCAACAGTTTTTTGACTTGGATTTTTGCAGGACATCAGAGGTTTTGAAGAGGGAAACAACTGTGAAGATTAACCAGTAGTTATGGATTTATCAAAAATACTTCAAGCACCAACAATTTCAGGACTGAATTTGTTTCTTGAAGGCTGCAAAAATCATTTAGCCACCAACTGATATGATAGAAAAATATGGGTGGCTAACAGTTTCTCATGAGAATCCGGGCATGTGATTTCAATGGTGTCTTTGTGTGAAGGTCGCATCAAGTTCTGAAATGTTGAAATTCGCAACAAGAAACATTGAAATTGGAAACCAAAAAGGACCAAAAAAAATGCACCTACACTGGTGAGGAATTTTGATGCACCAGGAGTGAGGAATGTGGGGCGTCTTATTTATTTTTCCCTTAAATAAATTGTACAATAAATTTTAATTTCATCTCATAACAACTTGTGCCAGTTAACTAAGTCATGATGATTGATCTAGCTCAAGAAATTCAAGTTGAGGGTCTAAGATGATGCATGTAGAGGTATTAATGTAATATTTTTGGATTCCAGTTGCAGTTAATGCATTAGTGGAGTGTAGGTGTGAATTAGCTAATTCATTTAAATGAGTTAAAATCAGTTTAAATAGTTCTAACTAAGTGATGAGCTAGTGAGAGGTCAGCCAGTGAATTCAATTAGGTTAATTCATAATGAGTGATCAATAAGATAACTGATAATTCATTATTAATAGTTGCATGCATGTCAGTTGCGAGGAAGACCTAGTTGAGACAAAGGTTAAAGGGAACATAACTATTAGTGGTTTTTGTACAAAATTTCTCATGTGCAATTATAAAGTCATTGGGATGCCATGATGGATTGCGCAATCAAGGAATACTTATTTTCTTAATTAACAGGGAGCTAATTCCATAGGAATTTCATTAGTAAGGAAGGCTAAAGGAAGGTTGAAGAAAGGCTAAGAATTGGCTAAGTACTAGACCAAGTTTTCCTAGATCAACGAGAGACAATTGGAAGAGTGTTGGAGAATCTCATGAGAGATTAAGAATTGTATTGTTTCATGATTCCTTGACTTAATACACAATAAAGATAGAGCGGTTTTGATCATTTTCTTTCCCCAGATACATCTTGTGTTTTGCAATTGATAATTTATTTCTCTTACTTATATGTGATTGTACGACCGTGTTTTGTTTCCAAAAATTGTAGGAAGGATTCAATATCTTGTTTTAGTACATTACAAGATCAGATTGAATCTCATTGGTTAAATTTTCTACATGGTATCAGAGCAGGAATTTTTTGGGTAGAAAATTTGCAGAGAACATCTGAAGATTTTGATGTAAAATTTAAAAAAAAAATAGCATATTTGGATTCCTTGCGAAAAACTACCCAAATGGAAAATAAATTCGAAGCTCGGATGAGGGAGATATCATCAATTTAAAATCAACTCTTTTTTAGAAACTTTTGTAATGGTGGGACAATTACAATGTGCATGAGTCAAGAACTTATATGCACTTGAGGTAACATATGCATGCAAAGCTTTGAGGAGCAAAGTACAGGATAGAGACTTGCCCGTTGAGAGGGAGTACAAATTAACTCTCAACATGCAGCCTTAGAAGTAGTCTCAGAAGGTTGTGGAGCAACCACAATTGGATAAGCAGAGAGGAGACTGAGTGGAAGCGTCCACTCAAGCAGAGATCTCCATGAGGGGGAAATTTCGGTCCAGATGGGTAGAGGGAGCACATGCAGTCATACCTCTACGTGAAATATGGGGTGATGTGTAGACATAATCCCAAGATAAGAAATTTGTGTAGGGTCCATTGAGATGGTGTGTCTCATGGATCGAAATT
This sequence comes from Pinus albicaulis, assembly GCA_034641835.2. Lineage (NCBI taxonomy): Eukaryota > Viridiplantae > Streptophyta > Pinopsida > Pinales > Pinaceae > Pinus > Pinus albicaulis. Next base: position 998,069,002 of record CM076578.1, read on the forward strand.
ATCTACGAGGATTCTACAGTACAACAGTAGCAGGAAGGATCATTTAGATTGATGCAGTCAAATGTTAGGAAGACATAAATCAAAGTGAAAGATGTCATATACTGGAGCACAAATTAGAGTTGGCAACAATGAAAAGGGCATGGATGCAGATGTTAGCAGTAGCGTAGAGAGTCCAGTAGATAGCTGCAATAGCTAGCAGCAGTCAGAAGACTCTGATGACAAATGCATTAGATTAATTCAGTTGTTCGAAGGCTATTCAATTTCAGGATTTGCAAGTGCAAAAAACACTAGATAAGTGTTGCATGAAGAATTCCAAAGGTACCAGACCAGGATAGATTGAATTCATTTCTTGTTGAGAGGGGGTGTTGAAATTTGCAACAAGAAATAGTGGAATTGGAAACCATAAAGGAAAAAAAATGCACCTACACTGGTGAGGAATTTTGATTTACCAAGAGTGACGAATGTGAGGCGTCTAATTTTTTTTTCCCTTAAATACATCGTAATTTCATCTCATAACAAATTGGGTCAGTTAACTAAGTCATGATGACTGAGTTAGCTTAAAAAATTGGAGTTGAGGTGATCAAGGTGGATATTGGTGGCCACCTGCCTATTCAACTTGGGCCCTCACCATTGTCTCTTTCAATTTTTCATTTTCCTTAATTATAGCATAGTTTACTATTTTTATCATTTTTTTGGGTCCTGAACTTCTGAAGCAGTTTTGAGGCCCCAAACAAAATTTTTTAGGCATGAAAGGTTTGATGATTTCATAGAAATAATATTAGTATTTTTATTCCTCAGAGAGATATTTATAACGAGGTATCATGTGCGTCAAACAAAGATCACATGACCAAGTTACGACCCCGGGAAATTGGCTGCCCAACTACCCCAATGGGGCCCATAAACTATTGGTGTTACATCTCCTTGGGTTAGGGTTTTCTCTTATTTTTCAATAATAAAAATGCCCTTGAGCCTTATTTTAACACAGTTCATAGGCATGTAGCCGCCACATCTCTTCTCAGAGATAAGCTACCATCACCTGAGCTAGTTTGTTTTCCATTCTATCTGTAAGCATTTTTCGGTGTTTGGTATTAATGAAATGAAGTGTTATTCCTATTGCATCTCTGTGTTTATGTTTATTTCACTATTTTATTGCAAACTTGCATATTTCTAGATCATGAGGGTCTAAGATTAGGCATGTAGATGGATTCTAATATTTTTGGGGTCCAGTTGTAGTTGATGCATTAGTGGGGTGTAGGTGTGAATTAGTTAACTCAACTAATTGAGTTAAAATCATATTAACTAGTTCTAACTAAGTGATGATCTAGTGAGAGGTCCATTGAATTAAATTAGATTTAATTCACAATGAGTGATCAATCAGATAATTGATAATTCTCTATTAATAATCGCATGCATGTCAGTTCCGAGGAAGACCCAATTGAGACAAAGGTTAAAGGGAAAATAACTATTAGTTGTATTTATACAAAATTTCCCATGTGAAATTATAAAGTCATTGGGATGCCATGATGGATTGCGCAATCAAGGAAGGTTGACTTTCCTAATTAATAGGGAGCTAATTCCCTAGGAATTGTGTGAGCAAGGTAGGCTGAAGGAAGGTTGATAATTGGCTAAGTACTAGACCGATTTTGCCTAGATTAGTAGGAGACAATTGGCAGAGTGCTGTAGAATCTCATGAGAGATTAAGCATTGTATTGTTTCATGATTCCTTGACCTAATGCAAAATAGAGATAGAGGGGTTTTGAGCAGTTACTTTCCCCAGATACATCTTGTGTTGTGCGATTGATGATTTCTTTCTCTTACTTATATGTGATTGTGCAACCGTGTTTTGTTTCCACAAATTGTAAGAAGGATTCAGTATCTTGTTTTGGTACATTATAAGATCAGATTGAATCCCGTTGGTTAGATTTTCTACATGAAATAGAAGAGAGGGTTGATACGATGTTGTCTTGTGGTGGTTAGTAGATCTAGGTTTTTGATAAAGGCCAACATAAATGGAGGAGGGCTTGCACTATAATTTAGAGTCAGAACATAAGTAGAAGAAGGCATAATATTGACTGAGGTAACCCTAGTTTGAGGGTCGACATTGAGATCGGAAGTTCATGTTAAGATTCAGCCAAAGAAATGCCTAGAATCTATGGATCCATATGAGCTAGGTCAAGTCTCTTATGGAGGCAAGAGTCGTGGTTTTTTATATGGGTGGATAGGATTTTTTCTACAAAAATTAGAAGTACATAAGTATAGTGCCCTAGCTAGGACAATTTCCTATCATGTTTAGTTCATAAGTTATGCCCTTAAGACTGTGAAAATTTTGCGTAGAAGAAGAGTGGCTGTGACCCTTAGAGCGAGGTTTATTTTTGAAATATAGACTGTAGATCTGGAAGATGGTTTGAAGATTCAGTATGTGTGGAGATAGAAGATCCAAAGGAGGGTGGAACCCGAGCAGAAGATTGAGCATGCAGAAGAAATGTGCCATATGAAGAATGGATTGACATGCACAAGAGCTGATTATGGTGGACTATCCATAGAGTTTTATACAGATATCTGAAGGAACCTATAAAAAATTAGTCAATGAACTGTTAGTGGATGATTTGTGACCCTAGTTCAGTCATCTAAAGATTGTTAGAAGTATGATAAGAGGAGTAATTTAGATTTGTTCATAGATTGGACAACAAAGATCAAATTGTCGATGCACAAGAATAATGATTTTGAGAGGACTCAAACCATCGTTAGGTGGAAGATTTTAAGAGTCCTAGATGAACATAATATTGTGAGCCCTAGATTAGTAAAAATAAATGACTGTGGTTGGGCATATTGATGGTAGTCTAAGTATAGTTGGAGGGTTATTAAGTGACTGTCAAAGAAGAGCCCTAACTCTTGTAATTGTGAAGGACAACAAGATCGGTAGAAATGCAGGTGTATAGGGCCTCAGGATGTGCAGACTTTGAAGTACTAAATTAGCAGCCAAGTGGGCCAACCAACTAGCCCTAGTTCACTATATTGTAGAGGATTAATTCAGTGAGAAGAAGGGAAACCTCCATAGCCATAGAATTCTCATCTTGGAGCCATAGTATGGAAAAAGTGGGCATACCAAAGAGTTGTTCACAAATGGAGTTGTGAACAACTTGTTACAACTCAAAATAGTAGTGGACCTAAAAGGGGTTCCTAAGAGGGAAAATTATAGGACAAGGGAAACGAAGAAGGCTTATTCGATTATCACCACAGTTAAGGCTCCTTGGTATTCAAAGAATTTCATTGATGGGAGGAGTCCCTGTAGTTTAGGAAGTCACTTGTAGAGTATATGTTAATGAATAGGTGGGCAGTGACCCTAGAAACCCTTTCCCTAAGATAGAATAAAGAGTGGGACATGCTTGCCTTTTAAGCAAGGGACTTGATCCTCTAGGGAGAGAGGAGGGGGATTGAAGGGTTGAGGGAGAAGAATGAAGGAGGTTATCAATCCCTAAAATCCTTTGGGAACTTAGATTCCCAAATGGTCCTTGATGAAAGGCATTTGACACCAAATGGGACCATAGGGGGCCAAATGGGACCACAGGGGGGCAAGTTCTCCCTTGTGTTTCCATGGCACTCCCTAGCACACATTGACACACCCTAGCACTTGGCACATCCTAGCATGTCGCCCTGGCACTCTAGAATTCATTGGCACTACCTAGAATACCTTTCAAATCCCTCCTTAGCACACCTATAACTTATTGATACTCCCTGTCACACACTATTATTCATTCATTTCCATGCATTTGAGACTAGTTCTTCCTTGTTTTTCCTTGGCACTCCCAAACACTCCGGGTTGGCATGCATTGGCACACCCTGACACTTAGCACATCTTGGCATGTTTCCCTAGACTCTATCATGCATTAACATTGCCTAGCATAGCTTTACATCACTCGCTCCTTAGCACACTCAAAACTCACTGACACTTCTTGTCACAAACTCTTATTCATTCATTTTTAAATATAGTTTTATCTGGTCTGTTATGATGAACTATCTAGTGAGATATCCATGATAGTTTACGAATCACCCCAAAACTGAGTTACACAACATCATGGAATATTATTATAAAAGGTTTCCCATGCATTATAATCAGAAATATCTAGTGGGATTGGAACAACAACACATTTTATTCATGAGAAATATCCATGATAGTTTATGAATCACCCCAACATCTATCCTTTATGCAATCCATATGATGATATTTCTTCACACCTATTTATCTCTTTCCCAAAGTAGTGCATATCATCACCACCACCCTTTCAAAACTGAACATGATAGGCTCGTGGTCCTATCTAAGCTTGGAAGAAAATTTCAAAACCTAGTTACTCAACATCATGGAAGATTATTATAAATGTTTCCCATGCATTCTAAAAAATAAATCTGGTGGGAATGGAACAACAATACATTTTGTTCACGAGAAATGTCCATGATAGTTTACGAATCACCCCAACATATATCCTTTATGCAATTCATATGATGATATTTCTTCACACTTATATATATCTTGTCCCAACACAATGCAGGTCATCACCATCACCCTTGCAAAATTGAACATGATAAGCTTGTGGTACTATCTAAGCTTGGAAGAAAATTTCAAAACTTAGTTATACAACATCATGGAAGATTATTAAAAAGGTTCCCCATGCATTCTAATCAACAATATCTACTTGGATTGGAATGGAAACACATTTTGTTCACGAGAAATATTCATGATAGTTTACAAATCACCCCAACATCTATCCTTTATGCAAGTCATATGATGATATTTCTTCACATTTATTTATCTCTTGTCCCAACATAGTGCAGGCCATCACCACCACCCTTGAAAAATTGAACATGATAGGCTCGTGGTCCTATCTAAGCTTGGAAAAAAATTTCAAAACATAGTTACACAAAATCATGGAAGATTATTAAAAAGGTTTCCCATGCATTCTAATCAGCAATATCTGGTGATATTGGATCCATTTAAATTAAGATGGAGAAAAGGGTGCCAACATGCACTTTCAAGTCATGGGCCCTGGTGCTACATGGCAATGGTTGGTTGGTCCACATATAACTAGTGGGGTTTCCTTACTCTATCCATTGCCTCAACTTGCTTCTATGTGCATCACTGATTTAAGGGAATCAACATCCACACAATCCTACACTTGTCTAACACCACCTTACCCATAACATGCACTTTGTTCCCATTTCCCTTTTTTGCTCGAGACATGAGATCCCCCCTTACCAGGGGATTAGTATTTCATTTTTCTTAGGGCTTAAATGTGTTGGACATTGGATAAACCAACGCTCCCCGTGTGTTTCACAACATGGACTAATTGCCTCTCAAGGATCCTTATCTCTGGTGATGTGATCACTGAATAATAAATTTGGGTTTTGTTTTAACGACAACTATGTTTCCCAGCAAGTGGTATCAAAGCGTAGGTCACGAGTTCAATACACAAACAACTCGAGTTGGGGGGGATATTGTTGGAAATTGGATAAACCAATGCTCCCTGTGTGTTTCATAACATGGAATAACTACCTCTCGTGGATCCTTATCTCTAGAGATGTGATTGTTGACTAGCACCTGCGGGTTTTGGTTTAACGACAATCATGATTCCCATCAGAATGATACCCATTGTTTCTTATTCATTCAACATAGGTTCATCAAGCAAGTGGGCCTTTACTTGGTTTCATTTTTCTCATTAATTTCCTTTCCTTTGTGGCCCTTCCACTTTGCTAGGGAAACAAAGAATGCCTTCTTTGTTGATGTGGAGTTCCTTTCCTCAATGTAGTGGAATGAGCCCTCAAAACCCTTTTTGTTGAGAACATGACCACCAAGTATATGCCCCTTTTCCAAACATTCATACATTTGAACACATGATATATTTTACTTTTTCTCCTATGTGCTCAAGTATTTCATTTCCCCCACTCTATGATTGATTCATCCATTTTATGTATTTACTTGTTGAATGCTAACTAGAATTTCCTCTTACTTTGATCTTCAATCCATGGCCTTTATTTTTGTTTTATTATGATGAATTTTAGGGTCCTTCATTTAGCCTTTTAACCCTCCTTTGTGGCCTTCTTTGAGCTAAACAAAGTATCATGGGAGCTTCAATCAATGGCATACTCAACCACTTCTCCTTTGAAAAAAATGCAAGTTCAACAATGATGGAGGTCATAACTTTTAATTAGACTACCTAACCTGCTTGTTCATGTTGCATTATATCTCGCATTTCTCTTCAATTTGTCGACCAAAAGCCATGTACTCATTGTTAAGCAATAGCCATGAGCAATGAAATTTTTTCTCAGTGGGATAATTAATTTCTACCTCTCATGGTCATCTTTTGCTTAGTGCTTGTCTTGATCCCCCTGCTTGAGAACCTAATAATTTGTACTCAATAACCTATGCTTCCTCACCCACTAAGCACACACTTTGGGTACTTGGTGAGTAAGGGCACTAGACACATAACCTTTTCCCCATGCCTTATACTTACCACTTTCCTCTATTACTATTCCAACACTTTTTTGGGGCTCACACCTTTTTCTATGATTTACTTGAACCTAGGGGATTTCACCACAAATATGGGGGAAAATAACTCATTCATTTTTCTTTGTCATTAAGGGTTTTAACATCACAAGAATTTGATACCACTCTAGGGTCCATTGTCAAAGGTAATTGGACATTCCTTCTTTTTTGTGTTGTTAATGGGGAAAATACCAATGGAAAATGAATTTTGTTGAAATTTGGGCTTTAAAATGTAGGAGACAAATTCAAGCACTAACACATCATCCTATTCAATAAATGGACCAACAATGCTTATTTCATCTCTACATTAATGTGCAATATATTGCATGTAAAGGAGTATCTCAACCACATCTTTCATACTATTGTGCAATTCATTGTAGAATGAAAAGATAATTATAGTTAAGTACAATATCACTAAGAAAATAAAGGTGCATTATCAAGAAAATGGAATTAAAGAGAAGAAAATTTCCCAAATGTAGACATAGTGAGCAAACTAGCTTTACTTGGTGAATGTGCTCAATGACAAGATGAATAATTGTGCTTAGTGAATATTAAGGCAAAGGCCTACACTTAGCATCGAGCATAAGAACTAGCGAAGAGTGTAGGGACAAGCAAAGCAACAAGTAAAGGACTTCGCACTCTACAAAGGAAATGGCCCATTGACTATAGGTCCAGTTGCTTGATGTCTCTATGTTGGACTCTAAAGAAGACATATGAGGTGTTCAGTTGAAGTTCACCAAGCTTATTTTACTAATCTCGAACAAATGAATAACCTAACCACCACGTAGAGAGAATGGATTGCCATTCAAGGGGAATAATAAACATGTTGTATTTGATAGTACTCTCACATAAGGAAATATAAGTTAAGACATTCAATCTATTCATTCATCAGAAGTTAGAATAACCTAGTCCACTCACACTTCAAAAGAAAATAATAAGTCTATAGTTACACATATAAGCCACAATAGTGAAAAAGTAATAAGAAAAAAAATGATAGATAAAAGACGAATTAAACCATTACTAATCATATCATAGCATAATGACATGTTAAATTTCCACACCATTATTTTTTCTTCATTTCTAAAAACATTAAAAACCATAGTAAAATGACATTGCATTTTTTTAAGGACGTCAGTTTTATTTCTCCATTTCTAACAACATTACAAACCATAGTAAGATGACATTAGATCTTTTTAGGAAGTCACTTGTATTTCTCTTCATTTCTAACAACACTAGAAACTATAGTAAGATCACATTACACCAAATTTGTGAGTCCATAACCAAAAATTCCCATGTACAACCACAACTTTATTCAATTTGCAATTCTAAATTCCTACACACCACTACTAATTCCAAGAAGAGTTGAAATTTGAATGAGTTCAATTTCACTTCTAAGTTAACCTACTGACAATTTTTTTAATTTTGAGTAGTGACCATCTAACCATGTGATATCTCTTGCTATCTCTTCCTACAATTTTTTGTACCTTAATAATCACTCTACGGAATTTCAATCAAGGCTTTTTAGTCAAATTTTTAGTCAAATTTGTTTAATCAATCTCGGGAAGGAATTCGGAGGGAAAACACAGATCTGGAAAACCAGGGATCGAGCACATCATATCTCATTGTGAAAATGAGCATCATGGACATTCTCTGATCATTGTGTAGATGAGCATAATCGACATTCTCATGCGCTCAATATCTCATTGTGCAGATGAGCATCATGGAATTTCTCTGATTTGATGATTGTGTAGATGAGCATAATCAACATTCTCACGTAGGTGGACACCATATACAAGAATAATGAACCGACGGGATCGCTTTGAGAAGAAACGAAACTGGCTGGTCAAAGAACCGAGAGCTGATCAAACCCATGAGGTGAGAACTTGATGCGTTCAGGACCAATCGTAGCTAGTTATTCGTGGGAATTGCATATCATTTATAGGCAACTATTTGCTAGGATATTGCATGTTAATGTTGATGCTTTAGTCACAGTTGTTCACATGATTTTGGCACAACTAGGGGAAGGTTACATAGACAGACAGATTCAAAAAAACTTATCATTTTCATTTTTCCTCTCCCGTTGGTTCATCCATTACGGTGATAAAGACTGATTTGGTTCCAGCCAGGCAGCCAGTATGAAAAGTACGACATTGGCAAACAAAGGGAGAATCGGATCTCTGGCAGTGACGCCTTCGTGAGGCTTTATACCATTGTCAATTCCAACATTGACATTGCTAAGCAGGTTAGTAAACCCTCCATTTCTCCTGGTTCGGTCTTTAAAATGCGCAGAAAAACTAATAAATTTTTTGTCTTTTTTGGAACCAGAAGGTCAATGATGTCATGAAGTAGAAGAACAGGGCAGTGGTAATGACCCTGAATGCTGAAATTCGATGCACTTAAGGAAAAATTGCATGAAGAGATTCCCAAGTTGCAGAAATTGGCTTAGAAAAAGGTCAGGATTAGCTATCCTCAATTTTATGCAAGTGCTTTTCATGGCTTTCTCATGGTTTCATAAATTTTATTTTCAATTACTCAATTTTTTTAATGATTCAGCAGCCTTTTCATTGTTGAATGTCGTAGTTCTAGGCTGCTCAGTTTCGAGGCATTTTGGGACATAGGATAGATATGGTATTCCTTTATTTTAATTCAATTTTTTGTATGACCAGTGTTTTTCCAATCGGAAAGAGTCTTCAGCATGAACCTCGAATCTAGCTAGTTAGAAGCTAGACTAAATGGAGTTTTAATAGATCGGAACGATACACATTGTTTTGATTACAATATAGGAAATTTATTAGATCAAATGTGATAGAAATCAGTTGAAAGCTTCCCCACAATTTCTAACACCTGTTTAGAATGAATCATCAGAGCACAGATTAAGTATAACGTTAGTAGAAATCTCCATAAACTATAAACACCACCACCCAAAGAGAATTTTTAGGGTGATGACTAGTTATCTGGTTCAGTTTTATAAGTCAGTCTAATACCCCAATGCTTAAATGAAAATCACACCAAGCTTATGGTAGCCATAGGCAATGATCCTATATTATCACACCGGTATTCAAAAAATTCCCCACAGAATCTCACTTCCAAACAGTCTAGCCGTCTGGAAAATTCACCATAAAACAAAATCAAGAAACAACACCTCAATGAACTAACATGTTTCTTCCAGTGAAAATTTGATCTTCAACCATATTATCTGAAGTGACACCCTGATAAGAACCATCCACTTCATCAGATGAATCGCTGATGTCTGTTTCTTCGGACGAGTCAGATAATGATTGCTCTGACTAATCTCCAAAGCTACTCATTGGCTTTTGGGTTTCTCTGAATTTGGAACCATCTTGAATGGAAGGAATAACTGGGGTACTAATTGATTGTCTTGAAGAGTGAGATCTAAAATTAGGATAGTCAGAGAAGAAGGTAGAAGAGTACTCTGCTACAAGCAGCTCACGTAGTAATTGAATAACTGTAGGATGTGAGAGGCCGAACATCTCCATCTCGCTGATGGTGATCTTGCCGTGTTTTTTCAGTTCCAAAAAAAATAGCTAATGCACCAGATGCATAATCTCTTTCAATGACATTTTCAGGGCTGCCATCTGGAACTACATGAAAAATAGGACCTGCACTTCCACCGCAAATAATTCTAAAAGTGTATGTAGTCCGTCCATCCTTTTCCACCATATTGGCATAGTTTCTTATAGATTCATAGCCAATAGGGAATATGTGTCGGTCAGTATGAAATCAAACACGTTTATATTCAATTGTCCCAAGATCCATAATGGTAAGACCTTTTTTTAGAGCAAGGGGAATAATAGGCCTCCCATTTGGAGTTCATGGAACGCTAGGATGAGAACACTCGGAACTTATGGACTCTTTGGAAATTTTGTTCTCCTTGTCATAAAAAAATGTCACTTATGTCGAGCCTTGAGGTTACGAAGGTGACGACACAGATGACTTCTGATAAATCTGAGGTGCTTCATGTAATATTTAGGATCTGGGTGATTACCAGCCTCTGAAAAAGAATTAGAAACTATGAAGTTTAGTTTATTGTCTTCGAAGATAGCCTCCCAATTCCAAAAGCCATGTGCCAATACACCCTTCACCAATTCCTTATCAAGATGGCCTGCTTGCCACCAAGATGGCATATTGTTCCTTTGACTCAGCTGCAAACCCAAATGCCCTCAATCTTCAAATGACCTTGACATTTTAGGGCGACTTTGTCGGGGTGGAATGAGTGTGTATTCTTGATCTTGGGTCAATGAATAAGATAGGGCATGCATTTAAACTTAGTGTCTTAATCTTGCTGGCCAAGTTGAAATTGCAATTATATAGCTCCAAAAATTTTGAATTTTGAGCCATCGGAGTTGAGGGCTAAAACATAAATTCCTGCTATTATGCACCACATACTCACTGTGTCTTGGAAGTTCTGCAATTTGAAAGTGATACTGGCATATTGGCAATTGCCACTTTCCACAGTACCAATTAAAATTCCAATTGAATAAGGAACAAATAAAATAAAAGAAAAAATATTTTGTTTTCCTAATCAATATACCTTCTTGTTGCTTTTGTTGCTAATGGGTTATAGATGGTTAAAATTTGACATTCTAACAACCAACATCTATAATACACCTCATTTCGTAGTCTGACCTATAGTTTCTATAAAGAACCTTTATTCATACACACGGTTGTTTACTGTAGGAGTATTGCCAACATAGCTGGCTATAAGGGTGTTATATATATATATATAGACATTCCTTTGAATCCTTCAAGTAACTCATCATATCTAAGAAATTAAGTAAATTAGGTAAAATTTACAATGAAATAATGCTCTAAGAAGTAGACATTAAGTAATTTCAATCCTTTTTCCTTGCTGATGACCCACATCTGGTACAAACTGTAATTCTCTAGGGTAAATTTTTGCATAGGGTTTCTATTATGTCTAGGTTTTTTTAATAAATTAGTGTTACACACTCATAAACAGTATATATGCATGAATAATATAAATATTGACAACAACAATACGATTCTTCTCAAAAGCACAATAATAGGGTTGACTGCTCAATGAAACCATGTAATATGTTCACCAGTACAGATTTATTTGCAATATTAGCAATTTAGGAAACCAAATCCAACTGCAATTATGATACGTCAATAAAAACTAGGTGAAATATATTAATCTAATATCTTAAAATATAAATCTTCCAATAAATCACATAATAAATTTAGAAACCAACGAGTTTCGAACCACCAACTGTAGTTCATCATTAGGATAATTATGAACTACAGTTGGTGGTTCGAAACGCATCAGTTCCTAAATTTATTATGTGATTTCCTGGAAGATTTATATTTTAAAATGTTATGGATCACAGAAGCTTGCACTCTCAATATAATATCTACTGTGTTATTCTAGCTTTATGCATAGGAGTTCGACTATACTGAAGTCTGAAGATAATCCACAGGCTTAGAGAATAGGAGCCTGACTGCCTTTCCTGTGGGTACCTGCAGCCCAGATGGGTAGCCTGATCAACTCTCTGTACAATATATAGTCATAGAATGAATTTCGGAATGGAGCAGTTGTCTGTTATAGGATGTGGTTTCCTTAATGTGGTTATCCACATCCCTCCTAGGTTGTTGCCTTCAAAACAATCTCAGACTAATTTCAGTCCTTTGTTTTTTTCTCACTGTACCTAGAATGAGCCTCAATTGCACCTTTTTTGTCCTCAAACAAACCCTAGAAGATTCACAGACAAAATTCTTATTAATGAGTAAGTGCCTTGCTATGTTGGTTAGGGTTTGTAACCTCAAGGAGGACTTCTTCCACCTAATCTTCCCTTGACCAAACAAACTAGAGAAAACTAGAGCTTGGATACACTGTGCAGAAATTAATAATAGCCAAGATATTGTAACACACCCCCTTACATCCTGACCCATAAGAGGTGGTTATTAGGTTGACCCGACTCCCTAGGTGTAGTTAAATCATCACAATCTATGCCTTCTTTTTTAGAGAAGCCTCAGGCAACAAATCTTGCCTTGTACTTTTTAGAACTTCCATCATTTCCATGCTTGATCTTGAAGAGTTGTTTCGAGGTGACAACAGATTTGTCCACAGGTCTCGGGACCACTTTCGAGAAATCATTATTCATAATGGACTCATATTCTTCATGCATAGCATCCTTCCAAACTTGATGCTTTACGACTTCTTCAAATGATCCAAGCTTAGATTGTACAATTGTACTCATTACTGCTAGGTACCATTTCTACCTATTCAGCTTCTTGCTTTCATGAAATGTCCCCCTTGGGGAAATATGTCTCTTGGTATCTTCGAGAGTGTCCCTGAGCCATGAAGGTCTCCTCTTATTTGAAGGAGGTGGATCAATAGGATCCATTGGTCCTTCAACATCGGGCATAGGTTCATCCTTCGGCTCTTCCTGCTTCCCTGCTTCTTCTTCTTCTTTTTCTTCCTTTGAGCTAGGAAGAATCCTAAATTTCTTGAGGGCAGCATCCTAATCGAAGGTGACATCATGGCATATCTCCACTTTTCTTTGACCAGGCACATAGATTTTATATGCCTTCAAAGTTTCACTGTATCCCACAAACATTCCCTTCTTTCCAGAAGCATCCAATTTTCTTCTCTTTTCTTTGGGCACATGAAAATAAACAAGACTTCCAAAAACCCTAAAGTGAGAGGCATTAGGCTTCTTACTAGAGAATAATTCTTCAAGAGTATTGGAGTCCAATGCATAATTATGTCATCTATTTTAAACATACACAATGGCACAAGAAACTTCCACAATGGTTCTATTCTTCCTTTCAACAAAACCATTTTTCTCAGGAGTATACATAGTTGTGGTCTCCCTCTTAATGGCAGCTTCCCTGTAAAATTCATTGAATTCATTCGACTCATATTCGATCCCATTGTCTATCCTCAAAATTTTTATTTTCTTCCCAATTTGATTTTCCACCAAGGCCTTGAAGGTACAAAACCATTTGAATGCTTTGTCCTTCTTCTTTAAGAAACATATCTAGGTTTTGCGGGAGAAGTCATCTATAAAAGTCATGTAATAGGAACATCCTCCGAAGGATGTTACGGGCAGCATACCAGATAAATCAGAATGTATCAATTGCAATATATGAGATGTCTTTGTGACACTTGAGGGGAATGGTCCCCTTCTATGCTTCCTTTCAGCACAACCCTGACGTATACCTTCATGATCATCTTTAAACTCGGGCATCCCTGTCACCACCTTCCTTGCTTCAGGAAGGGCTTTGTAATGAAGGCTTGTAAACCTACAGTGCCATAACTTGGTTTGAAGAGTTGTATCACTTGACATAGCCCCCAATGGACTTCCTCCAACCTGGTAGAGTGTATCAACTCTAAAACCAATAGTAAGAGCTTATTTGAATTTCTTCTTCTAGATGTGTACCTTTCCATCAATGGATGCCACCTTGAATCCTTTTTCTTCCATTACCGAAATAGACACAAGGTTCTTCTTCAATTCAGGTACGTACAACACATCTTGTAAGCGGAGAACTTGACCTTGAGATAGATGAAGGGTCACAATCCCTGTCCCTTTCACAAGATAGGTGGAATTATCTCCAAGGATAATTTCTAAATTAGTATCCTTCTCAATCAAATTAGAGAGTGCTTCTTTATAACCAGAGAGGTGCCTTGAAGCATCACTATCAATCAACCAGACATCCAAGGTGTTGGGAGGAGATGCAGCAGAGAGGGCAGATACAAGAATATATTCATTTTTCTTATTATCAACAACATTAGAATCATCGTACCTGGAATTTCTTGACCTCTTGAAAGGTTTCCCATTTCCACCTCGATCAGAGGGAGCCTTCCTCTTTCCTTTGAACCTGTTGTTCCTTTGATTTCCATTCCCCCTGAAGTTGTTGTTGTCATCATCCCTAGGAGAGTCCCTTCTATTGGGGCACTCTCTTGCATAGTGACCAAACTTGTTACAAGTGTAACATCTTCCTTTCCTTCCTTTGGGACCTGCTCTTACGTGGTTTTGATTTCTCAGACCACCATTATTCCTCTTTTTTGCATGAGCATCAAAGGTAGTAGGGTCACCTCCATTTCAATTAGAGTGATGATCTCTCTCCATCATTCTTGTCTCCTCTTGAGTGAATCTCATCAACATTTCATCAAAATCACATTGTTATTAAGAATAGGAGTATTGAATACATACCAATCACGGGGGAGACCTCCAAGCGCAATGAGAACCATATCTTGATCATCTATTTCTTATCCAATAGCTAAGAGATTATTCTTTATTTCAGTGAGCCTCATAAAATAGGATTGAACGGATTCTTCTTTTCCCTTCTTTATATTCTTCAATTGGTTCTTGAAGAAAAGAACTTGATTAGAATTTCTAGCCCTAAACATGCTTACCAACTTATCATACATATCTTTAGATGTGCTTAGCTCAGAGATATAGGCAACCAAGTGCTTATGAATAGAATCCCGGATAATCATCTTTGCTTTGATTTCCCCTTTTCTATACTTAATCTTTGTGGTAGCCGGTGCATTTGATGGAGACTCATGAATCTTCCCCAGCACATAATCCATGACATCTTGATCTTCTAATGCCAAATCCAAGGAAATATTCCATGCATGATAATCAGACTTGTCATTCAACTTATCATTAGATTTGAAACCCTTGTAGGTTGAGGAGGCCATTGGTCCTTGACAAGACTTCTTCTTTAGTGATTACTTTTCACACTAGCTTGGGATTTGTCTTCACCTCAGCTCTGATACCATGTTAAATTTAGATAACCATGGTATGTTATATGCTTAATGAAGTTTTAATTCAATATTTATTATAGGCCCGATTCAATTTAGAAATCACATAAAGATGAAAGTAAAATGTTGATAGAACATAATAATAGATCAACAGAAGACAAGCCAATAATATAAATCGAATTTACAATTCTTCTTGTCCAACAAAGATAGAGAATAATGTTCGTCACAATAGTAAACATGATGCACCAGTCAGTAAAGTCTTCTCCAACATTATATTAGCCAATCCTCCAAGTGTCACACACACACCCCTCAAAGATAGCTCCAAAAAGGTCAACACTGGTCAATAGAAAAAGTCAATGCAAAAAGTCAACGCTGTGGTCTAGGTTTGTGGTCAAAGGTCACCCTTCTCCTCAATCTTTGTACCCTCTAATGCTACCTCAAGAGATTGGATTTTCTACACAATAATGGAGGCTAAACTCCAAGCTTTGAACCACGGTCAACGCTATTCAACGCACCAGCAAAGAGCCCTAAAAAAATTCTGCACTCCTTCCGCTTCAGATCTGCACATGTGAGAGATAGAGGCCTCCAAAGGCTGAATGAACCAATCAGATCACAAGAGGAAATGTGTGATGAGTTTATGATGAAATGGAAATCATATCTCTCCAATTTATATCCATCAATGAGGGTGTGTGACAAATCTATTGGGCTCGCAAGCCTTCATTACAATTCTAGCTGACCTTGAAAATTTGCACATGTGTGGAAAATAAAATCAAAATATAAGTTCTTCTTATCCAAACAAGATGATCTTTAGATCAATCTTGCACCTCTCCGAAAGAGGAATCCAAAAAAAATATCATCATCATCATATGAGAAATGCAACATGGAGTTTGGACCTAGTTACCCAAAATTAACAAAATGATACCTGTAGTAAAAGTCTTCATCTAGCACAACATAATGATGTCAAGTAAATAAAAGCATTCCTTCATATTCTATTTCTCACCACTTAACAATTTCTGGAACATGGCATTGAATTTTATTCATTTCTCATCCATTCTAATCTACTCAAGTGGTATATGTTGTCTTGACGTTACTTTCTTGCTGTTGGAGATCCATTTCTGGCAATGGATACTCCACTTCCAATAGACATACCAGTTGTTGCAGTACTATAAATAAATTTGCATATGTTTTTTAACACATTCACTAGGAGTATAAATAAATGATGTAGAAATACTTACAAACATTCTGGCCAATGCACCTGTCAGAGCATTATTCCCCATTTTTTGAAATGGACTCCTCGAGCTTGTCTATTGTAAATGAGTGTTTATTCCCAAATAATCCTCACTTTTAAGATGGCCCGCCATCTATTTTTTGATCTATTTTCAGATTTATATTTGCTATACCTATTTCCTTGATTAGAAGAAATATGTAGTACAAACACACGTAGTGAGCTATTATAATGTCATATGCACTTTTTAGACTCATGAAACCTGGTTTGGTTAACAGAGTAAAATAATGAAACTTGGTTAGGTCTTGTATTACAAAAAATGTTGAACCATTGAGATGGCCAAAAATTTTTTGGCACCATATTGGAAATGAGGAATTGTGTCATGTTTGTATCCAATCCTGGTATGCAGTGTAAGTTTCCATAAAATGATGCATTATGGGGTTGTTAGAGTGAAATTTAAAGTTCCTACTTGGGCACTTGAGGTGCTGTGAAACTCACAAAGGAGAAGTATGTGTAAAATAAGTTCTTTTCCTATTAAATTATTCTGAATTTATTTTTTCCAGTAACTACAGTAATTGGATATAGGATGGATATAGGTACTAGAGATTTTATTTTTGCAGTTATGGCAAGAGGTCATTGTCTGGGCATATGCACGCTAGATAATAAACATAACAGTAACAAATTTACACGACAGCAAAACGAGAGAAAACCAAACAAATAGAATTAACTTCATTTTGAAAAGAACGATATATAGGTTCTTTGTGATCTAGATAACTCTTTAAACTTTCATTTTTACAAAGATTCATCACCAGATTCTCCAAATCCATCTTTGTACACCGATGCAATATTTTCTCCTCAACAATACACTTTATTATCAATTGATATGCAATCACTGGTTTGTCTTGGCCTATACTGTGAAATCATGATTGAGATCATAAAAGAAAAAAAATGACTGTAGATCATATATAATAAACTGTATCTGCACTTGGAAAATTGATTCCAACCCCTCCCACCCCACTGCCTCAGTTGAAATAAGAAAAGTAAAAATTTTTTTATCTCGGATACTGAAGTTCTTTATTCAATGTTGTTTTTCTAATGTTGAAGTGCTCCCATCCGTTCGACAATATACAAAATATAAGAAGTTCAAGAAGTCTTCTAGTATATCAAGCATCCCTGTACACCTTGTTTCAATTGTGGAAGAATATTTCTAATACCTGAATCTTTCTAGACACTCCAACTAGCATCTCAAATACCTTTCTTATGAAATCAGTCACCTGCTCTTGTCCTAGGAAAATATATGATGATTTACAATCTCGAAGGAGGAAAATTTCTGGAATTATATTCAAGTATTAGTTGTAGCAGGATCTAATAGGAATCATAAATCAGGGTTTGTTGAATAGTTGTCTCTTGAAAATAAATTATGGCACCTTGTGAAACAACTACATGAAACCTTCCATATAATGCTCAAATAACAGAAGAAAGTGATGATTTCAATTTCCATGAGATTCGTAGAGGAAGAGAATAAATTGAAAGAAAATAATATTGTAATTTGTGATCGTGTTCCTCCCATGTTCAAGCATATATGAGATTTTTTCAATAGCTACAATAGATGTGAGGCAGTGTATAACTCCTTTCTAGAGGTGAACGAGGTCTCCTTTCTTATTGAAGTATCAATAAAAAGCATATTTGCACTTCCATAGTCTACTAGACCTTCCCAGCCTCTATTCGAATCCCTATAACATCCATGGAATTCATTGCCTTCTCAGATGAGTCTTGTCATGGCATAGTCCTCAATTGAATAAGAAAGAATCCCACCTAAAAAAATTATAGTTACTCCCAAAATGTGTTGTAGGACCAAATCACGCACTCCTATAGGTTTCTCTGACCACAAAACCACCTTGAATACAGATAAACAAGCCCACAAAAATATGCAAGTATGAGGCAGAAACTTGTCATGTTCCCTTGCTGGCCACTCCATCCAATTTGCTGGACAAAGAAATTCCTGTTTTCAAACCAGTGACCCAACTTTTGGCCTCTGATAGGCAGGCATGTTTCCCTGAAAATTTCTTATTTTTTGGCTCCACTAATTTTCTATAACCAAGCACTGTAGAAAAACTTGAGTTAATTTTGAAATGTGCCAAAACTCCTCAACGGAGTCCCAAATTTTGCCCAAGACTTGCTTGATGGATTCGTCTTTTACAACATAAGGCTTCAACCAAGACTTTTCCAATGCTTGGAGCTTGTCATGATTATCTATTTCTAGCCACCTTGAGGGTTGTTAAGGAAGTATGCATGGTCGTAACTCCTCCATGTCTCTCCTCTCCATGGTTTTGGAGAGGCAAAATTCAAATGAAGAGGGTGTATTATCATTGAAAACCGAGAACATTGTCGAAGAGTTTCTATGATATATTTCAAAACATCCTAAGTTAGAAGCAGCTGGAATTGTTCGTGAAAATGAGATGTTAGTTCCTTTTTTTTTCATTTCCCTTATCTAACATTAGCTTTCTCACGTTGACTACATCATCCCATAGACGTAGAATAGATGTTTGACAATGTCACATATGCTCCATTAAAGTGTCTCAAGTGGCCAAGGAGTTCAACCATGCATGCATGATGCTCCACTCTAGGCTTCACTTCAAACTTTCTACTAATTCGATTGAAATGATGCTAGCCTTCATCTACTAGTCATGCATGGCCGCAGGCAGATAAAATAGCAATGAAGGTGATATGGCCTACTTTAATGCCCGCTTCTTGTATTTCATAAAAGAGTGTCAAGGCATATTCCTTATGCCCATGCATTTGACACCCACACTATAGAGCTACTAATCAACACATGAAGGAAAAATAATTGCTATGGTAATAGAGTTAGGCTTCACCTCTGCAACATGCATTCAACTGCATATTTTCATGGATTCAACACTATGACCAAATTGAGTATACCTCACAATATCTGCACTCCATTTAATTACATCTAGGTTCATTCCTGTCATTTTGAAGTTGATAAAAGAGCCCCAACACCTCATCACAATATCCATTCAATGCATAACAAGAAATTACTGCATTCCATGAAATCAGATCCCTCTTTGGCATATTGACAAACACTTCATATGTATCATCCATTTTTTTTGTTGCAGCACTGCTGATTTTGCACAAGAAGCGAGAGCAATGGAAAATAGTGACTGAATTGGATTTTTCTCCAGCGAGCTGCATTTTAGAAAAGATCTCACTACACCACTGTTGTGACCGTTCAACTCATACTTGGATGTCATCACGCTCCAATTTATCACATTGGGTTTTGACCTTCCCAGCTACATTTCGTCAAGTACCTTTCCTACCTCTTCACTATTTCTAATTTTGAAATATCCTATAGTCATGGTGTTCCATGTAACTATGGATTTCCCTGCCCTGCTCTAGGGCCACAATCTCAGCATGCGCCTTGAGGACAATTGGAAAGGTGTGTCTCCACTAAGTCCTCCCTGTTGTGTTTGGTAACATAGATTGAGGGATTCCTGGTAGTTTCCATCCCTAACACAACCTCTAATAATAACATTCCATGGGGTAACATTTTTCTTGGGAATTTTGTCAAACACCTGGCTTGTGCCGTTCATACTTCCATAATAAGCATATATGTAAAAAGTGCAGCAGGATCTCCCAAAAATAGGCAAATTAGTGATATGAGAATTTCAATCTGCATGAGAAATTCTAGCCTTCTATCGATCTCAGATTCTATTCAGTACACCTTTATCTACAACTTAAGCCATTTGGGATTAAACAACTCTATCAACATCACATTGGGGTTCAAGTACAACTTAATGTGCCAAATAAGCAACACCCTTTGGGTGAGACAGACCCATGAAAAAGAAGCTACCAACACCTATAGAACCTGGCTATCTTTATATCTCTTTTTTTCTTTTCAAATCTATTTAAATCCCACCTTATTTAAAAGAGTTTGTTGATGCTGATCATTGTTGGATGACTCTAGTTATCCCATCTGCTATCAAAGGACCTTCCAAAACTAATGCATGTTTTGATCCTGCTCCTTCTTCTTTACCCTCTGCCTCAAAAGTCTCTGGGCCAGAATTCAAATCTAAGTTTAGCCTGGACCAGATTCTATCATTATTGGGAGTTGGAATTTTTGTCAATCCCATTAAGGATGTCAGATATGGGGCAGAATAATTGCACCAGAGGTCAAAATATAAGAAATAATTGGAGTGAATGGGTGAGAACTTGAAGAGTCCGAGAAAGATGCAAACACATCAGGAAAATAGGCAGAGCTGCATCCAGAGAGGTGCTCAGTGTACAGAAAACCAAGTGCCTGCATTGGATCTAAAAATGTTGCAGCTGTAGATGAAAAAAATCCAGTAGGTGGCCTATATATATCTGCATGAAATGAAGGAATGGCTTTCCCTTTCCCTACACTAAATAATGTCTGGGGAACAATAAAAAAAATGGATATTTTTGCTTCACAGGTGAATATGTTGGCATTGCAACTATAGGAATTGGTCCTCCAACTTGAGACCAAAGTGTCATATTTCATTTCACCAGCCAGTATACTATTGTGAACGTTACCTCAACTCAAAAAATATTTGGAATAGACTTCCTCTGCAGCTTACACCTAGCCATCTTTGTGATAGTACAGTTTTTTCTCTCAACCAATACATTTTGTTGTGGAGTGTAAGGTGTAATATATTATCTTTGGATCCCATGTTTAGCACAAAATTTATTGAAATATTTTAAGTATAATTCCCCACTAGTATCATATCTAAGAGAGAAAATGTGAAAGCCTAATTGTTTCTCTATTAATGCTTTGAACTTTTGAAATTCATTAAAAACATCATATTTTAATTATAGAAAATATACCCACATTTTTCTACTAAAATAATAAAAAAAGGGAAGGAAGTACCTGGCACCAATGGTTGATGTCATGTTCATTGGTCCACATATGTCTGAAAGTACCAACTGAAGGACCCTCTATGCTCTCCAAGCTTGTACTTCATAAAATGGTATTCAATGTAGCTTCCCTGCCTGACAAGCTCTGCAAACTCTGTGGATCTTCTACAGAATGTTCGGAAGTTCATCTACTAGTTTCTCTCATGGAAACTAAGAGAGATAGGTCAAGTTGAGGTGCCCATACCTATGATTCCATAGGGGTGATAGATTTTGCAAAAAAAATTACCTTTAACTTACAATTTCTAATAAGATCAGTATTCAAAAATTTGAAGACAGTGAAAGCTAAGATATTCATCTAAAATGCATCATTATACTCTTGGACATAGAAATCACTCATCATTGCATAGTTTCCCAAAAGGTCAACATTTTAAGGGCTTCTTTCCTAATTCAAAATCACTGAACATGTATAAACTAACTATTTCATTTGTCATACAATTCCAATAGTGCACATGGCAAGCTTATCTGCAAATCTCTTTTGTTGCACATGGTAGGCCTCTGAAAAGACTAAACTTGTACTAGCATAATGCAAACATGACCTGCAAGTCACCACTGTGTTTTGGTTTTTGAAGACTGCTGCATTATTGAATGACTAGTGAAGTATCAACCAGTGAATAAGTTTCAAGCTTTGGAGAAGTCACAATATATATTATAATTTTGTCTTGCAGATTGGCCTCTTGACTAATTTTTTCTAGGAATGCCTCTTATGAAAAAATGAGTTCTTTCCCAACAGGTTATGACCCTCTTGAAAATACCAAATTCATTAGAACATTGGAAGCAAATATCTAATGCACGCATAATGCTACCGCTACAAGCCATTGTAGAAAATAGAAACCAAGGTGAAAAAGGATCTACAGCTACATTGTAGACGTGTTACAGTGACAAACTTTCTTGAATGTATATTCTCCAACATCCATAGCATTACCAAAAATAATCATAGTTTGTATTTAATTCCAAATAATATACATTTCAATAAGAAGTTTTCAATCATAGTTTTACCTTGTGGCAATGATTTTCCTTATGCCCTGCTCTCATTTTCAGTCAAAAACTAGATTTCCTATATTATTGATGTTCCTACTGTAATATGACCAACTATCGGACAACCATCTCACTGTAATTCTAGATAAAATGAGCAGTGTACCAAAATAATATCTTTGCAAGCATATCATTGTCACTCACAATCTTGTGCCATGTGGACCACAACCTATATTTATTGTCATTTTGAGCTTTGTACTCCTACAGTCCCAAGACAATTCTTAGAGATATTGCCAATACATATAGATCACCATACACATACTAACCAAAAGGGTCATACTGTGTTCCTCTAATTCAGGATCATATTTACACTGTAGTCATTAGTGTCAAGGAGATAAACGGTCATGATACATAGTGATATTTTCATACTTTGCTATCAAGGAAATTCTGTCAATGCACATGATATTCAAATTTATTAGCATTGAAGGTACTCATTTATTGGTGAGAGATTACAATGCACTGTAATCAAATTCCCTCAACACAAGAATTTTGTCAGTCCTTGAAACGGTTAGAAATTGGAATGAAGCTTGAATGGCCCACTTCAATGAGACCATGACAGAGTATATATATAGAACCTTCCACAAATTTCAAACGACTCTGGAAACTCTAGAAGTGAGCTTTAAGGACTGAGACTTGACAAACACTAGCCTCAGTGATTTATTTGCAAGATTTGTGCGTTTAAAAAGACATATGTTATAATGAGCCTCGTTATGAGTTTGATCACATTAGTCACCCAACCATGTCACTATCACAGGCCAAGATGAGTTTGGACTGTTAAAATCTATATGATTGCCACAGAATTAATACAGATTAACCTAGGATGTAGATCAAACAACAAAGAGCTGCAGATCCAATTCCATATGGCCATATATTAGAGCTTCACAAATCTAATAATTTTCATGAGGTCACCAAAGATAAATTGTGTAGAAAATCTTCAAACTAGAGAGTTATAGTTCAACATAAGTCCACTTCATTCCAGCGATTAACTAGATTCTCTTGAAACCAAGACTAGAATTTGAAAACTTTCAAACCACTGATCTCTTTCAAGGTAAATGACCCTGTAACAAAACATAATGAATCCCAGAAGCCCCAAAACTCACCCTAAGCCAATTTTTTTTTTTTTCAATGCCACAGGAATAGTCAAAGAAAATTCCACAGGAGTGGCCTTCATGCAAGGTTAATGAGCTGGGAAAGAAAGTAGTTCAAGTGACACCAACAAAACCCCACAGAAAACAACTTAATCACATTAATAATTCCTTTTTGGCTTTAGAGATGATGGGCCTCTTTTTGCTGGACCAAAATTACAAAATACAAAAGTTCGAGCCAAAAAAAAAAAACAAAAGAAGGCCCTTTGATCTTATTTATAGAAAAAACTTTGCTTATTTGCTTGCCATAAGAGAGATACCAGTAAACAGGGAACGAGAGACTTGTCGCAGAATGTCGAAGTTGAGTGAGGCTTGTATATTGATTGGGAGTGAATAGATATTAGCACAAGTCAACCAGACTTGAAACAAAGAGACCTGATTTTCATCTGAATCCTCAGATCACAGTTGCCATCCAAATCATGAATAAAGAGCTCAACTAATGCGAAACTGATCTTTTACACATTGGACTGAAATTGAGTCTATGATTAGGGCTATTAAAATTAAAGGGTTTTCTCCCTATTTCTGGTCTGAATATTTTGAGATCCCCTTCTTGTGCAACATTCCACAATCCATAGAGTCTAGTCAACAAAGTTCTTCCAGTGATTTCTTTCCTTTTCCACTCTTGCTTGGGCTTGTCCTCTCCTAGCTCTTATACCATGTTAATTTAGATTAACATGTTCTTGCTTAACACAGTAACTTAAAATTCCATATAATCCCATTAGAATTTTATTAGCACTGAATCATTTCCATAGGTAGAAACTTAAGAAAGAACATGTCTGATTGATTCAGAAGACAAGCCAAGACAAGAGAACACATGTATGTGGCACAAGCCAGGGAAAAACCCCAAGATGGGGAAAACCCGTCATCAATTCTTTTTATTATTAAAATCAAATGTCCAACAGAGAAAGAGAGAGAGTACAATAAGAATGAATTTCAAATTTCAAACAATCAATATGAAATAATGATCACGAGTAAGGGTTTGCTATCAGATGAATACAACCCTCTTTTCTTCATACCCAGACCTCCTTAATCACTGCTTATTTCCTTCAATTATTATGGTTCAACTTTGTTGCCAGCGTAGGCTAGAAGATAGCCCTTTGGCACGTCATCCACTTATCTGATTAGGAGAAAATAGGCATGTGGCCTACCAGTGGCCCAGAATGTGAAAATTCCTAGATATAACAATCTTAGGAATCCCACTACAACTATCTGAGCTTACTTCTCCTATTATGTAAACTACATTTACAAATTTAATTCAGATTGAATCATGAATTATTGAAGTAAACTACTGAAGCAGCCTACATTTAATTAAACATGATTCTGAAATAGGGAAACTGAGCAAGAAATAAATCACACATAGGACACCTTTATTTTGGACAAAGTCCCAGGAAAAACTCAATGCAAGAAAACCAGTGTAGAAAATTCTAAGGATTTGTATTATTAAGCAGCAGTTTTTGAATACAATATTTGGATGCCTTGCTAGCTATCCAGTACATATAAATCATGACAGACAAAAATATAGTGAGTGTTACCTCACACTTCAAGCTCCGGTTGACCCGGATTTGAACTGGCGAAACCCCAGCTCCATCCACATTGCATCTGCGTAGTAGATGCATAAGCCTATGTGGGTATGGCTATGGATTGTGTCACCTCTTCTCTGAATTGACCTGCCTCTAGGAAAATCAAGTTTCATCCCTCCTAGCTCAGAAACCATGATCTTCAGTAAAAACTCAGATTGTCTCATGGAAACATTGCACAATCCTTTTATGGTCCTGCATCACCCCTTTTGGGGGCTATATCACACCTCCTAGTGGCTCCACTACTTCTTCTATTGGTTCTACTGCCTCTTTGTTATGTACTCTTATTCCTAGAGAATATCCTCTGACCAATAACTGCCTCTGCCCCTCACTGCACTGAATCACTTAGATCTGATCTTCGTCTGAGCACTGCTCCGTCAAAATAATTCAATCCCAAGGTTCACTCGGTGTGTCTTTCCATCTAAAAATGATAGTAGATATTTTAGGGTAAGCAACTAAATAGGTAGTACGCATGATATGCTATTCCATAATTCACTACCTTTCCCATTTATAAAATATTTTCTACAACAATTCTACTGCATATTAGTTCTTTATGTTGCTATTTATTGAGATTTTGGCTCACACGGGGATTACAATCACCCTTTCCATAAGAGATACATATGGCTTATGCAATTGGCATACCATTGCTATTACTTTAAATAAAATTTCCTGATAAGAAGTTATAGTTGAAACATTGAATTTACTTGTTCTCGCTTCCTAATTGTTATGTATGGCATATATAACACAATTTATCCATTGGGATTCATACGTGAGCAAATGAAAAAGGCTTTAACTGTTGCTAAATGTAAAAATGTGACAGGCTGTGATTGGAGGGATTTTTTGCAAATTATAATGAAAAATAAAAAAGTGAAGACCTGCACCTCCAGTGCAGTGATATTAGGGTTTCCTATTTATAATCTTCTAGAGTTATTATTATTATTATTTGTTCGTTTCTTTCTGACTGTTTCTCCCTGGTTAAGGTGTTTCTCAAGTTTTTCAACTCTGAATGCTAAACACGCTGCTTGATGTCTTGCAGTGGAAACACCTCACATCTTAGCATAGGTCCAAGATCTATTTCTGGTACAATAGCACAAATTGTGGAAGATTTGGTAAGTGTCTACTACTGAAAGCCTTGCCACTGTGACCCAAGTTCTACTTGGCCACAACTAGAAGGTTATTGCATTGAGAAAAAAAGAATGTTGTGTGTGTTGATGCTGCACATAGGGCATCTTTTTGCAAGCCCTTTTTCCCATCATGTGCAAAAGCAATTTGCATCTGCAAGATGCACATAGTATTCTCTTTGCCCAATAAAATAACCTTCTAGTGTTGCATGAGCTTCTAGCCTCTTTAGACTAAGGAAATTTCTAGAACTTTGTCACTCTTGGTTCGTAGTTATCCTGTGAGTTTATTCTGATTGCAAGACTTTTTCCTTCACATTCCTTCTCAATGTTTCTGCCATAACCTCAGAGCTACTCGTGTTTGGGGTTGTTACCTAGATATCTCTTGGGGTCTGGACCAACCTCCTGATATACTGGCAGCATTTCTATACCTCCAGCAGGTATATCACTTATCATAGGCATTTTTGTTTCTCCAAAATTCCATTACTCTCGCAAAAGGGTGCATTCTAATTTAAGATTCTTTCTCCCACAACTCAACATGTTCTGTGCAATGTGGTGCTTGTTGGGTGATTTCTATGGCTTCTTAAAAATAGTTATTAGACAATGTTTTTAACCTCTTAGGAAGGAGCTACTTAGCGGTGGCTACCTCTCTGACAATTGCTATTATTGATTGTTTATTAGTATAATGAAAAATTCATCGTCGGGTATTAATGTTTCAATTTTATCAAGTGTCTCTTGTTTCATATTCAACACAAGATGGACTTTTCATGCACTTAGTTCATTGGAGCAAGGATTTTTGGCTTGTCTTGAACATTTAAAGCAAGTTATAGAAGCGATCCCTAAATATGGAGCATCACTGACAACAATTCAAGCTCCTCTCAGTGTATGTTTTCTAATCCCCCTTCTTCTGCTCCTTCCCCTTGTCATCTTCATTTGTTTACAAGGCATGAAAAATATGCCCATAAGTCTAAATTTTAGCCCAAAATCAATTGTAATGATAGTGGAAATGTTACGAGAATATTTTTATTATCACTAATGGTCTGCCCATTCTAATGAGGGATTTCTTAAGCAAAGAGTTCTCAACACATATTTCAGTGGCTGATCAAAAGGAAGGAGAAGGTTAAAATGATTATAGTAAACAATCCCAGTTACATAAGTGGTTGTTATGGACTTCCCAATCCATGGTGGGAATTCCTCTGCTACTAAGTACGATAATTCTAACAATTCAAAAAAAAATGGAAAAACAATTCTAAGCCCACAATTAGTCTTAATGATCATTGACTACTTCACTTTAGACAAGGATGCTTTTTTTGTGCAAAACTGTTGCATTATAGTTAATGGTAATGATAAAAATCCTATTTCACAAGATCATGTGACTTTTTTTAATTTTCCTTCAAAATGTTAACCTTGGTCTAAAATTTTAGGGTTGGATGAAGGATAAGGAACCAATGCAAGTTATGAAGGTTCGTCAATTCACTTTTGCTATTGACCACTCTTTGATAGTATTAAGTATTATGGAACTCTTGTTGACTGATTTGGTCTTATTCCTTGGAAGTTTTTATCAACACGATTGCCATGCAAGCTATTATACATTGTCTTGAAACTTCCCTATTTTTGTAGAGAAGTTAGCGTCATGCTAGTGATTAATTTGAAACTATATTTTAGTGGAAAATTTCACTGTTTTTTGGTGGAATAGTTCATAATTTATTTTGATATTTTTTTGCAAGTGTACTAGTCACGTGATAAATGCATGGTTTACTTCAAAGGATTCTCAGTTATTTCTAGATACGCTTTTCATCATTTTCTTTGAATACTTCTCTAGTGCTCCTGAGGTCTCTGTTGTTATGTTTATTGGTTGTTTCTGTGGAAACTTTTTCAATAGGGCCTGAAAGGTAAATCCAAATGCAAAAAATACTATTTTACATATTGATATTTGTTCAAGACATTCTTGTGCGATACTTGAATTTCGTAAATCTAGATTTCTATTTCGTTATCTATATCAATAAATAAGAACATGCCCATGGATTGTTCATATTTCTCAAACTATGGAGTTTTTCCTTTCATGTTGTATGTTATTTTATATTGTTGTGTTGTGATTCAAATTTCTAGTTGTGATTTCCAGTTATTCTCCTACATAGTACATGCTTTGTTAGATTATATAAAAAGTTATTCTTATGTCTTTTTATGATGTACATTGAACATATTATTTCTAGCAACTTTTGATCTTCTTAGATTTTCTATTCCTTTGGTGTATCTTTGCACCTTTAGGGGCAATTTCTAGTTTAAAGTCTAATTCTTTAAAGGGTGCTGGCTCAATAGAAGAGCACCTACTTTACAATCAGGAGGTTGGTGGTTCGATTCTATCATGCCTTGATATTGATAGGGAATGACGACGATCATTTTTTGGTGACGGATGCTCTTTTGGCCATCACCAATGAGCTTATGGTGACATTTTTTGACCCTTGCCAAAATATGAAATGGTGACGGTCAATGAACGCCACCATATATATGCATCAATAGTGACAACCATTAAAAAATTTTCACCATAAATCTTTGTTGTCGATATGAAAAGGTGAGGGTCACTATTTGTCATTATAGTCATTATTCGTGATGGACCTTCATGTCACTAATGAATTTATGGTGACGGTCAATGAACGTTGCCATATATATGCACCAATAGTGACAGCCATGAAAGGTCCATCACAAAAAATCATTGGTGTTCATATGAAATGGTGATGGTCACTATCCGTCATTATAATCAGTATTCGTGACGGACCTTGAATGTCACCACAACACATACTTTCAGCGACGCTACATTTGGTGATGTTCAGTTTTTTGGTGATAAAGGCTATTGTCCATCACCATTGCTCATATGAAATGGTGACTGTCACTATCCGTCACTATAAATCATTATTGGTGACGGACCTTGAATGTCACCACAACACCTATACTTTCAGCAACACCACCTTTGGTGGCATTCAATTTTTGGTGACAAAGGCTCTTTTGACCCTCACCAATGAGCTTATGGTGACCATTTTTGCCCCTCGCCAATGTCCTTTTTTCTTGTAGTGAAGAATTGAATCTTCCATGAGCTTCTCCAGGTCCTGTCCTTTGATAATATTTGTGGGCTTGATCTCCAAATCATATTATAATATGGAAGTAATCCATTTAACTCAACGCCCTTCAGGATCATTCTGTGTAAGCACATCTTTGACAACACGTTTGGAACATATGCAATGACATGAGAATGTAAAATGTAGACTCAGAATTCCTTTGATTCTTTAACTAATTCCAAGGTCTATTTCTCAATGATGTTATACTTCAAGGCTATCTCTCTTATGGTCTGACTGAAGAAGGTGATGGGCTACTATGTGTTCTTATTTTTATTTTGCATGAGGACAACATCAAGAGTATGCTCTGAGGCAAATGAAAAAATGATAAAATCAAGTGTATAATAAGGACTAATAAGGATAGGAGCATGAGAGAAAGCCAAATTTACTTGATTGAATGATTTTTTCACCTCTTCAAACAAATTTAATTCACTATCTTTCTTCAGCATGTCGGTAATCTCCCTTAAGAGTTTAGCAAGATTGGAAACAAACCTTCTCAAAAAATCTAATTTTCCATTAAATTACTAAATTTATTTTTTTCTCCTAGTGTTGGACTGAGGTCTCCTAACAAGCTACGAAACTGGTCCATTTTGAATATTTTTTATTATATTTAGCCTAGT
The DNA here is from genome assembly GCA_034641835.2 of Pinus albicaulis. NCBI lineage: Eukaryota > Viridiplantae > Streptophyta > Pinopsida > Pinales > Pinaceae > Pinus > Pinus albicaulis. The sequence goes on from CM076578.1 coordinate 998,099,069, forward strand.
GGAGGGGTTTTGGGGTGGGTCAAAGCCCCAAACGCATTGTAATGGGTCAAAGGGTAAACTAGGGGTCCGAAAACCATGGGTTGCAGACCATAGGAAAGTTGAGGCTAGATTGTTATAAATAGAGATGCATTTTGTATTGTAAAGGATAAGAAATGATGAGCTATTGATACGAATTGTGATTTAAGCTATCTGTTTGGGTTTTGGGGAACAGACTCCTGCTGGCTGTGTGCACAGAGATCCAAGTCCAGCTATGTGTGGACCCTGCTGCTGTGTGCGCAAGTTGGGAAGGGAATTTTAAGGAAGAATTGATGAATGAATGAATGCGAAAGATTGTTAGAGAACTGAATCTGTGAGTAGTTTTATGTGAATTACTGATAATTGTTATATTGTGCATTTTCTGTCCTTAAAATATGAAATATATGTATACTGTGTTCTTGGATCTAGATCTGTTATGTTCTGTTTATATACTGTTGTGTTGATGTTATAACAAGCATATAACTATAGAGCTAGTGCACGCGGATGCGAATAGAGACTTAGTTAACCCCACGGAGAACAAGGTAATCAGGGATTACAGGACCTAGTGCAACTCTGCTTCCTTTACCCATCCTTTCTCAAGGTGTGGAAACCTGGTTCCAGCAACCACCCATACTACTTCGGGTGAGGCTTTGACCTACGCAAGCGGGTCACTGCCGAAAGGGCCAGTAGTATAGGGGTTCCTTGGAAAACCTTGCACACTGAACCTGGGTCAGGACCCCTCGAGCCAACAAATGGTTCCATTGTTGGGACCCAGAAGAAGTCTAAGGAAGTGATTTGGTACTGACAAGAAAATACTAAAGATCTGACGCAAACATGAATGAGTGCTACTCTAGAGGAGAGTACAACACGAAGCGATAGGTATTATAAACCAATCCAGAAAAGAATCACTCTGTCTGTAGCTCGCCAAGGAGAGAAGCGATGCAAGGGTCATCAGGCTTGCAGGAGGGCAAGCCCTCAACCAGAGCCTTGTTAGAAGGAGACATGGTAGTACACTTGAAGTTACCTACCTTTAAAGGTGCAACCGATGAAGATATGGATCGTTTTTTGCTCATGGCCGACTTGGTATGGATGGCATAGGGGGTGGTGAGTGATACTGTGAAAAAATCATTGTTGTCCTTGACCTTTGAAGATAGAGTGTTGGATTGGTATATGTGGTACATATCTCAAAACGGAAGCGCATCCCTTCAAAATATTAAGGATGCCCTAAAAAAATAGTTTCGGAAGCCAAAGTCATACTCTCAGTTGGTAGTCGAAGTAAAAGACTTCAAGCAAGGTACATCTGAGTTGGTGTGGGAGGCCGATCAAAGATTGAAAAAAGAAATTAGGGAAGGGGGTTTCAAGTATGATGATAGACAACACACGGAATGGTTCATTTCCATGTTGCTACCTCACTTACGCATACCAATGGGCCAGGAGACCTTCGAGTCGCAGGAAAAATCCCTAGAAACCACTATGAAGCTCAAAGCCGCACCCAAGGACGACATGTTGGGGGGAGTACAGCATATTCAAGAGTAGCTCAGAGCCATGCACATGGAAATACAAATCTTGTGGATGGAACGGGGAAAATGAGTCAGCACAGACCTCTGGTGCATACGATGTCAGGTGTCTGGTCATACTAAGGACTAGTGTCCCCTATTGGTAGATTATCTACAAGTAAGGGGACCTAGTCCGCTACGCCCTGGATCTGGCATACCTACGCTCTGGTGCGATGAATGTTGGGTAGTGGGACTACATGATATGGCCCAGTGCCCCAGGCTAAGTATGGGTGATCTGAAGCAAAAATGGTGCAGGTTCTGCCGATCAGTAGGGAACAATGAGCAGAATTGTCACACATATGAACTATTGGTAGATCAGGGAAACCTATATAGGGTACAGTCATATCCCACATCAGCGAGATCCCCCGCAAGAGGCAGAGGAGGTCGAGGAGGAAGCGCAGGATGAGGACGTGGGAATCTAGTTTTTTATAATTGTAGGGAAATAGGGCACTTTGCCAGAGAATGCCAAAATCCCACCAGGCCATCATGAAAATATTGTAGGCAGTTGGACCATGAGGTAGAGGACTGCCCAATTTTAATAGCCAAGATGCAGGAAAAGCAACCCACCCCTACGCAGAACATATAAAGAGTTAAATCCGAGCTAAGAAAGGTGGATCCCTATGTAAAATTCATAACATGTAACGGGCTGGTCACCCAGGGAGAAAAAGAAGAGCTTGCCTCCCAGGAAGGAGTGCCTTTCAAAGAACAAACACCACTACCAGTCCCCACGCAGCCGCCAATGCAACCTCAAATAGAGGAAGGGGTTGAGCCCTTTTTAAAGGCATGTCTGAAGCTGCTGTGAAATACGTGGGCTATAGGAAATCTCCAAGCACTGCTGAGTACCTGCACAGTTCAGACCAATTTGATCCCTGAAACCAAGGATGTACACAAACTATATAGCTATAAGAAGTGCACCAGAAGAGAGATGCGATTGACTACGCAGATTGGTGACTACGAGATGGATCGGGTTATCTTAGATCTAGGGTCAGATGTGAATGTATTACCAAAGAAGACCTAAATTAGAATGTTCCACCATCTAGCTATGAATGGCCAATCAACAAAAAATCATCCCTCTAGGGAGGTTACCAAAAGTCATGGTTGACATTGCAGGGGTAAGGGTCCTAGCTAACTTTGAAGTCATAGAAATTGTGGAAGATGTGGATCCCTACCCTACGCTCCTTGGACTAGACTGGGCAATTTACATGGGGGGGGGGTCATCAATCTCAAGAAGCATAGCATGTTGTTTGAAAGAAAAGGTACACGTGTCATAGTACCACTAGATCCAGCGGAAGGTGCACGGTATATAGAGCTAGCCTATGAGGACGAGGAATTAGATCACATTTATAAATTAATTGCGCAGGATGAATATCGGGTTAACCCAACAGATGAAGGAATGCTCTGCTGGGAAAAGGACAGTGAATTTTTTTTTGACTCTGATGAGGATCTAGAAAATTGGCAAGGCCGATTGCACGAAGTTCCAGTGCTCCGATGTCTTCAGAACGTCAGGAATTTTCAGTGCATCTCTACCACGGAAAGGAAACTACCCTTCCAGGAGGACGCAGATGATAGTCAGAACATGGTTGAACCTAATATTCCCATGGAACATAGGCTAGGGGCACTATCACTAACACTGCACGGAGGACCTATGTAAGGAATGGTATTCTTCACTCAGGAGAAGTATTGGAGAAGGGTGATCCTATACATAGATACCCCAATTTCCAAATGGACTCTGAGGTCAGTTGACCTATGTGGACACTTTCTAACATACAACAATCAAGGGTGCAATCAAGCCTTGCAAGGACAGGCTTGCCAGGGTATCGCTGAGCTAGGCATGCGTTGGGTTATGGACCTGCCCAGACCCACGTGTAATTTGAAGAATTTGCGGATGCCTCAAGTAATAAATGGCATGAAGACGCGTGACGCAGCCCTCTGGTGCAAGGATGTTCCAACCAAGGGTGAAGCACATGGCTTGAAAATATTGATGGCCAACTTGCAGACACACCTCGCACCGACCTTCATTCACGGTACGAAAACAACAAACAGGCGTCATTCGTGGTCTAACATTCCATGGAAACGGCCTTAGGCACGCAGGACAACTGTCAGCACGTCCTAATTTAATAAAAAGGGGATATTACAAGTATGCAAAATTTGTGGCAAATCATCAATGCAACCATTTATGGTAAGATTGCTCTACCTGATCGATGGCCAGTCTCACAAATGGGCTACTCCACCATTAAATAGCTCTGAACGGTGTGTGGATGGTTGGATAATTACACACCAGGATATTTATTCACCCTACAATATGCTCCTGCTATCTACATACTGGTTTTTTGCACTCATTAACATTCTCTAGGTTTCCCGCTTTTGTGTTGCTAGGATGGACCCAACCAGAGAGCCTGGGAATACTGAGTGCAGCCACAGGGGTGAGCACTGGCTCCCGGCAGAAAGTATTGTCTGAGAACCATGCACAGATGGAATGATACGATATAGGGACATGCTATGGCTTCTCCGCAACTCCAGAATACTGCCCAGCAGAAGCAATGTGTGTTCACTCCCTCGCATTGCCCTAGTCAACATCCCTGATCCAACTACTAGGGACATCCAACTAGATTTAGCATATTTATCTCACACAGAGCTACGAGGATTGTACACCAGAGTGTTACATGAAGTTCACCACTGTGACCAGGCCACACAACAGCAGAATGACATACCTCCTGAAGTATGGGACTAGTGGATTGCGGTGGTCATAGAAGCAACGTGTATTATCTAGGAGTAGCTGACGCAGGGCGCACAATTGGTCGAAACAGCTACACAATTATGGACAAAAGTGCGGCACCATTCCACACATCAGCATATCCAGACGGAATTACAGCAGGCAGAAGCTGCTCTGGACCAAGTCAGAGCCTCCTCACCCTGCAACGTCTCCTCGTAGTGTCTAGCCAGCTTGGAAAGGATTGTGAACCTTCGCCATAGCAATCATGTCATTCGAAAACGGTTGCAACCATGGGTTGAAACCGCACTTTAGCTCATCGAAGATGCTTAGTATACCATTGCACGCCTCCACTGACTGTTGGAATGGGTCACCGCAACTCCAGGTGGCCCTGTCTCCCTGACACTAGTCAACATTGCGCAACGAGCTACAGCCCATAGTAAGGAAGTGCTCCCACCACTCCTATGCACTCTGGATACCTTGCGTGTGCAAATCGAAGCCGCACCATTGCATTGACTCGGGACAAGTCACAAGATTGTGTTGGGGTACTGTTGGAACAGGGTCTACTAACAAGCTACGAAACTAGTCCATTTTGAATATTTTTTATTATATTTAGCCTAGTGGAGGGGTTTTCGGGTGGGTCAAAGACCCGAACGCATTGTAATGGGTCAAAGGGTAAACTAGGGGTTCAGAAACCATGGGTTGGGATAATAGGAAAGTCAAGGATAGATTGTTATAAATAGAGATGCATTTTGTATTGTAAAGGTTAAGAAATGATGAGCTATTGATTAGAATTTTGATTTAAGTTATCTGTTTGGGTTTTGGGGAACAGAATCCTGCTGGCTGTGTGCGCGGAGATCCAAGTCCAGTTGTGTGCGGACCCTGCTGTTGTGTGCGCAGGTTGGTAAGGGAATTGTAAGGATGAATTGATGAATGAATGAATACGAAATATTGTTAGAGAGCTGAATCTGTGAGCACTTTTATTTGAATTACTGATAATTTCTATATTTTTCATTTTCTGTCCTTAAGCTGCGAAAGATCTATATACTGTGTTCTTGAATCTAGATCTGTTATGTTCTATTTAGACACTGTTGTGTTGATGTTATAACAATCATATAACTATAGAACTAGTGCACGTGGATGCGAATAGAAACTTAGTTAACCCTGCGTAGAACAAGGTAATCAAGGATTACAGGACCTAGTGCATCTCTGCTTGCTTTACCCATCCTTTCTTAGCATGTGGAAACCTGGTTCTAGCACCCACCCATACTACTTCGGGTGAGACTTTGACCTACGCAAGCGGGTCACTGCCGAAAGGGCCACTAGTATAGGGGTTTGCTGGCAAACCTTTCACACCGAACCTGGGTCAAGACCCCTCGAGCCAACACCTAGTATATTTCAAAGTTTGAATTTCTCCAACTCTTAATGGATCTATCTTAATTCCATCTTTTGATATGATATGGACCAACAATTTACCTTCCTCCATAGAGAAAATACTATTTTTTGGGTTCAGTGATATGCTAAACTTTCTGCATCTCTGGATGATTGTTTTCAAGTGTTGCAAGTGATGCTCATCTATTTTGGAAAAAAAAATTTATATCATCAAGATAAATGACCAAAAATTTGTCATTTTCATTAGTGAAAGGAATATCTATTTCTCGCTGAAAAGTAGCCCATGAATTCTTCAATCCGAAGGGAATTTTGGCTTACATGAAAGTACCCCAAGGTGTTGTGAAGATTGTCTTCTCTTGATAATTTAGGTAAACGAGAATCTAATTATAACTGGAGTATCCATCCAAAAATGAAAGTCTAGAATATCCAACTACCCTTTGCAGAATATGGTCCATCTTCGGTAGTGGGTAATTTTTCTTCAATGACACTTAGTTCAAATTTCTGAAATCAATGCACAAGCTAATCTCTCTCGTTTTCTTTCTTACTCGTACTAGATTAGACATCCAATTTGAAATGTGAAGAGGCACAATGATACAAACAATGAATAATATATATATACCTCCTTTTGGATAAACAAAAGCAACCTGGGATTCATTCTTCTTAGCTTTTGATGGAAAGGTTTCTGACCCGGCTTCAAGGGGATTATATGTTGAATTATGATATTTTCATAGACTTTGATATCAGAATATTCCCAAGAAAATACATCAGAAAATTGAGACATAAGAACTTCATATTTACCTTTCATTTTTGTACTCAAATATTTTGAAATTTTTACCATTTTTGGATTTTTCAGAGTGCCAAGATTCTGACTTTCCACTCCCATTTCTGTCGGTAACATGGTTGGTTTGCATGCAAAATCATCTTGATAAAAAATCTCTTCGAAATGTACCAAACCTCTTGGAATGGAGTTATATTTCAGCTGAAGAACTTGCATCTTTGTTGCATGGATTTCTTACTCATCTTCATAGCACTGGTTTTCCATTTGAGAATTAAAAAAATCTTATTATGTCTACAAGAAGTTGCTGATATGTTTATAATATTGAAATACATGGAAATAATAAACATTATCTATGATATCAGGGTGGTGTTTTACATTTATCTCATTCTTTTTATCAGGATACAATGAAATTTTGAACATGCCGACCAAAGTGGCTAAATAATCAGCAATAACATTGTTGTCTCTTGGAATCAAAGATAAAGTGTATTCAGAAAATGTCTTGAGAATGTCTAACACTACATTTCGGTAAGCTCGTATCCTTGTATTCTTGGCCTGGTACTCCCCTTTGACTTGATTTATCAAAAACTCAGAGTCACCATATACATAAATCTTCTTTGCACCCAAATTCTTGAGAATTTTTAGACCAACTATCAAAGCCTCATACTCAGCTTCATTGTTTGAACATTCAAAGGCCAACTTGTAGGAGGACATTCGAACATTACAAGGGATGTTTAATGACTGATTTATAGGGTTTTGAATCCACACCCCAATTCCAACCCCTTCTTTTCCCAAAGCTCCATCGAAGTCCATAGTCCACAAACTACTTTCCTCATTTGGAAACTCCAAATCATATGACTGAAATTTTCTTGTTGTTTGAGAGACCTATGTTGCACCAAAAACTTATGGTTCTTTCAATGTTTCATTATTTTTTTGAGGTGATACACTCATATCCAAACCATTTGGAACATTTTTACAAATTTCCGCATTTTCCAATTCTAAAACAAAATTTTAAAATTCATAATTTTCTATAATTTATTTAATAAAGTATTTGGAAGATGCTGAAAATTTATCATTGAACAAGATAAAGGACTCTAAATATGTATGAAAAACATGTATAGGATGGTTATTTGTCTTTTCTCAATATCTAATCATGTACTTCATCTTGCTTTCTCGGTATAGTTTCCTGAGTTGTCCAAAGACGAGAATGGTAGCATAGGAAAAATCAAGTTGTAAGGTACCTCTAAGCTTCACTCCCCATAAACAAGAAAGTAGCATTCCATATCTGGGAGGGATATCAACCACAAAAACGTCCATGAGGACATTATTGGCTTGAATTTTCTCTAATGACACCACTAGGTTCTTGATGAGGCCAAGACATTTCACCCTCCTTGAATTAAATGAGTAAAGGTCATGATTCGGTATTGTGATGTCCAGTCCTAATATTTCCATAATGACCTTGGGCATGATGTTATGAGAGGCTTCGAAATAAAGCATGGCATTATTAAGGATAAATTCATGTATTTTTAGGCTTAGTTAAAATGGAGGGAATTCATTATCTTCTAAACTGCCATCAACAACAGGACCAAAAACAAGCTCAAGATGATCATCACTCACATTAATCATGTATGAAATTTCATAAAATCAAAGAAACTTAGAAAATTGAAATTTTTACTGATAATTCTTAACTATTTCAGTTAGAGGAATGGATACTTTCAACTTGGAAATTTAATTTTCAAGAGAAAAAAGAGAAGAATGTTTTTCTACCTCTTTCAATGATGCATGTTTTTTCTCGAGCCGATCTTTGTGTGAAGAATATTTATTTTTTCATCCTTCTTGGTCTTATTTATCTTTCCATTGACTACTGGAAGAAACTTTTTTTCCTTTAACATGACTAGGAAAAATAGGTTCCTTTTCTTTACTTTGATTCGGGGTAGTAGCTTCTTTAGGATGAGCATCTACTTGAGCATTCAATTTTTTTCTGATTAGAGGTTATAGGAACATTCCTATTCCTCAAGCCATATTATCTCTGAACTTGAGAAAGAGAATTCTGATATCCCCTTTGATAATATTCCGTGCACACTAATAATATGTCATCATTTGACAAGATAAATTGTTGATCATCTCGTGAACAAATTTCTGCATAAAATCGATATTATTCAGTGAGGAAAATAGGCTGTTGATTTTCCTCAAATAAATGGTTCTCGCCAAAAATTTCTTCTTCATCATCTTCAATAGGGCCTTCAATATAATTTTGCTAAAATGGAGAGTGATTCTTTTGCTGACTTTGTGGATCCTGACTCCTCTATTCCCTTTGCTTGATCCTATATTGGGGCTGCTCATTTTGACCCCTGAAATCAGGATTTCTAATGGAGGGTTCAGCTTGTTGATCAGCGATGGAAATTTTATCCATCATATTCTCCATGGTCTTGATCAAGGTATCTAATTTTCCTTCTAATGAAGTGGACGTTTCTTCTTTGAGAGTGACTCTTTTTTTTGTCTTGATTTTATATTTCTTGATGATCAAATTGGCTTCCACGCTCACTGCATTTCTCTGAATTTCTTCAAGAGTTGATGGGTTTGTTTACCTCAACTGATATTCCATGTCCGGATCGAAACCATCAAGATAATGAAGTAAAGAAAGGCTTGGAGGAAGCTTAATATTCTCTGGAATTGAATCATATATTTTGTTGAATCTAGCTGTAAAGTATTGGACACACTCATTGGGGTTCCTTTTGAAGGAATTATAATCAGCGATGATCTACAATGAATTTTTCTTCTCTTCCCATTTCAACATAAACAAATCAATCAGATGATGTGAGGTACTAATTGAAACAACTTTGAGTGAGCGCAACAATTTCTTTACCTCTCCGGAGAAACTCTGTTCAATGATGCACATCTTGGCATCATCATTGTCGATATCTTCAAGATTTATGAAGTCAATCACTTTGGCAACATGATGATAGGTTGTAACCTCTGATGTTCCATCGAAAAGAGGAAGCCTATGATCATAATTTCGAGGTAGTGGATTAAGTTGAAGTGGTAGGATCAACGGAGAAAATATAGCCATGACTAATGGAGGAGGTGGCGAAGGTTCTGATGGAGTGAAAACATCTAGAGGTAATGAAAAAATTAAAGGAGGGATTGATGATGTAGCAGTATAAGAAGGTGAGATGATATATGGAGAAAAGCTCTATTGCTAATATTGAAAATAGGCCTTCTCTGAAGTTTCTTGAAATTTTTCTACCAAACCCTTGAGTTTATGAAAATTAGATCAGCCTTCATTATTGATTTCAGACTCAAAATATTCAGAAAATTGTGCAAAGGATTCGAAATAGAAAGGATCAAATGTGGCTTCTGAAATGAAAGTTTCATACTTGGTTCTAAACAAATATCTTTTATATTCTAGCCTATAGACCAAATATTTTGGAAAAAATATCATAGGTAGAGAATTTGATTTGACAACTGGAGGAACAAATCATCCAACCTTCCGACACTTGGTCCTATGTTTTCATAATTGGTGAGGGATTTGGGTCTAGATTTGACTTAGAATGTATTTTAGGAGCCAACTTAAGATAGGAATTTTAGACTTTGGCTCAAAATTTAGAATTTATCTTATTTTGAAAACTAGAACTTTTCACCTACATGTCTAAATTTCAAAGGATTTAAATAAATACTCCCAAGGAATTTTTAGAAATCACTCCTCGGCAACGACGCTAAGAATTTTATCACTCTCCCCAACTTCCTAAGGATGAAAGTAGGATTGGACAAAGGTAATGACAAACCAACTTTAGGTCAGGTAGCTAGCCCCACCCAAACCAGATAGGGCTATCTCTTTGTCACTTTAATTAGTCAAATGAATTGTTTAGTATCATAATATTTTAGGCTAGATATGTAATATTTAATGAGTAAAATGTTTTTGATATTTTGAATGCTGGATAGGAAAATCAACGAATGGACTGTAAATGAGGTTTTTAGGTCTGAATTTCGAGGCTAACATGCAGAGCATATGTGAGGCAAGGTAGGTATTTTGGAAACATATTAATTAGAAATTGAGTATAGGATGAAGATGGAGTAGGGTTTGAATGAGCACTGAAAGTGAGTTCATTCAATAAAGAAGCACATGAACATAATATGGTAATTCTTAAGTAAAACGGAGCATGCATAACATGAATTCTTCTTTAAAACTCACAAGATAGACATATATGAAGAAATATACATGGAATTAAGCATAAGATAATAAGAAAACATTAGAAACACAGATGTTCCAAATCATACCACAAGTATCTCACAATATTTCCTGCAAATTGTCTCTAATTTCTTTCCACAAACTAGTTGCAGGAGCTCCACGGCACAAAAAGAGACTATCCAACCCTAACAATGACAAAAGAGAGTCTACTTATAGAAAATATAGACCATGAAACCTCACCACGTCGAAATACTATCCAATATGGGTCATAAATGAAAAATGTGAGTCATTTCCTAGTTTTTAGGGAGGTTAGAAACCATTCCCTGAATTTTAGCTACAAACTAGGAGTGTTTGTCCCTTACATTAATTACACATTCCATCATAATAGGAAGCAAAAACCACCTAATAAATCTAATGAAAACTCATAGCCTTGAATTTGTGACCAGTTTTGAGCTTGACAGGGGTACTGAAGGAATCCAATGTTGATTTGTGACAATTCTGACTGAAGATTTTAAAAACAATTTGCAGAAGCATAACAAAACTTTGGAAGCACTTTTTGAAGTCTAAATTCACTTTTGAAAAAATGGTAAAATAGCCCTGTGTATCTAGTTTCTATAACATCTTGAATTTTTCAAAATGGACCATGAAAAGGCCTTCTATTCTCCCATGGTCACTCAAAAGCATAACATAGGGTTGAAAAAGGAGGAAGAAACACAAAAAATAGGTGGGTTTTTAGCATTTTATCCCAAATTGTAGCTTTTCATGACAGTAGGGTTACTGATCTATGATGTAATAATAAAAATAAATCCATCCATGTAAATAAATCACCATTTGGCTACCTCCAAATCAAAAATTCATGTGTCTATTACCCTTATGTAGTGAGAAATTTTCAGAATTCTGTCAAAAATCATGAGAAATACCAAAATTTCTCCAAAGCCTTCAAAATTGGTTCTTTGACACCTAAAACAAATAGACTATACAACTAATGAAGCTTCAGTCAATAAATCCAAGTTTTCCTTCTCCTTGAGCTTCATTTGTGCCTCTTTAAGCCTCTTTTTGAATTATTTAAGCCTTAATTGGGAAATGGTATCCTCGGTATGATCGTTGGGACCTTTGTTTTGGACAAGACAATTTTGAGTTGTGGAAGGATAGGAGAGAAAAGGAGTACAGGTGGCAGAGAACAATCAATATATGCAGGGAGCTATTGTGGTTGCGGAAAACCTGAAGGTAGAACATGGAGCACAGACAGGAGGTAAAAAAGATGGAAGAGATGGGAGACAAGGAACAAGCAGTAGAACTCCCGGTGATAGAAAATAGATGGAAGGCAGAGGAGTGCAAGGGAACAACTGAGCAAAAAAGGGGAAAATACTGATAGTGTCAATTAGCAAAAATAGATAAGCAAGGAAGGAACGACTTCAAGGAGGAGTCTAATAGCAGAGAAAAGGCTAGGAAGATCTCTGCAGAGCTGTATGTACTGAACTAAAGTGTATTAGACTTTGCAGAGTATATTTTGTAATGTTTTGAGCCAAGTTAATGGAATCTGGCTAATGTTGTGTTGTATACTATGGTCTAGTTGATACCTGTTGATCATGGTGTGTGTATGTCTATTTTAAAATTTTAATTTAATGCTCAGAGTATGTATGGATGAATGATAAATTACTTCTCAAGATGAGATATATGAATGTCTTCTGTATGAAATGAGGGATGACTTGATGTTAGTAATCTTTCCTCAAAGTTAATGATCTAGTCCCTAATCCCAGTAAGGTCACGACATGCATCGATTGAGACTCCTTTCTCTCTTGAGTAGGGTGAAAATGTCAGCATTGTCCTAGACTAGAGTGGAAAATTTATTGGCTCCAAGCCCGAACCTGGGTCTTTCCTAGAGACCTCCTTTTTCTCCAAGAAATTGTTTTGTTGCTAGGACCTAAAAATTTATCTAGAAGCTAGATCATGGTATCAAGGATCTGTGAGAGAGAATTGTGTAGCTGTTGGGATGATCATGTAGAGAATTTCATATCACAACAAGTAGAGCTTCGATAGCAGAGGGAAAAGACTGTCAAGGATCAAGTCATGTTTTTTGACTCAACGAGCGACTTGTATGAAATTTTTTGGGGAAAATTTCCTCAAGAGCTCCATAACTGGTTGCAAAGACTCTATATCAAGTCACTTCCTAGAGGATTGCATCGAGCCTGTCACATTTGGACTCATACAAAATTAACAACGCTACATCGGTTAGATACAAATCTAACCCGAGTAGTATATTTTTGGGTACAAACTACCTTGGAGGGGTACACTATAGATTTTTCAATTGAGTGCTTTCAATATTTTACAAAAGTCAAATATATATTTAAAACTGGGTTGTGGGGAAATTTTTTGAAAGAAATCCTGTTGTGGATTAAAGATCTAATTGTGGACGAGGGCCTAATGCTATTCAAAGCCCTGAGATGGAGACCTAAACCTACAGTACTGGGGGAAGGAGTTGAGGGAAAGATGCTACGAACAATGAAAAAGGGGGAATAGGGATATGGATGTCGAAATCTCCAGTAGGATGAGGGATAGGAGAGAACATCGAAGGGCGTAGATTGCTAAAAAGTTATGATAAAGGGCAATGCAAGAGTTTGAAAAGTGAGAAAGGAATTGACAGAGTAAGGAAGAGGCACCACAGATGACAGAGGAAAGAGAAGTTCAGGTGGGACCCAAAGAAATGGAAGGATTTGCCAAGTAATTTAGGAAAATTTATAGGAGCCCATCCCAAAGGGAGAAGGGAAAGAAGTCTAGTGAGGAGGAGGATGCGCACCCCAAGGAAGATTTGTATGTGGAGTTTCATGTTGTGATGGAGAAACTATTCTAAGAGAGGTTGGAAACCATAACACAAGGTAATCTTATTCCCAAAGTTTCAAGTAGCACTAGTCCTAACCTTCCCATGGTACTCTACCATCCACCTGATAACTTCTTGATAAATTTGTGGGATTTTAGCAAGTTTTGTTGTGCTAATTCCACAATACAGATAACTGCTAACAATAGTGCTAGTAGCGAAATCTCTCAGCCAGGAAGACAATTTTTTATATTAGTACCGCCAACCCCAATGAAGATGGCAGGATCATTTACCCAATACCTAGAATTTTCTGGAAAAGGTAATGACAATGTAGAACAACATTGGTATTTGTGTGAAGCAATTTGGAGAGCTCGACAAACACTAGATGTAGTCAAATTAATTGAGTTTAAAACCAAACTAAGAGAAAGAGATTTACATTGGTTCATCAAGTGGTTAGAGGTACACCAGAACCCAGCAATAGATGATGTTAAGAGAGAATTTTTACAAGAATTGAAGTTGCCTCAGACGAATCAGCAAGTATTGTTTGTGCTATGGGAAATCAAACAACAAGAAGGAGAAACAACCTGGGATTTGATGAGAAGATTCAAAGACACGATTGGGAATCTAAGCTACCCTATTGATCCAAATCACTAGCAATACTGGTTTATTAAAACACTCCTACCATTGACAAGGACACCTTTGACATAATAGAATATTGATACTATGCAAGATGCACTAGAGCAAGAGATGAAAATAAAAGCAATGGTTGAATACCCGCAGGAGTTTAGAGGGGGAGTAGCAGTGCAAGATCCATCCATACTAGAACAACAACATCAAATAGCTAGTTTTATGGAGAAACTAAAATATATTCAGTCGGTATGACCCACAAGACCCAACGTATGGTGTAAAAATTACTTAATGGAAGGACACATAGTTACGGAATGTCCAAGGTTGTGGGGAGCCAATGTTGGGACTTCGGTATCTGGAGCACAGGGGGCCCCTTCGGTCAATGGAGTTGCATAGATAAACACTCAATGGATATACCAAAAACAACCCCACTTCCCATGGTTTCCTAATCAGCAGAATCAAACAATAATAGAGTGTTGTGAAATATGAAAAGGTATTGGTCATCCTCCACCGCTGTGTCCAATTCTGAAAAAATATTAAAATGTTCCAAACAAAGTATATTGTGAGTTTTTTTCCTCAACAACTCATCATACAAAGCAATTCAGGGCCCTAGATGCATTGGCAGAAAGATTCGATAGATCGTCCTATAGAGTAAATGAGACTCCAAGGGGACAAGGAGGGGGAGGAATGAGAGGTAGCAGAACTAGAGGAAGAGGAATGGTAAGGTGTTATAATTGTGATCAAGAAGGTCAATTAACAAGAGAATGTTTGATACCAAGAATACCATGGTGCTCCTAATACAGAGTAAATGCACGTGCTACCGAAGACTGCTCAGAGTTGATCAAAATGTGGGAAGAAAGGACTAGGCAATGAGGAACTAACCTAGTTAATTCAAAGCCAAGGATAGTAGAGCCTCAACCACTGCAAATTTTATCTATAGTAACCCAATGAGGGAAGAAATCAGGCCCAGGATGCATGAGAAATGGACTCGATGAATTTATTCAAACCTGCATCCCCAAAGAATATTTTCATCCCAAACCTACAGAAGTAGTACTTTAAAGAATCACTAGAGAAATTCTCAAAGATAGGGAGCCATAATAGTACAGAGCATCTACAACCATCTAGTGAAGGGGAGAAGATGGTCACTACAGGGACACCTATGGAAGAGTGGTTCCGACTATTCTTGAAAATTGTGAACAATGGACATATGCTGGAACAACTAAAGAAATATATAGAAATGTTTGTTCAAGGAGGAGCAGGACATGAGGACTCAACTAACACAACTGAAAAATATATAAGAATAGTAAAAATAAATAAGAGAAGTACTAGAAAATATTTCTCTATAAACACTCAAGTTGCGGGATTCCAAATAAGAGACACAATACTAGATCTTGGATCACATGTCAACATTATACCTAGAAAGACATGGGTAGCATTGGGAAAACCAAAGCTGTAATAATCTCCAATACAGATAAGGATGGCAAATCAATACTGCATCGTACCAATAGGAAGACTAGAATAATTTTAGGCTGATGTTGCGGGAGTAAAAAATTATACGAACTTTGAAGTAATAGATATCATGGGTGACAAGGATCCCTATCTTGCCTTGCTGGGAATAGATTGGGCCTTTGGAAATTATGAAATTATCAATTTAAAGAAGTAACTGGTGATGTTTGAATATGGTGAGGCCAGAGTGGTCCAGCCATTAGATCCATATCAAGGACCCCGATACACAGAAAATGTTGACAACAGAGAAGACGCAGAAATTATAAGTCAACTCTACCAAATGATAGCAGGAAAAAGAGAAGATTACATTAATCCTACAGCAGAGGGAACAATAATTTGGAGGAGTGTACAGAGTTCTGACGTAGGATCAGAAGTGTCCTGGGATGATTGGTAGCAGGGAGGATAGGAAATCAATACCAGATGTTGTGCCAATATTCGGGGAGTTAACTAAATTGGCACAGAGGTAAGAGAATACCTAACTCTTTCAAATATTCAAGATGTGAATACATTTATTACAAAAGTAGAAGAAAAGGTGCCACCAGAACATAGAGTCCCTCTCATGGATGTAGCACTACAATCAACCTTGGAAATATGGTGGGAAACCCATCACAACTCTCTCACTCAATGGGAAGACGTTTCCAAAGCATTAAGAATAATATTTCAAGTAGCTTCAGGACTGCAACCAGAGGAAAAGTACCAAGGAAACTTTGACCCTTTGGTACATCTAAACAATTGCGAGTATAAGTGGAGAGAAGAGGAATATCCAAAATCTTTATGGGTACACAACTTCATACATTCATTGGACACTATTCCTAAGGCTTGGTACCTAACAAAAGAGAAGAATAGAGGAGAAAAAACCTGGGAAAAAGTTGTGGAAAGATTTACTCAATGTTTTTCTTTCAAGGGAGATACATACCAAGTTACGGATACCTTACAAACAATTAAAAGAATATAGTTTTTCCCAGAACTTGAGGAGACTAAACAAATTCCCATATCATATCAGAAATCTAGAGAATCAGTAGCATGCAAAAGAATAGACTGAGAGATAGACGATGATGATTTAGAAAATCTTCGACATCTATCCTTTGAAGAAAATTAAGGAGAGCGGGAAATACAAGAGGAACCAACTACCGAGGGATTACACCTATTACCCCTAAAGACAAAGAAGAAGAAAACTGGAAGCAAAGAGAAGCCAAAAATTGCATCCATTAGAGATTATTTGGATACAGAAACCACAAAAGAAATATTTGAACTGTTACAAGAATATGAAGACCTATTCCTATCTTCAGTGGCAGAACTCAAAGGAATCAAAGGAGATTTGGGGGAGATGGAATAGTACTAAAACTGGATGTTAGGCCAGTAAAACATAGACCTTACCGCCTAAATCTGAGAGTAAAAGAAAAGGTTAAAGAAAAGATAGAAAATTTTTTGAATTTAGGCTTGACCTTTCTGGTTGAAGAAGCAGAGTGGCTTAGCCCGATAGTGATACAAAGTAAAAAGGAAAAATAAAAAATTAGAATGTGTGTAGACTACAAAAGTCTAAATAATGCATGTATTCATGATCCTTTCCCAACTCCATTTAGTGATGAATTTCTACACAACATGGCAGGAAACGAAGCATACTCATTCACAGATGGCTTCTCAGGGTAACATCAGGTATGAATAGCAGAAGAAGATAAAAGAAAAACTACCTTCACAATCGAATGGGGATCATACACCTATCATGTAATGCCTTTCGGGCTAAAGAATGCACCAACTGTATTTTCACTCATATTAATAGCAACATTTAGAGATTATATTCATAAGTTTCTAGAAGTGTACATGGATGATTAGACGGTATACAACTTACTAAAAACCCATGAAACTCTACTAAGGATAATGTTTGATAGGTGAAAACAACTTCAAATTTCTCTGAACATCAAAAATTGCATCTTTGCAGTAATCTTTGGAACACTATTGGGACATCCTGTCTGTAAGAAAGGGGTATGTGTGGACCCAGATAATTTAAAGCATTTGAGGTCACTACTTGGAAACACATGATAATATAGGAGGTTCAACCACAACTACGTGAAAAATCATAACATCACTGGAAGAACTGTTGCAGAAAACAGAACAATTCATATGGAATGATGAATGCACTAAGGAATTGGACACATTGAAGGAGAAATTAGCAAGCGCACCCATTTTTGCCCATCCGAACTAGGATAAACAATACCATGTCCACATTGATGCTTCAAGTATTTCTTTGGGAGCAGTGCTAGCTTAGCCAAGAGAAGCTTCAATAGATCACCTGATATACTTTGCAAGAAGAAAATTATCAACGAAAGAAAGGAACTACACAAAACCAGAGAGGGAAGATCTTGCAATGGTATATTCTTTATAGAAATTTAGCCACTATTTATTGGGAGGTACATTTAATTTCTTCACAGATCACTCAACGTTGAAATATTTAGTAAACAAACATGTCCTAGAAGGCAGAATCTAAGGTGGATTATACTATTCCAAGAGTTTACTTTTGAAGTCATAGTGAATCCAAGAATACTCAATGTTGTTCCCGGCCATTTTTCAAGATTAGAAAATGGAGAAAAATGGGGACCACTTGACGATAAACTACCAAATGCTGATCTTTTCCGTGTAGAAGCCATTTCAGATTATCTGGAGCAACTAGCAACATACTTGGCTACAGTACAATGCAAGGCGGAATATGCAGCAACTCAAAGAAGATACTTAGTAGTTAAAGTAGCTGACTACCAACTCATAGCCAGACAGTTGTATAAAATGGGCCTGGATCATATCCTACGAAGATGTTTGTTAGATCATGAAAGAGCATACATCTTGTGGGAATGTCACGATGGAGTTGTGGGAGGCCATGTTAGCACAAAACCTAAAGCAAGGAAAATAATAAATAAGGATTATGGTGGCCTACCATCCATAAATATAGCAAAGAGTACGTGAAGAAATGTGATATCTATCAAAGAACAGGGTGACCGTCACACCGTGACGAGTTGCCCCTACAACTAGTAAGGGTTATGCAGGCATTTGAGAAGTGGGCTGTCGACTTCATAGGACCGATTTCACTAATCGCGCGACACTCATAGTAAAGGTATATAATCACTGCAACTAACTACCTCACAGGATGGGTAGAGGAAGCACTAGTAAAGGACTGTACAACAGATGCATTAGCCAGATTTATATTTGAGAACATCATTAGCAGGTTCTGTTGCCCAAGGATCATAAAAAGTTATCAAGGAACTCATTTCATTAATGCTAAAATCAAATCACTACTGGATAAGTTCATGATACAACACCACAAGAGCAGTTTGTACCTCCCACATGCGAACGGAACTGTCGAGGCCTTCAACAAAATCTTGGAAAAAGGATTGACAAAGATATGCAATGCTAATCACGACGGCTGAGATGAAAGAATACCAGCCATGTTGTGGGCGTACAGGACAACTTGAAAGAGGTTTCATAATCAAACTCCATTCCAACTGGTGTACGGGAAGGAAGCAGTAATACCGACTAATTTTTTTATACCAAGTCTCTTAATTGCCACAACAACACAGATGATGGAGGAAGACTCCATCTCTGCATGCCTTCATGAATTGTAGGAACTCAAAGAAGATATATTTTGGCAGATTTCCATCAATTAGTACAAAAAGAGAAACAGAAGGTATGGCATGACTGCAACATCAAGCACAAAAAATTTACGATTGGTGGCAAGGTATTGCTCTATGACATAAAATTGCAGAAATTCCTAGGAAAGCTCAGGATGCACTGGATGGGGCCATATTATGTCATCGAGATCAAGGACTTAGGAGCGGTCAAGATAGCGCAACTGGATGGAGAGATACTTTAAGGATGGGTTAATGGTGCATGCATAAAACCATATCATGAGTAAGCAACAATTTTTTTTAATTCTAATAACCCTCGCACCCGAGAGAAGTCAGTAGATAGAGTCAATAACTTTCTCGCAACTGATATGAGTCCTAAAATAGTTTATTTTTTGTTCCTATAATAATCATTTCAGCCCACTAGCATAGGAATCATTAATAAGAAATCCACAAGTCGTGCCAACTTATCCATCACCCAGTTGCGATATGGAGACCATATCACAACCAATTGTGGTTGGGGGGAGAGTCTACAATGCTACATAGACTAAGCGTGTCAACCATCATTCACTCATAATGAGCCATCATAGAGTTATCAGTCTATAATATCATCCAAAATTGAGAAATAATTTTCATAGTTAGTAACTCCCATACCGTAATAAAATTTCCACATTAAGCTATAATTATTTCCCATCATGTCTGCTTGAATTTTGAAGCCACCATCAGCACTATCAGAATCCACCTCACCCCTGTAACTAATCACACAATTATAGTCGTGGGGGGAGACAGTAAAAATTAATTAGTTGTGGCATCGTAGCAACATCATTTGTGCCATTAATCCTACTTAACTTGCATGAAGGAGGGAAACAATAGAATTCTAGAGAATTCTGAATTATCAGATCAAGAAATGATTATAATGATTAGTCTAATTTTAAAAATAGAGGTTAAAAACAATAGACCAACAAAATTTTGGGTATATTTTAGAAGAAATAAAATGATGAAGGTAACTACTTCAATGGTAGAGCCAGAGCTCGATGAAAGAATTCAAAGGTTGGAGTCACTCATTGGAAAATATGATAATGCCACACTGATACATACCAACTTCATGGAATCATTCCAATTCCCAGCACTAAAAAGGAAAGTTTACATTTAAAATCATGTGAATGAAGGAAGAGGTGAGGTAGCAAGGGTACATCTATATTTTAGAGGCATCTAAAGATCGTAAATTCTGCATCTTAGAAGCTTGCTAGTGTTCGAGACATTGGGAGCGGAAATACAGTGCACCAAATTCCTCATCAGCAGAATCCAGAATGGGTCGATGTGGATTGGGAGGGATATCCCAACTCACGTGGAGGATATACACAGACTTACAAGCCTATCAACAGCAGGAATGGATGTATCTTCATCCTTCTAAAAAAAATCAAAAAGATCTAATAAGGTGGGGGAACATGACTATTACAGGAAGTATGAGACAAGGAGAAGAGGAAAGAAAGCCAAAATTGATCTTATCAGTGCTCCAAAAGTGAAATTTTCTTGCTATTTGATTTCCAAAAAAACTATGAGACACTATACCAAGGGGGAATGCACCCTTGATACAATATCAATTGTAAAACATTGTATACAAGGGGCACAATTGAATTGGTGTGTGTTTTTGCTGTAGGAGGTTTTTGAGGCTTGGAAAGAAAACTTTAAGCGAGCCACTAGATTTATATATGGTTATCTAACCATGGCTCTAGCGATGTGGAAATGGAGTCCACCATGAGGGAGGGAACTTGTCGAGATTACCAAAGACCAACCAATGGCACTAAGGTATACACCATGGAAAATATTAGGTGACCCGAGTACCAAATAGATAAACGAAGAAGCCTTCATATCCTGGTATCGACAAATGATAGATGTGGCTAAGAGTCAGAAAATGGTTCCCAGGACCCTGTTGGACAAATACTTCCCTCCGATTTGGTTTGGGGTGACTCACAACTGGACCTATATTAAGCCATAATGTGTTGATGGTGATACCTTCCATAAAAATCCCCTAAAGTTTCAAATAAAGGAGGAGGCATTTCACACAGAAGTTTCTTCATGGCTAGGAATGACATTGAAAATCAGAATAAGGATCCCAATTTATTCATTTAATGCTATGCTTCCGAAACCACTTCCAGGAGAGACATCAGTCGAAACATCTCAGAGGGTCTCCCAATCATAACTGAAGCCGCTGCTAGACCAGCTCGACACCTGGGTGGAAGCTTTCAACAAGGTAATAGGAACTCTCGGCACTAAATCTACTTTATTTCCCTCTTTTTCTGAATTTCTAACATTAAATTTTGCATCTCCAACCACAACAACCCCTATCCTAGTTGCATTACCATCCACATCATTCCATTCTCACTCACATCCAACCACCACTTTGCTCCATAAGAACAATCCAACAAAGCCTACAATCCCAACACAAAAAGGGAAAAGAGCTCAAACCATGAGACCTTATCAATTGGTCGATCTCACAGAAAAGGACCTAGTACAACTAGTAGTCATTGGAATATTAACCAAGAGGAAAAAGAGGTAGGAACTCAGACCCTCTCTATATTACCAGAATTTAATCCTTCTTCAATTCTTAATATAAAAGTTTCATCACCAACCAACACACATAATTCATCACTGCACACATCTTTCATATCCAAAGATCACTCAACCCACACTCTATCCACTTCCGTGACCATCTCCTACCTAATACCACCAGGCACCCTAATGACTATTGATACTGAGGCGAAAGTTAACTAGGGTAGAGCTGGAGTAACTAAGGTTAACAAGACCATAGTAGGCCATAACACCTTTTTAGAACTATTAATTCACACAGGGTGGACCATTTCTGATGCATCACCCACTGAAACCTCACTAAACCCATTCCAAAAATCCACATTATTGTTACAGCAGTTCATGCCCAAACCACCATCCACCAGTCACCACATTCTTGAATCTCAACCACCGCAACAATGTCAACCCTCATCCCCCCAACGACACTCAAAATGATCGATTTCTAGTGGGAAGCCGCTCCAGGAATGACATGCAAGCCCAGAGATGACGAGAAGTGGTGACATGAAAAATTGGGGGCCGAGGAAACTCTTCAGTTTCATCCAGACAGTGGCACAACAAGCAGAGAGTCTACACAATGACCTCCTGTAGAAATATGAGCTGCAACAGTAGCAATTTATTTCACTTATTAATGAGTGCAATCAACTTCAGACTGATAAATATGGCCTATAGCAGTAGCTGGAGCAGGTAATAGAGATCTTCAAAGACCTATGGCCAACAATCACTACTCTAGACAACAACACACCAGCAGATATTTCATCATGCTTGATGGTCGAGCGATCCATTCAAGTAAAAATGGCATGTACTACCCTAGACCGATAAAATTAGGAACTCAAAGAAGCGCTTGCATCAAGACCAACACTACCGAACGATTCTATAGTATATGCAGAGAAAGTAGCATAGAGGCAGAAACAAATGAAGAATATAAAGGAGACACTGGGAACAATGGTCAAACAAGCATACAATTTTTTGGAGCAACTCCATGAGTGCTCCAACTCACTGACAATGAAGGCTCAACCCATTTCAGAGCAATTAAAGAAGATCATTCTTGAAATAAGAGGAACAAAAGATTTGGTAATCCGCACTTAGATATATGACCAAGTAGATGCATTGGAGACACAGATTCAGATGATCGAGGAAAGCTCAAAAATGATGAAAAAAATTCTCAGGAACCTACAAAAACCTGTGAAACAAAATGAAAAATCAATTCAACAACTAACGTCTGAGGCCAAACCCAAACTCCATGAGATGTTCCACAATTTTCCACTGGTGATGAATGTGACTCATGCTAATAAAGCGGTCACTGAGACAGAGCCAGTGATAAGAGTATGGAAACAAGCAATAACTGAGTTCACACAGCTTAGGGAAGAGGAAATGAACATGATTCCTGAGTTGGGGCCTTTGTTAATAGAAGGCCAACCAGAACAGGAGAAGACAAAAATGGAAAAAACAGAGGAAACTATGCCAGCACCAGAAGCCGATAGACAACCAGAGACTATCACAAAAGGAAAATATTGACTTGGGATGAGTCAATAGCATGCGGTCAGGGCATGTTGGGGCCTTTTTCTTGGACAAGACAATTTTGAGTTACAGAATGATAGGAATGAAAATGACAGGTGGTAGAGTGCAATCAAGATAGGCAAGGAGCCGTTGCACTTGTGGAAAACATAAAGGCAGATGGTGGAGCACAAATATGTGGCACCATAGATGGCAGAGACGAGAGAAAAGGAACAAGTAATAGAACTCCCAGTGATAGGAAATAGATGAAAGGAAGCGGAGCACAAGCGAACAACTGAGTGGAAAAGGGGAAAAGATTGATAATGTCAGTTCTTAAGAACAAATAAGCAAGGAAGGAATGACTCTAAGGAGGAGGTTGATAACAGAGCAGAGGCTAGGAAGAGCTCTTTGGCGGCGTACGTACTAAAGTGATGTGTATTGGACTCTACGAAGTATATTTTGTAATATTTTGAGCCAAGTTAATGGAATCTGATTGATGTTGCGTTGCATACTACAGACTAATTGATCATGGTGTGTGTATGTCTATTTTAAAATTTTAATTCAATGCTCAGAATATGTATGGATGAATGAAAAATTTCTTCTTAAGATGAGATATATGAATATATTCTATATGAAATTAGGGATGACTTGTTGTTACTAATATTTCCTCGATGTTAATAATCTAGTCTCTAATCCCAGTAAGGTCACGACACAACTCGAGTGAGACTCCTTGCTCTCTTGAGCAGGGTGAAAATTTCGGCATTTTCCTAGACTATATCGAAAACCTTTTTGGCTCCATGCCCAAACCTAGGTGTTTCCCAGAGACCTCATTTTTCACCAACAAGGATAATGGCTTGTCATGTGCCTTTGCAGCTTCTTATCCCTTTTAGCCATATTCAATCACTTCTCCAAATGTTCATTAACTATTGATAGCCAAATTTCTTTATCCTCATTGATCTCCATGGCAATGAGCTCATCAAATGTTAACTCTTCATGTTGATGAATTTTTTGTTTCTCTTACTTCAATTCCATTTTTAGGCCTCTTTTTCTTGGTATTTTTGCATGTACTTTAGCCTCTATCTCCTGCACTTGGACAACAATAACAATCTTCTTGCCTTTACCTCTATTTTCCTCCATGGCTGATTTGTATTTACTTTGGAGGATTTGATTCATTTGCAATTGAATATTTCATGCTCAAGGAAAGTAATCTAAGATTAGGGAATGGAGAAGGCCTCTTTCAGTTCTACAATCTCTTTATCCTTCTCTTTGATGATGTCTTCAATGGATATAGCCTCTTCATGTTCTGATACCTCAGGCTCCATTGGCACTGACTCATCATGTTGATGCAAAAGAGACTGTTCCTCTATTTTACATTGCTCATCATGTGAGCCAAGTGTAAGAAATCTCCTGGTAGACTTAGGCACAAAAATTTTCCTTCTGCATCCCTCATATGTGTGAGAAAATCTCACAAATCTAGGGACATTTTAAAGTTGAATATTCATGCTAGAATATCCATTCTCCATTGGCTGTGGCGATGATGTAATAGGTAAGACAGAAAGCACTACTGATAACCTTTCCAAGAAGTTTTCCCATGTCATGTTTATGGAGGACAAGTGATGCATCACAATTATATTGATAAGGCCATGATGAAAGTGACTAGTATGCTGATATTCTCTTCTGCTCTGAACCTTATCATCCATCTTAATCAAGCTCTTGTATAAATAATGAGGCAAATCAAGTGTTTTAACTCTGGTAAAATGCATCAAAATCCTGATGTGATACCTGTATAGCTTGGAGAATCTTCTTTCACATGTAAATTAATTAATTATAAACATCATTAGAGGAGCATAATTGTTTCTGAGGTTTCTAAAAGGAAAAAGAAATTTTGGATTATCTCTAGCATGAGGTTTTAGAAATTGCTTGTAGTTTTTAATGTCAAGATCCATACCCTTGAATCACTGCTCTCCCACAGAAGGAATACATGTAGCTGAAGTAATTAGGTCATGTGATAAACTGATCTCCATACCTGCAAGAGCGAACTTTCCCATATTGTAGATGGTTGCAAAAATACTGGACAATTGAAGATGATACCCTCCTTCCATTAGAATTTCACAAAATGCTAAGAACTGAGTTCTTTGAAACTATCTTTTGGCCAATGGTGAAGAATTAATATCGTGCATGGTGAATGGCTCAATTCTAAGATGGCTCCCTCCTTTGAATCTCTTCTTGTCACTTTCCATGGTGTTGGTCACTGGAATGTTAAAAACCCTAGTATTTTAATGAAACGAGTGGATGGTAAATGGAAATTCAGAAAATAAAATGTATGAAGGTGTGAGTTTGGTGGATGAAATTTGGGTCCTTGAAGCTCAGAAAAATTATAGAAAACATTTAGTTGGTATTTTTGTGTGTCAGCTTCAAGTTGAAGGTGGAATGAAGGAAAATAGATAAGTGGAGGTGTTAAAATGTCTAAAACACAATAAATTCCCAAATTTAACTGTCAGAATGGCTTGTGCAACAGTAGGACAAGTTTGTGAGGTGAAAAAGAGGTGATGGGGTTGAGTAAAAATTAAGATAAAATTTCAATGAGTAGGATGGTGTCCTGTCTCAATAATGAAGGTGAAATTAAAGAAAATGGATGATTGGAAGTCATTCAAAACATCAAAACACAATCATTTCCCAATTTTGGATGTGGGAAAAAGCTAGTGAAGAAGTGTTTTTACCTTTTGAGGGTTATGGAGATGGACACAAAATTTTGATAAAATTTGTGAAGATATGCTGACTCCTTAGCTCCACAATTCAAGTGGAATGAATGAAAATGGGTAAGTCAAAGTCCCTCAAAACCCTAAAACACAATCTTGTATGTTTTTAGTCTTTTCACTCTCACTGTGTAAAAATAGCTTTAGATTAGGATTTTATTTTTGTTGACATGTTATGAGGGTGATGTGGTAGGAATATAGATGGGCATAGTGGTGTATGAATGAAATAGGGTAGGATTTAGGTTTGAATAGGTTTAGGGTTTGGATTGAATAGGTTAGGGTTTAGACAAGAGATTTTTTTTTAAATATATGGATAGTAGAGAGATGAAAAAGGGTTTTAATGACATGAAATGACTAAAGAAATGTGGAAATTGTGACCAAAACAAGCTTGAGTTATTTTCTTACCTTGTGGAGAAGCCACACCAAGAAATGTAGTCAAAATCTGGAGGTTTTCGTGCTTCAATTAACTCTAGAGGCTACCACACAAATGTAACAAAACTTTACTACAATCACATGAGTGTAACAATCCTCTTCCCTTACCCATGGGAGTGTAGCATAACTTTTTATACTATCTGGAAGCATAACAGCTGCTTCGCTCACCCGAAAAGAGTGTAACACTAGGTATTACTTCAATCACAGGAGCGTAACAATGCTAATTTTTACTCCCAGAAGTATAACACAGATTTTATAACTTGACAAGAGAAAAACAATGTGTTTCCTAGCCAAGACAGAAACGTAACAAAGAAGATTTTTCTCACAGAATAGAAGCGTAACAATTCATTTCTACTTGCCATAGAAATGTAACAAAGGAGTTTGGTTAGAAAGAAAACAAGCCTAGAAGGGTAGCAAATGAAATTTCGATGCTAGGTTTTGGATTTTGTAACAAATTAGAGGGAAAATGAGGAAGATAGGTTGTCACACACATATCAAAAGGTAAAAATGAATGGAAATTTTTTATGTTTTTTTCCTTTTATAAGATATTGAGAAGACCTTTACCCTTTCACATGATATTACCATGACCTTTTAACTCTTTTTCACTTTGAAAACAACATGTTACCCCTTCAAATGAGATGAGAAGAATTAAAATTTAATTTCCTTCACTCTCCGAGACCTTTGAAATGACCCTTTTAAAACATTTTGTGCAACTTGGAGGATGAAATGTTGGCTCTTCCAAATGAGATAAGAAGAAAAAAAAACAATTTTTGAACCCTTTGAAATGAAAGGTGACTCTTTGGCTCTTTGAGTAATATGAGAGGACAAAGTTCAACCTATTTTGAATTCCCTGATATTTTATATGACCTTCTTAGGCTTTTAAAATGAGACCTTTAGACAAATGTTCTCCTTTTCATGAGACAATGACACTGCTTTTGAAGATTTTTGAAATTTCACATTGCACATGAGTTTTGAAAATAGATAAGATGTTTTTGAAGCTTGAAATGACACTCTTCTACATTTGAATAGGATATTAGGTCAAAATGACCTCCCTTGGAGCTCTGAGAGTGGATGATGACTTTTTGATCCTTTAAAAGAGATAGTGAGACAGTGAAACTATTATTCATGAAACAATGAGACGGAGATGAGATATTTTAAAATTTTTTGAAACTTGAGCCATATGAAATAAGAGAGATGGATTTATTTGAACTTCAGAAACATTATTTCTCCTTCAATAGGGTTTTATGAATGAAGTGGAGGGCCACTGCCTTATTTTAGTGAAAATTTGATGATTTTTCCAAAGGCAGGGCTGAACCTAGACTTGACCTAATTGAAATTAAATGACATAACCCTAGACCTATTTAATGATGATGATGGAGATTGTGACCTTGAAACTAATGATGGCGATGACCTTGACAATGATGATGATAAATGAAATGAATGAGAAACATACATGGTTTAGCCTTTCTTCAGTGACCAAAATTATTTCGGAGAACTCGTTCGAAAAGGTAAAAAATTTGACCTATGACCTAATGGAAAAAAACTGAGAGGGTCATTTGATCACTAAGATACCTGGGCTAACAATAATAATAGGTTTGGCTTCTTCTTTCCTCTTCTTAGTGATGATGTCATATCCAGTATCCTTAAGGAGTTCTTCATATGATTGTGTAGGTTGATACTCTTTCTGCATACTTTGTTGGATATGTGCTTCCGAAATTTCCGATAGCACCTAATATTTTGATCCTTCCTCTTCAGGCTCTAGTGTAGGAATTAGGAAAAGGAGGAACATGTGGCACTATTTTCATAGATTTGGGTTTTCTTGCTGAGGAAATATCTCCCTTTTCCAACTTTATCTCAGCTTTAGCTGCAGAAACTTTTTCTTTCTAACCCTTGGCCTTCTTAAATATATTTTATTTTTTGGCCTTTCTCTTTGTTCTTCTTTTTTCACGTTGAGGGTGTGGTTGTGAAATTGGAGGTGTAGGTGCAGGTTGGCTTGCCCTATAAAATAGAAAGTGATCCCAAGTTTGATTTCTCTTCCCCAACTCTTCTTCAACTAGAACTTTGATTAAATATTGGTGTTACAAGCTATACTCTTAAACAATAGTATGATTTTAAACCCTTTTTGACATCTTTGTCAGGATTTTAAACACAAAATATGGAAGATTTAATGTCTTCATCCCTACAACATGAAAAATAAACCTCACGTGATAAAGGAACAAAACTGTATACCTCCTTTCAGAAGTGAGGTATATCTTGATAATATGAATATCTTATGCCCATCCATTCTTAAGATAGCTACTTGGAATTCCTTTTTCCCATTTTGGATCTCTGTGTGCATCCTTGAGGAAGCTATTGAGATCTCCTCCTATGGTAACCTACCCTTTAAACCACATTTCTCATTCCTGTGGAAGGTTAAAGGATTCAACAATGGAGTCTTCATAAATCTACAAGGTAAGGCCATAAATTGTGGCTTCTTGTCCATTAAAAGAGTTAGTAAACTGTTGAGCTACTCCTGAGTGAGAGCTCCCTAACCTGGTGCATAGATATCACCACCATGACTGGAAAAACAAGCTTCTTACCCTTAAATTTTCACCCACTAGGTCTACACCTTGTGGCTCAATTCGATTTATTTTTCCACATCTTTTAGTCATCTTCAGAAAATAAATGACTCTGTCTCTTGCAATTGATATGTGGCAGAGTTGGAGGATTTTTACCTTACAATTTTTGCTTGTGTTCACCTTTGGAATCCTATCTAAAATCTAGATTCCTCCTCAAACTATGACTCTCAAAAATTCGATATCCAACAACTAAAACTTCGAATGATAGTGGTCCTGCTTTTTCGACGATGGTCTTAAAACCAAACTATGGTTCATCACCCCATGAAAATCAACCTTCATAATTGAAAATATCCCTCACTATGATGTGAACCATGTGATCATCCATCATCACCTTCAGTTGGCTACGTATTTCTTTATGGAGGGCTCCAGATGTCTTGAGACCAATGGATCTGTGATTGGAAGTCACCTCCACTTTCGTTGTTGTTAACTGGCCGAAATTTCCCGCAGCACTGTTATAAGACCAACCAAACAGTTATGGAATTGAGCATAATGAACACAATATTCTCCATTCAAAAAAACACGTACTTGGACATATGTCTAATTGACTTGGGGTTGACAGGCAGGATGGGGTAATGGCTAAGTTTATTGTTGTGGGTGACACATAGGTTCAATGTGTATCACGACTTGAATTGAACTAGAATGACTGCATATGGCACCTATCATGAGATATGAAAACATTTAAAAAAATATTTGAAGTGTATTTACACTACAACACGTGGCTTAACCAAATCAGACGTGCTTTTTCGTTTATTTAAAAAAAAATAGAGTATGTTTCTAGAAATTCCAGCAGCATTGGAATAAAAATAAAAAGACAGAAACATGAAAATAACAGACTATCCGAAAATACTAACTGGCACTTCCGGAACTTCCGATAGCGACCAAAGATTTTAAAAATTTTCAAAGTTTAATCCTAAAACTAAAAAATATGAAATGGACTCATGCCTTAGCAAAGAACTGTGCTAATAGTTGTAGCTAGTTTTCTTACATTTTATCTCACTATATTCAGTTTGCTTCCATTTCAAGTGTTGTGGTTATTTTTCTTACATTTCCTATTTTTGTAGCTATGTTGCTTCCATTTCATGTTGTTGTCATTAGTCTTTACCTTTCATGTTGTAGTAGCATAAAAAACTCTATACATGTGCGTTAAATCCACCCTCTCTCACATCTTCCATTAGGGTTTGAGGAGGGTATATCTTCACCACAGACCCAAATTTTCTTTCAGTATATGATTTCTTGGAAATTTACATAGGTTTATTTTTTTATCATGAACATGTTGTAGTTGTAGATTTAGTTTTCTATTTTAAATTCATAGGTAGGTTTTCTTAAATTCAACTCATATTTTCCACCATTTTCATAATAGATTTTTCAATGATAACTTCATGAACCGGTAGTTTTATTGTAGGTTTGAGTAAAGCAGCAGAGGAGGACTCCACCAACACCATTAGCTTTATTTTCCACCCCTCATCAACCAACCTCCAACTAAATCACCTTCAGCCTTGTTTTTGGAAATCTCCACCACAACACCGAGAGCCACCTTGGAGGTGCTAGACAGGTTTTGATAGAAGTTCTGAGCTTGGAAAAACGGTGGGATACCTTCCATCCACCTATATCTACCTTCATTTCACCTCTCATACCCCTTTCCTCACCGTTTCTAGCCTAAAACTACTATTAGCTTGTTTCTTGTAGCGTTCATGACATCCTATAGCACTATAGGAAATCCTGTAGCTGATCCTATAGCAAGGCCATTTAGTCACTTCTTCGGCCCAAAAATTATTTTTCACCTCATCTAGACCTGGTACAACCTCTAAGACACCTTCATCTCTAAAACCATGAGGCTAATACCTTCTTAGCTCACCTTAGTGCCTCTTTCTTTTGCTGCAAAAAATATTTATTTTATAATCATAGTTAGGTCATTGATAGATACATTGTTAAGCATAATAATCAAGCATGTGGTAGATATATTTCAATAAGTCATTTGGTTCATCATGTGTGCCTAGATTAGTTTCCCTTTTTGCAAGTTCAGTTCAACAAATTAAATCTTGAATGACACTTAGTTTAAATTCATTTATTGCATTAGGTTAAGTGTGGATTTTCTTTCTTGCAAATATCTTGATTAGTCGTTATGATATAGAATAGTTTCTTGTATTGATGATAGAGTAATGGTCATGAATTATTTTCAATATTATTTTTCATTCAGAAGTATGATAGATTTCATATCCTAGTAGTAACCCTAGCTATAGCACCCCATCATAGAACTGAGAAGGGAACAATATTATTAGAATGCAACTTTTATGTGTATATCACTGTTACCTCCAATTTTGTATGAAACCTGGGTTGATAAATTAAAGTAGAGTAGCCTCTAGGAGTTGTAGCACTCTTGGTGCAATACTAGGTCTCACCACTTGTTGGAATCTTTTTCGGGGAGGTGTCTAAGTAGATGATTTTATTTTGTTTTAGAATTATTTTCTGTTTTTATTTTGTATTCAGTTCCAAAATATTGAAAAATAAAAAATAATTTTGAATTTCATTCCTAGTAGGAATTGGGTTAACCAAGGCAAAGTTTTACCAAAAACCCCCACATCCCCACATAGCCACCTTTCACTCTTCTTCAGTGACTGTGAAGTTGAACACACCATAGGTGAGCCACTTGAAAAATTTGAAGAACCTATTGGAGAAGAAGAAGAAATTTCTTCACCTGAGGAACCTGCTTCAACAATTCAATTTATGTATGAGATTGGGACCCAAGCAATCTTTCCCATTAGGCAAATAGATAGGGAAACTAGAATGAATAAAATCAGTCCCTCCGAAATTCCATATTTCCATGGACTTACTTCTGAGGATCGTGACACCTTCATGTTCTAGTTAGTTATTGTCTGTAGGACCTATGCCTATGCCTCAGATGACTAGAAGCTAAAATTATTCCCATCCACCCTCAAGGATGCATCCTTGCATTGGTTCCTGGGTTTTCTTGGGAACAAACTACCTGGGAACATATGCAAGAGTCATATAAAAAAAAATATAGAGACTACTGTAGGTCTAAAGAAACCAAAGAGGAAATATTTTGGATGACTTTTGGACCTGATAAATCCCTTAAGGTTTATGAATAAATATTCTATTTGAGCTATAAAAGAGCCAACTACACCCTTGATCCTAGATCACTTAAATTAGGACTTCACCGAGGGATCGGGGAAGAGGTGATGGAAACCCTTAATATGTTGTCTGAAGGAGACATCTACCAGCTTCCTTATGATGAAATTAAAATTGTCTTTAGAAATCACTCTAGGGCAACTAGGAAGAAAGGTAGAGCTAGCCAAAGCATGACCAACACCCCTTCCTCTTCCACCTCCATCAAGCATGAGATTGGAAATATGTTGGAGGACTTCAAAAGTGAGATGTTTCACACCTTTTCCTTGCAAATGGAAACAATGAAGATCAAGAGGAAGCAAGAGAAGCATAGAGGGCCTTGGCTATATTCTACCCTAGATGCATTAGAAAACATCCTCGGAATGAATGTTCGCTAAATGTCATAGAGGCTTTCTTAGTCCATGATTAGAATCATGCCACGGATAAGTGTCCCTCATTACCTGGGCTCAAATTTTTATATCAAAGTGGGGAAGGAGGACCTAAGAAACTCTATTTCAAAAATCAGAGGAGGCATCAAGGGCCTTTGTCATATCAGTAGGGTATGCAAGGTGCACCTTACTACTACTATCATACAAAACATAATGCACCTATGCAGTCTTGGTACACATTTAATTCTCCATCATGGACTACACCTTCTACTTGGCCTTACAACCCCCCATATCACCCTCATCATGTGAACCAACCATTCCAACAATACGTTCCTCAACCACCCCAGTGGAGCAACCCATCACAAGGGTGGAGTCCCCAACATAATTAACCACCTACTCTATTGCCTCCACCCTAACCTCAACCTCATCTCACCCATTCTACTCCACCTAATTTTCCTCAGATGACTGCCCATCCTAATCTGAAATTGAAAAATAAGCAGGCACAATAGGTTTACAGTGGGGAAACATCCTATCCAACTTATGTTGTGGAGATACATGAAATCAACCTCAGGTTGGGAAAAGTACTCTGAGACAATAATCCTCCAACTCCACCTGTAGATGTTGAGGAGGAAAAGGAAGAAAACAACACTAAGATCCAACAACCTCCTTTTCCTGAGCATCTGATCCACTCTACTTAGCACACCTCAGAAGAGACTGAACTTATGGGAGAGCTGAAAATTTTTTGTGTGAAAAATACCCCTTCTATAGGCCATTAAGGATGTTCCTATTTACAATAGGCTCATCAAAGAAAATTTATTTAAGAAACCTAGGAGAAAGAAGAAAGGCACCCCCACCATCAATATAGTGGAACAAATGTCCAAGTTAATGTTGGGAAGGGTGATCTTCCTGAAGTACCTAGACCATGGAAGTCCAGTAGTGTATGTACACATTGATGGAGTCATAGTCCCCAATAATTTTACTGATCTCGAGGTTGCAATTAATGTGATGAACACGGAAACTATGCTTAAACTCGGCCTCCAAGGAGCTTTGAGAAAGGCCACCACTCTTATACAACTTGCAGACAAATCCACAGTAGCTCCGGAAGGAATTGTTGAGGATGTTATCATCTCATCTACTCTTGGGATTATCCTACATATTTCCCGGTCCTTTATCCAAAAACCAAGTTTAATTGATATCCTCTCATTTTAGGAATACCTTGGTTAGCCATTGTCAATGCTTGTATCAGCTCCAGGACCGAAAATATGACTATAAATAATGGTTCGCTATCTAAAAAACTGGTACTATATCCTCCAACCCAACTTTCCATTGACCATGACCTACTGTTACACAATATTTTTTCACTATCCCTGCAATCCCCATCTCGCCCATTGGAGGGTCATTTCCATGATCAATAAGAAGTGCCATGCCTTGCAAATACCATCATTGTGTCCCTTTACATGAGAGTAATGTTCCTTCTATTGACAATTCCCTGAGTAGAGACTCAAAAACCCTTTTTTTTCCTTGGCGCAAGTAATCAGTTATGCCCTCACGCCGAAGAGATATATTAACATTGGGCCCCGTGCTAGCTAGCACTCTATCCTAGTTTTCCACCCGTGCCAAGCTGTTTATGGAATGTTTTTTAAAAATATAGGTGGAGATTCCACTCCAACCACCTCGAGGATGAGTCATTGGGAGTGGTTGAACTGATAAACCAAGGACTACCTCCTTTAGGTTTATGATTTCCAAATCTTATGGGAACTCCCTAAAGGATAGGCCTCCCTCCCACCTTTGTAGGGATCCTAACCTCCTCCTTTTCCTCTATAAAAGAAGCTATATCTCTTAGAACAAGCTAGCTAAACTTGGAGAATTAAAAATAATATAGTTGAATTACTAGAGGAGATAGAATAAGAGGGAATTACGTTGAGGAAGTTTGATTCCATGAATTTTGAGAGAGCTTGAGTCCATGCCTTCATCCTATCCAAATTCCCTAACGAGCATTTGAGACACGCTTCCGCTGAACCCTGCTGGAGAAGACTGCGATGTCAAAGCATTGGTTGTAACTCTTCCTTTTATTCATTTATATACATGAATATTGTTTGGTTCCCATTTTGTATTATGTTAGATTCTTAATGCAACATGTTTATCCCTCTTTGACTGGCTAGTAGTTATGAGTAAAACCATTATGTTGCATGTTGTTCTTGTTTCTTGTTCTATGTGCAGGTATCCAAGCATAATGGCAGAAGGATTGTGATTTGCCAAGGCAGGAGTGAGAGGCCACCACCACTACAGCAACAACGACAATGTTGGATTCTAGGTAGGTCAATCTACCGTGTCCTTTGTTCATTCAATAATTAGGAAGCAAAACTTTAGCATGTCCCTTTATTTCTAGACCCACTCTAGGGCTAGAGGGATTGTCTTTGTCCGCAGAAATGATTTACCAGCTTAACAAATTGGCAAATCTGCTGGGAATCAGTGTGAGTGTGTCGTTTCATATTGTTGGGTCAGTTTCAATTATTAATTTGATTATCTGCCTTTCCTAGTTTTCTTGCTTAGTTTACACCCTTTGTTCAGCTCCATAGTGTCAAGATTGAGCTCTGCTCATTAGGTTTTGGTTTTTCCTCTTTTTCCCATATTTATCTAGCTTAGCGCAGTTTTTCTCTGAAAAGTCGTGCCAATTGGCACAGGTTGCTCTTTTTTAGTCGTGCCAACCTCTGTATGGAGCAGATTATATCCTTACAGTCGTGCGAACCCCTGTAGGATTTGTGCTTGATTTTGGGTCATTTTTTATGCGTAATTATGCCTTTGGGACTATTTTGACTATCGTCGACTTGTTTTCCTCAGTCGTTTGTCCATCTTCTTCTCAGTGTCAGTTAAGGCCTTAGGTTTTCTAGGTGTCCTAGTGCATTGAGCCTTCTGTTCAAAAATAAATTCAGTTTGATTGTTGTTAGTCTCATTCATGGATGGATTGCACTTAGTTTTCTTGATATTTTTGATTGATTTCTTTGGTTGCAGAGTCGTTTCATTTTTCGATTGATTCTTCGCTTTATTTCTCCAAGCATATATTAAATTGATTGTTTTGGGTCATTTTGAAAACTTTCTCTTGGTTTGAAAGATTGTGACATTATTTTGAGTGCTTTCTTGTGTCTGTTTTCATTTTTCATGTAATTAGTGCATCATGTGCTTCTTTTCATTGAAAAAAAACATATTTTTCATTCTTTCTTTGCAGTGAATGTGAAATACTCTTTTGCATAACTAGCATCTGATTATCTAGGAAAGAGTTTCATTTTAATTAGATTTTGCTAGATGCATTAGTGGATTTCTTTGCATAGTCTCATTGTTTGCTTTTGTTTGAAAGATCTCTATCCTTCTCATAACTAGCATTCATTGAATCGTAAATGATGTTCATTTGCATATAGCTTGCATTTAGGGATTTTGAGATCCAAATTCAATAAGGCCTTAAAAATAAAACATAATCCAAGATCAACTATAAAATTTATTTAATTAACCTAAGGAAGCATTGAAACCTAACAAAAATTTTTAGTGGTCTAGGCTAGAGACGTGTTCTGGTGTCTTAAAACCTAGTAGCTGTCATTCTCCATCTGGCTTTAAACAACGCTAGTACAGAATTGTGCTCCCCATACCATTGAGTATATAAAGGGAGACCCCTCTAGGTTGTAATCCTTTTATCCATAGGAAGCTGAGTCTACTACCTTATAACTGTGATACACCGAACACAGCATTCCAGGAGACTACCTACACGTACATTAAGTCCTTGGTCATTTCTATTTCATTTGATCACCAAGGTGTATATGGTATTTCACAGACACCTGGTATAGCCTCTTGCTTCATATTCCATAGTAGTCATTTTGATATTTTCATGGCTCTTTAAAAGGAGAAGAGATCGTCAAGCACTTGTCCTTTCACACTCGTTTAAAATTGGAAGTGACTAGAGTCATCTTTGGCTTGTTTCTCAACTCTTTAAAAATGAAATAAAAAAATATGGTTTCAGTGTCATAAACACCTACAATCACACACCTGTTAAATTTTTATTACTTGGCCTGTTGGTTTTCCTTGGTTTTGATCTTGGAGTCCTTGATTGGTTCTCTTTTTTACTTTCTATTTTTTATATACAACCATGGTGGCAGAACTACCAGTTTCGTCATCCTCACTGCCTCCTAGTGGTAGTTCTTTTGGAACTCCTTAGTCCACTAGGTCTGCCAAGATCTCACAACCTATCCTCTTGACTATCCTACCTCTTGCTACTCGATATCCTCCTGAAGAGCCAGTTGAGTTCAATTGGCCTCCTTCTGGTGCTTGGTCTGGTTTTGGGAAAGAAGGAGATTTTCCTCCTCTTATGTTGGGCTCGCCATTTTTTGCTACTGCTATGCCTCCTAGTCCCTGTAGTATTTTTGAAGATCTTACGACGAAGTCATACATGGACTCATCTAGTCTTGTTGGTAGTGAATAAATTCATATTTCTACCGGAGAATATCAACTTTTTTTGGAAGATTTCCCTCATGTTTCCACTTAGTCTTCTCCACCATTGGTGTCACTTCTGCTTGGATATCGATCCTTGAGTTAGATTATGTCTGGTGTGTGCCTCCATTATGCAATCTAGTATAGTAACTCCTCAGAGTTCGTTCCTACCTTCGTTACGACTATCACCTTCAACACCTGGTTCATTGGTTAATGTTACATTTATTCCAATCCAACTGATGGTCTTTGTCGCTTTATCCACACCGGTTGTTACCCATCAGTTGTCAGGATATTTTCACACTCGCAGGTCTATTTTTCTCAATCCTACGTGGCTTGTTAATCCTGGCTCGGTTAGATCACAAACCCATGCCATGGAAACCCCGTCTACCTCTACCATGCCTATGGTTTCTACCTATATGTTTGACGAGCAGATTTTGGATATTCATCGACATTATGCTCCCTCAACGGAGGCCATGCCTACTTCTAATGCAGTTTCCACTACTCCTATGATTCTTGGTGGTCTTACTTTTGAATAATATTTTTTGGTTGTTCAATAGTGAAGTTCTCAGGGTTCTCAGCCATTCCAAGCTCCTGAAAATATTTGATTCCATCACTATGATGCTGTTGGTAATGTTGTATATGTATATCAGCGCCATTATGATGAGCATGGTAATCCAGTCTGTTTGCCTCCTACTGATCCTTATCAGACCGTTTCTCATTTTGGACCTACCTTGCCTATGAAACCCTTTGGCTTGCAAGGACAACCCTATGTGGGACAACCCTTAGCTCAGCAGGGCCCTGCTTTTGGTCCACAGGGACAACCATATGGTCCACAAGTACAAAATTTACAAGGACATTATTTGGTCCAACATGGACAACCCTCCGGTCTTTTGGGTCAACCTCCAAATCCACTAGGACTATCTTATGCTCCTGGGGGAAAATCTACCCACCACACAGAAAACCTGTTGCACCACAAAACTAGTCACATGCTCAGTATGGCCCAAATTTTGTGCAACTAGGACAACCCTACAGTCCTTCTCCAGGTCAACCTAGTTATCAGGGACAACTTGGTCCATCACAACCATCGGTTCAACCTTTCCCACAAGGCCAATCCAGTGGCCCTCAGTACTCGGTTCCATCATTTCAGCAACCCATTATACTTGTTTATAGTCAGCCAGGTTTACCCGCTCAGTAGCCTGATCAACCTGCTTAGTTGGGTCTGCTTGCTCAACCGCAAGGCGCTTACTACCCTCAAGGTTCATATCAACCAGTATATAGTGCGCCCCAAGTTCCTTACCCTCAAAATCAACCTGTATATCATTAACCTCAAAGCCATGATTACATTCTGTAGCAGAATCCTTATAGTGCTTAACAAGGACCTCAATGGTCTACTTCGACTCAGTATCCTAGTCCTCAACCCCAGTATCAACCAACTTATCCTACTTCTAATCCCTATGATCCGAACCCTCCGGGACAAAATGTATGGGGAAAAAATCTCACTTGGACTAGGTGTAATGTACATGAAGATCCTTATCAAAGACCTCTAATGACTTTCAACACTCAATTACCATTTCTTGCTACGTTGGAATTACCTGATGTGTCAAAATTGACAAACGATCACATTCTTAAAAACCCGTATTGGCCTCCAGTTCCAACCTAGATTCCTTGTGATTGTCCCAAATTTGAGGGAAAGTCTAGTGAAGACCCCCAAGTGCATGCTATGAATTACCATTTGTGGTGTTCCTCTAACTATTGGGTGGATGATTCTATTAGACTCCATCTTTTCTAGTGAAATATTACTGGTGCCACTGCAAACTGGTACATTGAACTATTTCGTGGTGTCTTCCAAGATTTAAATTCTTTAGCCATGGCATTCCTTATGCATTTTCAGTTACCAGTCTGCTATGAGACTGGGACGCACCTCCTCACGTCATTGAAACAAGACCGAGCTACTCATATCTCAGATCATATTCATGAGTGGCGGCGTCATCATCGCATGATCAAATTTTAAATTCCTAATCAACTTCTAACTCATTGGTTCACCACCTCCTTTTTCAATCAAATTGCCAAATAAATCACTATGGGGGCATGTGTAACCAAGGAACAAGCCATTGCTTACTCCTAGTACCTTGATCTTGTGTACTCTCAATTTGGCGCATTATATGATATCTTACTTGATGCTCCCCGACCTGGAACTTATAAACCACCAGTGACTCCATCTGTCGATGGCATTATTGGTTCCATGTCTTAGAATTCTGAGAAGTCTTCATCTTCAAACTCTGGGAAGTCTAAGTCCGCTTCTTCCAATAATATTTCTTCTCAGTCCACTTCGAATTCTAGTAAACCCGCAGAGGTTAATGCCGTTCAAGCCAATCCTATGAATAATGCATCTCAAGGTAAGAATAAGGGTAAAGGTAAGGCCAAATCCGATACTCCAAAACAGGATTCTCAGAAACCCTGTACTGGCGATGGTTCTCAGCACAAACCAAAGTACCCTTGTTTTATTTGTGACAATGATCACTTCACCAAGGATTTTCCTCGATGATCTGAAGTGAGCCGGTTTCTCAAAGGCACTCAGGGAACTCTAGTCATTCTTAAAGAACCTTTCCCATCTTAGCAGACTCATATGGTAGAGTAACCTCAGACCTTTGCCCCATTTGTCTCTCAGGTGTTCATGATGAACGATTCTAAAGAAGTTGTTATTTCTAATCGATCGAAAGATTATACTGGATCTCATCAGGCCACGGGGAACAAAATCGCTGATGGTCCTCCTCCTCTGCTTGTTACTAGTCCTCTTGAAATCGAAAGGCCCAACGCTGAATCCGTTGTGCGACCACCTTCCAAAGGTGTACTCCGTAAGTATTCTTATAATCACAATGCCTGTGTCACTCACCATTACAATATTGTTGAGGATTTGGCTCAGACACAATCCATGATGTCTGCGTTAGAAGTACTTCAGAGTTGTTCGTCACAACGCAAAGATTTATTATCTGCGATTAGTGGGATTGATCCTACTGATACTAGCCTTCTTGCTTTCGATCTAGAGAATTTCATTCCATGTCTTCCGCATTAGATTGTGCTCATTATTCAAGTTGTTATTAATGGTCTCAACATCCATTGAGCAGTCATGGATGAAGGTGCATCAACCTGTGTCATGTCATCTTCATGTTGGAAAGCTATTGGTTCTCCAACCCTGAATTCATCACCAAATGCCCTAGAGGCGTTTGATGGAAGAGAATCAAAACCCTTAGGTGTTATCGCCAGTTTAACGATTACTTTGAAAGTGAAGACAGCCAATTTTGAGGTCGAATTCGTTGATGCTAAACTCAATTATAATCTTCTCCTTGGTCGCAGTTGAACTCACGCTATGTTTTGTGTTCCATCCATTCCATTTCATGTTTTGAAATTTCCACATGAAGGAAATATTTTCACTGTTCATCTATTATCTTTCTTCACCTCTTCTTCCGAGAACAATGTTATGTATGTGTATCATATTCCTACTCCCTACAAGAGCGTAAGGCCTAGTCTTTTTAAAGATCATGCGCTCATGGGTATTTTTCCTCTTCCTCCACCGAATACTGTTCAAATTCATATTATTTCTCAGTCTAATGACCCATGGATTATTCCTTCTCCTGAACAGATTGATTCTCTTAGATATTTGATGCCTTTGAGTCTAATTGAGATTGATTATTGTGAACTAATCGCTGCTTTGAAACCTCCATCCTTTGATTGTGCTCCTTTGAGCATGTCTCTTGAAATTTACTCTCAATCCCCTTGGCTTGGTGATTCAGATTCGCATGATCCTTTGGAAGAAGTATTTCCCTCCAATGAAGCCATCATGGAAACCATGTCTCTTGAGGATCTGCGGTGGAATGATGGTCATCATCGTTCCTCGTTTATGCCTGGCCTCGGGGCCATGTCTACTTGTCCCAAGTGTTTTGTATCTCAACTTCCTTCTCCTCCACTTCAATTTCCTATTTTGACACATGACGTCTTTACGAAAG
Source organism: Pinus albicaulis (assembly GCA_034641835.2). NCBI lineage: Eukaryota > Viridiplantae > Streptophyta > Pinopsida > Pinales > Pinaceae > Pinus > Pinus albicaulis. The sequence goes on from CM076578.1 coordinate 998,140,146, forward strand.
GTAACTTGAGTAACATTACACAAATGATGCCTACTGAAATTTCCGTTAACTCGGGAATCTTCGAGAACATCCATATTGGGGTCACTTTTTCTTCCAATGAAGTACAAGTTTATGCTAGCCTTTTTCGCGAATTCCGTGATGTATTTTCATGGTCCTACAAAGAAATGTCTAGCATTGATCCTATTATAGTGGTGCATGAAATTGCTGCTTATCTCGAGTCGAAACCTGTTCGCCAGCGTCTTCATCCGGTGCACCCTACAAAAGTTGCTGCTATCAAGAGCGAAGTTGAAAAAATTCTTAGAGATGGTTTTATTTATCCGATTCCTTTGACATAATGGGTCTCTAATATTGTTCCTGTAGATAAGAAACAAGGAACTATTCACGTCTGTTGATCATCATGATATTAATCAAGATTGTCCCAAGTATAATTATCCTACTCCCTTTATCGATCAAATAATTGATGATTGTGTTGGGAGTGAGAATTTTTCCCTAATGAATGTTTTTTCTAGTTATGATCAAATTAACACTCTCCTGACTGCATCAACATAAGACTTCCTTTATCTATCCTTGGGGTACTTTCGCATATAAGAAGCTCCCTTTTGGTTTAAAGAAGGTTGGGGCTACATTTCAACGAGCAATGTCATATGATTTTCACGATATTCGACACATTGGTCAACCTTATTTGGATGATCTTCCCACTCATTCAACTAAGCACCTGGACCATCCTGACCATCTTCGTCAGATTTTTCTTCGTTTTCAACGTTACAATATCCAACTTAATCCGCACAAGTGTGTCTTCTGTGTTGATTCTGGTAGACTCTTAGGATTTATCGTATCCAAATACGGAATTCACCTCGATCCTCTCAAGGTTGAGGCTATTATCAATCTCCCCTGTCCCTCATCATTACATCAGTTGTAGAGTTTGCAAGTTCAGGCTAATTTTCTACGTCGTTTTATACCTAACTATGCATAAGTTGCTAGAGGATACATGCGATTATTAAAGCAGGGCGTCTCATTCTGTTGGGATGAGATTGCTCAAAAGTCTTTTGAGGCCCTGAAGACATTTCTTGTCAACGCTCCTCTATTGCATCCTCCTAACTATCACTGTGATTTTTCCCTATATTTAGTCTCCGCTTTCAGTACGATTTCCATGGTTTTGGTACAAGACGATGATGATGGTAACAAGCATGTTATTTATTACTTGTCTCGTAACCTTCTCAACCCTTAGACGCACTATGCACATGTTGAGTAGTTAGCGTTAGCTGTATTTCAAGTCGTTGAATGTTTTTGTTATTATATTCTTTTGCATATGGTGACTGTGATTTCCGATTGCAACCCCATGACCTATATATTGTCTCGAAAATTGCTGGGGGGAAATACTCAAAATGGATTGTCATCCCCCAAGAGTTTGATTTGGAATTTACTGCTGCCAAGTTGAAGAAGTCACTAGTATTTCCTGATTTGATTTGTTCCCTCCCTTCAGACTCTCCTCCGTCTCATTCTGAGGAATACATTCCAGATGATATGCTTTTCTTGATTAGAACCCTCGATCTGTGGTTCTTTGATATCATCGTTTATCTCTATAATTTTACTTTCAGATCTAAGTTGACGAAGGATGCTCTCCGACGCATCCGTCATCAGTCGCAACCTTATCATATAGTCAGGGATACCCTCTATCGTGTCAAAGTGGATTCCATTCTCCATCGATGTTTGACTCTCGAGGAAGATGAGAAAGTCCTCAATGATTGTCACAGTGGTTCCTATGGTGGTCACATGTCTGGTTATTCCACTGCACAAAATATTCTTTGTGCTGGTTATTTGTGGCCTTCTATCTTCAAAGACTGCATTTTCAGAGTTCGTAAATGTCATGATTTCCATGTTTATCAACACAATATGTGTGCACCGCCTGTACCTCTTCATCCTTTCATCACCATTGGTCACTTTACGAATTGGGGCATTGATTTTATGGCATGTAACCCTCACAAGGCCGGGGGGCATGCTTATATTATCGTAGTCGTGGACTACACTAAATGGGCCAAAGAAATTCCTACACTTGCCATTGATGGTAAGACAACTACTCAATTAATATTCAATCATATCATTGCTAGGTTTGGTGTCCCTAAAGCCATCGTTACCAATCATGGTTCCCATTTTCGACATTACATGGTGGCCGAGTTGACTTCAAAGTTGGGTCTGCGTCACGACAGCTCAACGCCATACTATCCTCAGGCCAATGGCTAGGTTGAGGCCGTGAACAAATTTCTTGTTACCATGCTTCAACGTACAATTGGGATCCATAAATCCAATTCGCATCTCATGTTATTTTCAGCTCTTTGGGAATACCGAACCTTAGTTAAGAGTGTAAACGAATTCACCCCTTTTCCATTGGTTTATGGTCTGGAAGCTACTCTTTCGATTGAATGTGAGATACCTTCACTCAAGTTGGATGTTTAATTATTGCCGAATACTTCACCAGAAGAATAGTGTCTCCTTCATCTCGAAAGGTTAGATGACACCTGCTGCTTTGCTACTCTAGTTATTGAAGCACATAAAAAGTAGGTCAAAGCTCATTTTGAGCAATCAGTTTCCCCTCATTATTTCATTGAAGGGGATCTCATCCTCATGTATGACCAAGTTCATGATAAGCTAGGGGTAGGTAAATTTCAACCCATGTGGCATGGGCCTTACATTTTTAAACATGTATTGCAGAATGGGGCCTATGAGCTCATTGATTACGAAGGTCATCCTTTAGAACAGCCCAGAAATGGGTTGTATCTCAAAAATTATTATGCGTGAGTCATTCATGCATGATTTGTGTACATAGGTGTTTTTTATTTTATTTTTGTACATGTTTTGATTTGGTGTGCTTTGTGAGAATTTTCCTACTTATTTGGGTCTTTCTTATTTGTGCAGATGTCTATTACCCCTTATGTCAGTTTCGCAGATGGTGCTTCCCCTAGTACTAGGAACATGTCTTCAGTAGCCTGGGAAATCTATGATCCTATTTGTGAGTTGATAGAACTGCAAGCTATTTTTCCAGGATAAACTACAAACAATGTCATTGAATATCATGTTGTCCTTGAACTATTAACTGAGGCAATCAATCTCATCATATGCGCATTGCTTGTAAATCTAGATTCACATCTTGTTGTTCTGCAACTCAATGGTCACTATTCTATCAGAAACCCATACATTCTAAGATTTTATATACGTATTCGTTTCTTGGAAATACATTTTGATTTTATCACATATCAACATATTCCTAGACAAATGAATGCATTAACTAATACAGTGGCTAACATTGTATTAGATAGACATTTGAGTGATTTGTAAAATCATCATCATATGAAAATATCCATGTAGGAAAATAGATGTATATGTGTGTGTGTGTGTGTGTGTGTGTGTGTGTGTTTATATATATATCGCGTGTTTGCATCAGTGTGCATCATACATTCAAAAAATATGTGTGTTTATGTTACATCCTGAAAAACCATGTCTCTCAAAATATACAGATATAAATCCTAGGTGTCTAATAGGCGTGATGCTCATGGTAGCATGTCACTGCCCGTACAAGCCACCTCAGCAAGAAGTGAATACGGCTTGGCACCCCAGTGGTATGTCTCTGGTAGGCGTGAGGAAAATCGTCAAATCGTGCATAATACAAGACTCCATGTGTGAACCCCTCTAGGTTGTGCACGAGCTCCTCTTCCTCGCTTCCTTCGCCATGAGGATGAAAATCATAAGGAATTCACCTCGCTATTGGAGACATGCCCACGGGTCTCTCTGGGCTGACATCTACAAATGCATATATATAATGTCAGAACATACATAACTAAAAAAAAAAATTCATAACACTCATGAAAATTAAAAATGAGTATTACCTAAATCTTCATCCCAGTCCTCTCCCTCTGGGGTTGGGAGGTCTGGATCACTAGTAAAATCTGTACCAGAGTAGGGTCAGTCCTCCATGACTATCAACTATAAGTGGAGCCAATCAAAAAAATTCGATCTCCACGACATCTGTTGACAGCCCCCTGACCTTGGCATCAGAGCCGCCCATAGAGCCATCTGTGGTTCTCTCACTGGTGGTGTTGGGACTATGACCTCCTGACGCTAAAAAATTGGTAGTCATTCCAGGAAGAACGATACCGTAGTAGACCCATAACCAAATTTCTTCAATTTTCCCTTCTTGCATTTTTTTAGCTGGCGTTTCATGTTTATTGGCATGGCCTCTCCCTAGTTGTAGATGGTCGGTGTCAATCATTCTACAGCAAGAAGAAACTATGTTTTTGTTGCTTCATGTGGTGCTTGCGTTCCCGCAGCTTGTGTGATGGTATCTAGCACTAATTTTAGTGTTAAGTCTGGGATCGTTTGGATATCAACCTTCCCACTTCTTGTTCCCTTCCGTGCCCCTAGACATACCCTGTCCATCACCATGGACATGCTCTCCATGCAAGGCCGGGTACCAGTTAGGATCAGTGCTGCTCCCCTCTACGACAATCCTGTGATAAAGTAGATGTCAGAAACATCAATCTCAAGTTCCTGATCTCGAAGGATGAACTTTTCCTGATCCTCATCCCATATGTTGATCAAATATTGTAGCAGCTCCAGTTGAGCACATAGACATGGTGTCAAGAAGAAGTTCTTCAGTCCACAATCTCGGAGAGCTTCCATGCATCTCTCATTTTCCATGGCAAGCTCGTCCTCTTCGCTATGTTTCCGTTATTTCCATTCAATCACCATTTTGCTGCTTTCTACCTGCAAACACATTCATATGAATAGTATTAGCCGTTTTTGAATCTTAGATTGGTGAATGAGTAGGGTTTGTGACTTGCATTTTGCACAAGAAATGGTTTGTGCCATTGCCGTGCCCTAGTGTAGAAAATTGGGCAGTTGGCATGACTCCATGTCTAAAACCCGCGCCAACCATCATGCCCTAATTTTCATAATTCCTCCCGCAGAATTCAAAATGTGAAGTTGCAGGTAGTAATAACTGACTCAAAATGAAGGGAGAGATCTCCTCTCTTACCTGGAACTGACAGATTTGAGATTGGTTTGCTGGATTATCCGTTATTGTCGCCACAAAATGACATTGTAAAATGGGTAACTATTTCTCCACAAGAGGTAAACAGTGAAAAGTAATTATTTTTACCATTTTTTGCATTTTATGGATTTTTACAACCCTAATTAGGTTTTAAGACATTTTTTCGATTATTTTATTATATTATTTTCGAAAAATGGGTTTTACATGTGTCTCTTGTGCATCAACAGATTTTTCAAGCCATAGTGATGAAGTAACGAGTTAAATTTTATACTTTTTTAGACTCGGTAAAAACATGAAAAAGTCACTGCTAGAGTCATCTTTTAGCTATTTTCTGACTCTCTAGTTGAAAATATTATTGAGACTCTTGTCATTTCGAACTCGTTAAATGGCTGCGAAGTGATATCTACCCAGTATACGTTTACCCCTTTTTCGGGCTGGGATAGATTATTTACGAAAAAGGAATAGCTTAGCCTATCGTGACTAAGAGGTTCTTTCAGATATTGTTTTCTACCTTTTCAGATTTGAGAGACTATTTACAAAAAGGTTCATGATGGATTTTTATTTTTTGCCTTCTTTTCAAACTCTCTAAACATGAAAAGATGTTGATTTCTCCCTTTGTCAAAATCGTTAAACCTTGATGACATCAGATTTTATTGCCATGACATTACTCGAGTTCCACCTTCCTAGGTCTAATAAAATGTACTAGGTTGGATTTTTCTGAAGGATAATTTACAACACAAGAATATTCTATCTGCTTCAATCTTGTTTTAAAAAATAATTTGGGTACTCGTCAGAAATGGTGGGGGAAAATGGAACCAAGTTTTAGTTATGTTGGCAGTATGTCACTCTTGAACATGGCACTTGTCTGCATTTGTGTCGGGTTGGGGACATATGATTTCATCATTTTTTCCTCCATGGGTTTGGGTAATCTCTTTTGACCTCTCATATGATCTTTTCCACGTCATCATGACCTCAGATCCTTTGATATCAAATGCTGCCAAATCCAGTGTCATGCTGCTGATATGTTCAAGAGAATTTTTCCTCTGTAGTTTTCAACCTCCCTCTAATTCTCTGTTGGTCCTATTCATGATCATATTCCTTTGTCTCATATCGATGATGTGGGAAAAATTATGGCCCACCTTCATTTAGGTCACTTCTTGTCGACTTCAGCTCATTATCGAGGAATTTTATTTAGAGACTCCACTCTGGTACCTTGGAACCTGCATGCCTTAATGGTAGGTTTTTCACATTTGACACAAGGTCCACATCATTAGCCTTCGATCGAGTGATTCTGTGGATGTTCGACGCCATATCACTATTCACATTCCGTGATTTGTACCGGTTGTATCTTGAGAGCCATTGTCATTATTGGTGGTTTCTCTCATGCCTGTCAACATATTTTATCATTGGTTGGTAATCAAGTGTTTTTCTTGCATGTTTTACTTCAGCTCATATATTCGCATGCTTGAATTTGTACTTGTTCGGGTCGAGATGGAGCACAAGAACCTGGATTTTGTATGATAAAATCTAGGCTGCAGATTTTGGTGGATTCTCATGAATTATTGCATGAATCTTTTGATCAGATGGTTGCGGCCATACCTGAGTTTATTTGTTGATCCTTACTGCTGGATGGCTGCATCCATACCTCGGATCTTAGTTTTTATAGATACTCTATTATGGATGGTTGCGCCCATACCACATGTTAATGTATCAGAGATATCATTTGTATTCGTAATTGCAGGTTTTCCGACAACGGTGTTTGGTTCGAAAGCGTTCTCATAAAGCATTTCGCCCCTCCCTCTCCCTCGAACCTCATGCCTTAGTGGGTATCTGTTACACAACATTTTTTCACTATCCCTACAATCCCCATCTCTCCCAATGGAGGGTCATTTATGTGATCAATAAGTAGTGTCATGCCTTGCAAAGACCATCATTGTGTCCCTTTACATGAGAGTAATGTTCCTTCTGTTGATAATTCCCTGAGTAGTGGCTCAAAAACCTTTTTTTTTGCCTTGGTGCGGGTAATCAGTTATGCCCTCATGCAGAAGAGGAAGATTAACACTAGGCCCCATGCCAACTTGTGCTTTGTCCCAGTTTGCCACCCGTGCCAAGATATTTATAGAATGTTTTTTAAAAATAGAGGCAGAGATTCCACTCCAACCACCTCAAGGATGAGTCATTGGGAGTGGCTGAACTGATAAACAAAAAACTACCTCCTTTAGGTTTATAGCTTTGTTAGGCGGATAAATCGTTCTTGCGGATAGGAAGGATCTCCCTAGTATCACAAGGATAGCTAGAAACAAATAGGACAAATGTAAACTAATTTCTCTGGATTATGTATGATTTAGAATTTTCTATGATGAAGAAAGGACCTACCTGTGATCCAATGCTAGTTGTATTCTTCTTTATTTCGCTCCAAAGAAGTCACCTCTTAAGACCTGCAATCAAAGACATGGAAGAGAATCAAAAGCACCTGCACAATATATTAATTCATAAATCATAAATCTATCTTAATGATCAAGGAATTTAAGAAATAAGTCATTCAGGTAAACACATAAACAACTTATTGAGAAAATAGGATACATTTATATTATCTTTAAATAGAAAAAGGAGTCTTACAACCACGTTCTCCTTAATGTTGTACAAGTCCTTCCAGGGTCTAGAACAAGAATTTTCCTTCGGTCTAACAAGCCCTTCCACTCTTTGAACTAGCCTAAATACGAGTGTGTAATCATTCTCGCATGGATAATGGCTAGCAAAAAGAGTATGTTTCTTCAGATTTTATCTTCTCTAATGTAGTATGAAGTACAAAGCAAGTACTTTTTTACATATTAGTATCTACCCTTGAGACTGAACCATGGCTTCAAATTATAGCAGAAGGGAAGTGGTTTCAGTTCCAAAAAGGAAGGGATAATTCCTCTCATAAAGGGATTAAGCTCCAAATATCAAGGGATAGGCTCCTTTAATGAAGGGATAGAGGTTCATGAATGGAGGGAGTGAAGCTTCGACCAGATAACGCCTTCTAGAAGCTTCCAGTTGGGAGAATATTCGACCAGCTAGGATTCTAGAACTTAATTTTTCTTCCATTTTAACTTTTACGGGGGTCCGTAGTTTTAATACACAAAATGTGTGGTAGGTACCGCAATTTTTCTTTACAAAAGGTGCGGTACCAGAGGTAATGGCTAGGAAAATTATGGAACTAGGGTTTTTATGATTTTTATGAGCTTTTCTCCAAATCCAAGACTTGGTTTAGGAACTTTAGGGTTTTAGACCTCTAAGGGAGCATTATATAGGTATTGATGAACCCATATAGACAGTAAAATTTCATGGTGACAAAATAATGTGTAACAGATTGCCCCCTAAAGCGCGAAGTCTGAGATAATTTAAAGAGTGAAGTGCTTTATCATTCCGAGGATCGGCTCGTGGACACACCGGTTGAGACTTGTAAAAACATTCAATGAAAACATATATATATATATATATATATATATATATATATATATATATATATATATATATATATATATATATATCATCGTTGAGGTAGGAATTCGCATACTTAGATCAAAACTAACTAAAATGTTCTGATATAGAAATGATTCTAATATTACATCAATAGTAGACACAGTATGGACGTAGCCATCTGTTATGAATAGTCTACTGCATAATGAATAATAAAACTCTTCGCAGCCCGGATGGTGGAAACTAGATCCAGGGTCTTGATTTCTGCTACCCGAACTAGTACAATTCTATCCATGCAATTGATTGTGTCGAAGTAAAACATGGTAGAAACCACTTGATTACCAGTCAATGATGTGAAATATTAACAAGTGTGATAGAAACCACCAATAATGAAAATGGCTCTAAAAGTACTTAGTACAATCCATGATGTGTGAATAAATAATTTGAAGTCGAACACTTCACGAAATCATTCGATCAAAGGTAAATGATGAAACCTATCGTCAAAGGCAAGAAACCTGTCATTAGGGCATGCAGATTCCAAGGTATTGATAGGATTCTAGATCAACTTCCTAGATGATGAGCTTTCATCGATAGAAAGTGATCCGTCGTAGGAAAACCCATGACACGAAACCATTAGATCAAGTTTTGAAGAAATATTTTGCAAGGACTGACTTAGGGATGGTTAACATGAATGGAGACATATGTTTGCAGATGAATGGCTTTTTTTAACTATCCTCTTGAACACATAATGACACTGCAGATGGTTTGGTAACAATTGACCTAAGTTGATACCCAGAAACTAGCTGAAGACTTTGAATGTGGTTTGATTGACTGATAGGCAAAGATTTTTCCCAACCCAGGTAGAAGTGTGATAAAAAGTGTCGTGTTCAAGAGTGGTATACTTCTTTTAAACAAATTTTAGCAACTGGATCCATTTTCTCACTTTCCCCCCACCATTTCTGCCAAGTACCTCTTTATTTTTGAAAATCTTGAGGAGGATAACATTTGCTTGTTATATAAGCTCATCCTTCGGATAAGTCCAACTTAGTATAAAATCAAACCCTAGGAAGGAGTGGTTCATTCCTATTTGTAATCAACAGGTCCTTTATTGTTAAATTTTAATGAGTCCAGTATAGGAGAAGCTCAGTGTTTTTAAATTTTAGAGAGTCAAAATAAAAACTTAAGAAAACTCTGTGGGTGTAATTTTTCATAAATTTAGTCTCTCAAGCTCGAAAAAGGATAAAATAATATAGGAGAGAACTCTATTGACCATGATTAGTCAACATATACCTTTTTCATAAATAGTCCATTTTAGTCCGAAAAAGGGGTAAACTTATACTGAAAGGACGAATGTTCATTTCCTTTAACGAGTTCGAATAGTCAAGTACTTGGCAATATTTTCATGTTTAGAGAGTTTGAAAAGGGCTTAAAAGAGAACTCCAAGATTTCACTTTTTCGTAATTTTCAAGAGCTTGAAAAAGTGATAAAAGTATACTCATCATTTTTTCTTTTTCATAAGCTTTAACGAGTTCGAAAAAGGGATAAAAATTTACTCATATGGCCGAATTTCAATTTAATTTACAAGCAGGAAAAGATAGAAAGAACTCGACATTTTCATGTGTTTTATGAGAATGAAAGGTAGCAAAATAATCTTGGGATTTTTATGAGTTTAAAAATTCTTGAAAATAATAACCGAAATGGACTCAAGATAGGTTTAATTTTTATACAAGCTTGAAACAAAGTAAAAATCATGCTTAAGATAGGTTTTTTTCATTTTTACACAAGCTTGAAACAAAGATAAAAATGTGCTTGAGATATGTTTCGATGCCCCCCAAGCATATCTTGCTAGAGCGCATGCCCCCCAAGCTTCATTTCATTCAACTAAGTAGACTAATGGTTACTAATAGTTGGATGGAATGAAGGTTCATTTACGAGATCAGATGAAAGACTTGAATTGACTAAGAGAGGATGTGTTTCATTTTTTAACAAGGTTGACACAGGAAAAGAAGCATCCTCATGGTGACCTGTTTCATTTTTTAACAAGGTTGACACAGTAAAAGAACCATCCTCACGAGAATCTTGTTTCATTTTTTAACGAGCTCGTTACAAGAAAAGGAATTATGCTCAAAAGGATCTGTTTCATTTTTTAACGAGGTTCACACAGGAAAATAAACATCCTCAAGGTATTTGTTTCATTTTTTAATGAAGTTGCCACAGGAAAAGAACTATCCTCAAAATGATATGTTTCATTTTTTAACGAGGTTGACACAAGAAAAGAACCATCCTTAATACCCACTGATTCATTTTTTAACGAGGTCGACATAGTCAAAGGAACTTTCCTCTTGGTATCTGTTTCATTTTTTAATGGGGTTGACACAAGAGAAGAACCATCCTCATGGAATCTATCAATCTACTCTCTAAAATCTACCTATATAACCTACTGATTCATTTTTTAATGAGGTTGACACATGAAAAGAACTATCCTCATGGGTATGTTTCATTTTTTAATGAGGTTGACACAGTAACATGAAATTTCCTCTGACCAACTGATTCATTTTTTAACGAGGTTGACATAGTAACATGAACTTTCCTCTAACCAACTGATTCATTTTTTAACAAGGTTGACACAGTAAAAGGAATTTTACTCATGACCCACTGATTCATTTTTTAACGAGGTTGATACAGTAAAAGGAAATTTCCTCTTGTTGACCTTGTCATGGCTTCCAACTGGAAGAAAGACATGTCAAGGCACACTCCTCGATCATGGCTTACAAAAGGCCTTCATCAGATGGAAGAACAATTCTCTAGAAGGAACACATGTCAAGGGACTCAAAAGGGATAGGAATATCGTGTTAAAATAATCCCATAGAGTTTTCTATGTCAATTATTGGATCTAAGTCAAAGGAAGTCAAGCAAACAATGAAAGGCTCGCTTGCATTGGTAATTGTAAACATGGGATTGGTTGCCACATAATTAACCCGTGGTAGGGTAGATACCACTTCCGTATAAGGTACATTTAGGGATGTCAGATTATTGGTAGTCAAATCAAGACTGATGAATGAAATCCGGTCTACAGTCACAATGTTTCCATTTTGAGGGAAAGACATTTTTATGGCCTAAATCTACCTCAGGCTGAAGAAGGCAGAGTCTAGGGTAACATCAAACCATGCTTAATCTGGTAGCTAGCCCTACCAGATCGGGAGAGGGCTCTCTCCTGGTCAATCTCAGCAAAATATGATCAGTGAGGCTTGAGATGAATTGAATAAAAACTGATTTTAGGCTAGGTATATATGTAGAAGAGTTTACTTTTATTTTGAGGTTGTTTGTGGGATCAAAGGGAAGGGAAGATTTTGGGTCTGGGAAATGAGCAGTTTTGCGAAGACCTGAATGGGGCAAGGTAGGAAATTGTTTTGACGATTTCAATTTTGAATGAAATGGATAGCTCAAATTGGTGAGGAGTTGAAGAGGGCAAGATACTTTTAGGAATCCTCTTCAAACAGTCAAAAACATAGAAAATTAAACAAACTCTAGGTAGAGCACTACAAATCTAATGAATTCCACCTTTATCCTTGTTTGTTTAACTTAAGAAGAAATAAAAGGGAAGATGATACACATAAAGCACCAGTAAACTTACATTAACAAAGAGAAATACATCATCAAAACAAAGATCCACATGAATCCCAAGGAGTGCAGCAAACCCTGGTCTATTCCTTTGCCAAACTGCAAAGATGAAATGTACAATGATGCTCAAAGCATTCCCAAGTGTCTAACCAGGAAAATGACTGAAAAAATACAAGATATAGACAAGCATAACTCATCCCCAAACTCTAGGGGTCGAGCTCACAAGTTCAGGAGTTGTTTCAACAAGATCTAAACTAAGAACTGGAAAATAGGCAGTGGAACAACTTGCCTCTATAAGATAGGAAACGGATTCATTCAGTTGCAATTCACCTTTTGATGGATGAATCTACCTTCATGAGTTAAAATTTAACAAAATTACATCAAGAACCATCAAATTACATCATTATTTTAACATTTGGATGTAAAAAATTCAAACTGTCCAAAAATAGGTGAAAAACAGAGTTACTGAGTCCAAAATGAGCAAAAATCCCCAATGCGCTGCGCCTGATTTCTCTATGTGTCATGCCAGTTTGGAGCTGATTTTTAAGGCCTTCCTGGTGTCCAAATTGGCTCCTAGTGGGCTTGTTGGAAATGTATACCTGTATACTTTCCAACACAAGTGGAATTTCTAAATTTGGTCTCCATTTTCCCCTTCAAAACTGAGTTCTCCCAACACTGCTTCCTGTGTGTCCAAAAAGGGGTAGAAAGGTCATTTTTAGGGTGTTTTTGACCCTTCTGGAGGCCCAAAACTTGTCAAAATATCTTGGCCATGGGTAGGAAGGAATAAATTTTCATGAAAAAAAAAAAAAATTATTTTACCCCAAAGGAGCTCCCAATTATAAGCACGCGCCACGTGGCGCGACGCGTAGAGCTGAAAATTTTGTGTTGAGGCCAAAAAAACAAAATTTGCAAAATGTGTCCCAAATTTCTTGAAATTTGGGCTGGATGTCCTCCATCATGTACTATGCTAGGCCAAGGAAGCCTTGGCCAAAATCTGAAGTCTATCTTTCCTTTTCCGACACTTTGAGGCCCTTTTCAACTTAGCCTTCAAGATCTTGATTCGTGCCTTGCAAACATGATTTCTTGCCCAATAATGATTCGCCATGTGCCTCAACATGTTCTTTTCCTTGTTGGCCTTCTTCAACAACTTTTCCAAATGAATATTTACCCTCTCAAAGCCAAGTTTCGTGATCAGCCTCAATCTCTTGCTCAATAGATGTCATCTCAGTTTGGCTCCTTTTGGTAGCTTACCGGTTCTCACGTATATTTTGCAACCCCGTGATAGTTTGTTGATCTTCTAACTGTTTGTTTCTATACTCAAGGTAGTTGATTATCCATTGGGCTCTTTGAAACTTGACAGACAAAGTGTTTATTTCTGCCTTCTGCTCCTGAACAACCTCTCTCAGCTTTGAGCTAGGAGAGCCCAATTCATCATCAATGAGTATGAAATCTGTATCCTGGCCTCCAAAAGGCCCCTCATCATGTATTGGCCTCTTACCCTTGGCCTGTACATGTACTGCTGATGAAGGAAGCGAGACCCCTTCCACCCTGGGTGGAGATAATACTCACCTGGCTACTGCAAACAAACCTCTAGTGTCCCTATGATAAGTGACAAACGCTGGCACACTAGTGGTTTGTGTCTCATGACCTTCATGCTAATATGAAGGTTCACCTACCTCATGAAAAGCCTCTGAAGGTACCTGAGAAGCTGTGAAGAAATCATTAGAAATGAAATCCTCCCATGAAATATCCTGCAATCTGAGCTGATGCATAACCACAATTTTGATGAGTGCAAAGTGATAGATACTTCTATACTGCTGCTCAGGAGTTTTCCTTTGCATCAGAGTGGTCATCTTCTCAATATTCCAGCACATGAAATAAGGGAGGTTCATCATCCTCACCCTGGCAAAGTGCATCAACAACCTGATATGATAGGCATAAATACGTGAAAACCAGCCCTCACAATTGAAATATTTGATAATAAGTTTCATCAGAGGAGCATATGAATATTTTAGGAACCGGAAGGGAAAAAATATGCTGAGTTGTCTCACAAAACTAGGCTTGATATATGGCTCATAGTGTACCCTTTCAACCTACTGCCTTTTGTTCCATTGCTCCCCAACATTTGGAATTCCAGTTGCTTGAGGGATAGTTTCAGGTGTTAAAGTGAATGTGACACCTGCAAGAATGACTTGGCCATTATGTAAATGCAACACAAACAATCAGGCCAGCTCATGATGATGGTGAACTCTAGCAACCATTTCACAAAATTGATAACAAGACTCTTGTTGAAAACATGAAACGGCAAGAGGATAGGCCCGCAGCTCAACCAATGAAGTAAGGTCCTCCCTCACATGCCTGCTACTCTTATGAGGCCTCCTAGGTGCATGCAATTCAGTTGTGGAGTCACTATCTTGGTCATAAGAAGAATCTGTCTCCATTCTTGCCAAATTGTATGTTTCCTTAGGTGAATATGAGGAGTTTGCTGTCTTTGGTTTTTTTGCCAAATATGTGATAATAAGTGAGGGACTATGGAGGGAGAGGGTAGGGGAAATGATGGAATATTACCAAGTGAAATTTTCCAATTGAAGAGTTTAGGGACGGTCACTAGGTTTTCTGGGATAGCATTGGGGTTTGGGAAGTTTATAATTGGGATGTGGGATAATGGGAATGGGATAGGAAATGAGTGATTTAGGGATATAAGGGAATAGGGAAATGGGTTGGTGTAACAAGATCAATAGTGATGAGGAAATACAAGGTGGGGAAATGGAAATGATAGTCACCAAACCAATTTCTAAACCCTAAGGAAACAATAATTGAACAAGCAAATAGGGTTTGAATTTATTGTATTAAATCCTCATAGATATCAAAAAACACCGGTTCATTGGCATTTACAAAGTTTATTGACTTACTTGGATCGGAAATGCCTGAGAAAAATTGAAATTTGAATGCAATTTGGGTTCCAAATACCTTGCAGCCCTATGCATCGCGCAACAAACCCAATGCGTCACGTACCTCCAATGCACTGCGCAGGAGAAATTTCAACATAATGGGGGCCGACCCAATGCGTCGCGCCTGCCCAATGCGTAATGACACTCAGCCAATGCGTCACGCAGCTGAACTTGCACAATTTCGCCTTCAAACTGTTTCCTTTTCTCCTCACGATTTCTCCTTAGCTCACTCTGTCCTCTTAGCATTCAAATGAGATTTTGAAAGATGAAATTTTTTTATATGCCAAAGATTTTAATTCTCTATTTCAAAAAAAACCCACTTTGCAATGTTTCAAATTTTGACACTTTTTAAAAACTCTGTTTTGCTTCATTTTGGATTTTTGACTGAATGATGTGCTTTATGTTTGTCTTGCAAGGAATGGAGGGCTGGAGCTTGATAAAGGTGACCAGGGTTGCTAGTGAAAATATTATTACAACTGAGAAAAATTTAAATTACATTACATTTGTACATAAAAAATGAAATACCTCATTTTTCTTCAAAACAGAGTTTTGAAGAAAAATACATTATTAAGCATATGATGATGAAATTTCTAGTACTGAATCTTCATTTCAAACTCCTCATGTGCCTGCTGACCATTATGGGGGATTTTGAAGACCTTATTAATGAAACCCTAGACCTAATGACACCAAAACCCTAAAAATAACTCTTTGCAAACTATGAGACAAAAAGTGACTGTAAATGATCTTAATGAACAGAAATAGGCCAGCAGGTAAAGGCCATGAGGGACATGAGTAACAAGCCACTACCATCATATGATCCATGTTCCTAATGGAATGTAGCTGACTGAGTGAGACACCTAATATGCAATGCAACTAGAGGATTTTGATCACTGATGGAGGGATGAAGATACCGACACTAACATTGGCTCTAATGGGGATGGTAGCTCCTTGGAGGTGCCAAGAACTACAGATCTATGGGAAAGTAGACAGTGCCTTTGTCCATTGGGCTATGGGTTCAATAACTTTGACAAACCAAAACAAGACTCTTGACTCATTTTTAGGACTAAAAAATGACTCAATTTCGAAACCCAAAATGATTGAAAGACCTGACTCAAACAAACCAAAATAAAACTGAGACCAACCTTCAGTTTTATAGCCTTCACTTCGGGCCCCAAACTAAAAGAATGAGGACAACACACACTTGCAATGAAACTTAAACAAGCCGGTATGTATAGTGATATGTATGATAGTAGAAAACATTTCAAAAATAGTATCGTTTGAGTAGCCGACCATTGACCGACCCTCCTGAACAATCTTCTCCATTCATTTCTTTCAAAAGGAAAACATTTTGGCCTCGATATGCAGCAATTTTAAAAGGTCCTTTCCAAATATTCTTGAACTTGCCATGCTTACCTTTATCTTTGTTTCTTGCATCCCATTTTCACACCACTTCTTCTAATTGAAACTTTTCTGCCTTTGCCTTTCGATCATATATCTTCTTGATTCTCTCTTACATCTTGAAAGTGTTCTAAAAAACCTCGTCTCTAGTCTACTGTAAATGGATCATTTGATTGATTCTGCGTTGCATATGATCATCTTCGCTGCCAGCTTCCTGCAGAAGTTTAACCACTAGAACTGCGAGAGGGGTCTGGAAAACTGTGTCAACACCATACACGAGCTCAAAAGGAGACATGCCTATAGATTTATTTTGACTCACTCTGTCTACCCAAAGTGCATTAACCAATTTCTTATGCCAACTTTTCTTGTTTATTTCCAGCAGCTTTTTGATAATATTGACCAAGGATTTGTTTGAGGATTCATCCAATCCGTTGCCTTGTGGATGATATGTGGTTGAGTGCCCCAAAGTTATTTTATACTTATCACAAAAGTAAATCATTCTCTTAGATTTAAAGACTGTTGCATTATCAGTAATCAAATTTTTTGGACAACCAAAACGAGACAAAATATTGTTTTCAAGAAATGAAATTATTACCGAATCTGTGGCCTGCCTGGTGGGAACCACCTCAATCCATTTAGTAAAATAGTCCATCACTGTAAGGATCCATCTATGTTGTGCTAAAGAAGTAGGATGGATTTAGACAATGAAATCCAAACCCCACTATTGAAAAGGAGCACTTACTTCAATGGGCTTGAGCGACAAAGGCTGTAATTTTTTCCTCCCTTCAAAAATCTGACATTCATGGCAGCTTTTAACAGTTTTGTACAAATCAGCAAAGAGAGTCGGCCAATAATATCCTGCTCTCAAATTTTTTTTGGCCGTTGTTTTCCAGAAAAGGTGACCTCCACAATCTCCCTTATGAAAATCTTCCATAACCTGTTTTGCCTCTTCTTCAACCAAACAATTTAGCAAGACATCACTGGGATATTTCCAATAAAGCGCATTATTCATGATACAAAACTTGGCAGCCTTTAATTTCAGTGTCCTACTTTTGTTTTTAGCCATTCCTGACGGTGGTGACAAATTTTAGAGCACATAAACAATATCTAAGTACCACGGAGAAAGAACAAAGATTTCTGATACCTGAACAAGCGAATTTTCTTCATTTTCCTCGGAAATAGCAGCAATGAGATTAATGTCCAAGGCATGCAAATTTGACTCATCCATTAGCTTAGCTAGCCCCTGTCCTTTGATAAGCTTTGTAGGTTTTATTTCCACGTCATATTCCAACAAGGCTGCTATCCATTTACCTCATCTCCCTTCTGTATCTGTTTTCACTAAGACATCTTTAACAGCAGCATTAGGAACATAAGCAAGAATGTGAGAATGCAGAATATATACTCAGAAATCTTGCAATTCTTTTACTAAGGCAAGAGCTTGCTTTTCAATAATATTATAATTTAAGGCTACATCTCTTATGGTTCGGTTGAAAAAGCAATTGGTTTCTCAAGCTGATCTCTTTTCTGCATCAAGACTGCTACCATAGTATGATCCGAAGCAAATGAAAACAAAATAAAATCCTGAGTATAATCCGGGCTAATCAAAACCAGAGTTGAATAAAGAACCAATTTTACTAAATTGAAAGAATTTACCGCTTCATTAGTCCATTTCACCACACTATCTTTCTTGAGCATGTTTGTGATTTCCTTTAAATGTTCTGCAAGATTGGGCACAAAGCGACGTTAGAAATTCATCTTACCATTGAATGATTGGATCTCCCTTTTATTTCAGGGAAGATCAATTTGCTGAATAGCTTCTACTCGAGCTGGATCAATGTGGGTGCCATATTTTGATATAATATGACCAAGAAGCTTGCCTTCATCCATGGAAAACAAACTCTTCTTTGGATTGAGAGATACACCATATTTTCTACACCGCTGAATTACAATCTTCAAATGATAAAGGTGCTCTTCATATGAATTAGAAAAAATTGTCAAATCATCAAGATACACAACTAGAAAAACATCCTTTTCATTTGCAAATTCCATATCCATTGCTCGCTGAAAGGTCGCACCAGCATTCTTCAAACCGAAAGGAATTTTAGCATAATGGAAAGTTCCCCACGAAGTGGTGAAAGTTGTTTTGTCTCTATCATCATCATGGACCAGAATTTGGTTATAACCGGAATAACCATCGAGTAGCGACATGCGGGATGCTCCAACTACTCGCTGAAGTATGTGATCCATTTTGGGAAATGGATAGTTATCTTTCAAAGATACTTTATTCAGATTTCAAAAATCAATGCATAAGCGAATTTCACTTGTTTTCTTGCGCACGGGCACCAAATTTGAAATCCAATCTGAAAATCTTATGGGGACGATGATACTAGCTTTGTACAACCGATTCACTTCCTTCTCTATTGAGGGCAGCAACTTTGGATTTATTCTTCTCAATTTTCACCGAAAGGGATTTTGATTTAGCTTAATCGGAATGGTATGCTGAATTATATTTGTGTAATATGTCTTCAAATCTGAATAATTCCAAGCAAATACAAGGGAAGATAATAAACTGATATACCTTGCTTTTACCTATGGGGGTAATGCTTTGGAAAATTTCACCATTTTAGGATTTTTCGTTGATCCAATGTTCACATCCTCAACTCCTTTCTCATTTGGTCGCAAGGTCGGTTTCCAAGCTACATCATCTTGGTCGAAAAGCTCCTCTAAAGGTATTAGGCATTTAGGAATGACATTATCCTTCAGCTGCAAAACTTCCATCTGATTGACTTGCACATCCGGCTCACCATCATCATGCTCCCCATCAATAGAAGTGTCTTTGAATTTACCTTCATTTTGCATAAATTCATCAATTTCTTTGTCATATTGAAACACTTGCCAATACTTTTGATTGTTAGGGATAGTCGGATGATGCTTCACATGAATTTCAAAATTTTTGCTTGAGTTCATCAAAATTTTAAAATTACTTGCTGCTTTTTCAAGTGCATCTGCAATACCATTCTGAATACGAGGGACACATGTCAAAGTATAATCTAAAAACAATCTCAAGATATCTAATACTGCATTGTGGTAGGCCCGCATTCGAGGATGCTTAGCTTGATATTCACCTTTCACTTGCTTAATAACTAACTCGGAGTTGCCATAAACTGCAATCCTTTTTGCATTTAACTTTCTAAGAATTTTCAGACCAACAATTAAAGTTTCGTATTCAGCCTCATTATTTGAACAATCAAAATCCAATTTATAAGAATAGACCCTTACGTTACTTGGCACTTTGTTTGGGGAAGAAAAATGGATGCATACCCAAATGCCAATTCCCGTACCGTCATTTCCTACTGCACCATCAAAATCCATGGTCCACAAACCATCTTCATCCTCTTCCAAATGCTGAAATTTTGTTTGCTCCATTACTTCTGCTTGCTATCCATCAACATTTTGCTACTGTCGGAAGGCTGATTGCTCAGCGGTACTATCAAGTCTTTGTCTCTCTTTCTTTAGGACCTCTCTGAAATTTTCAGTGGTTTACGGAATGTCGTCTACTTCAACTAATTGGCTATTTACATCATTAAAGATATTTAAATATAAAACAAAGTATTCTAAATCAGTGTGTACATAATTGATTGGATGATTTACCGGTTTCTCCTTACCAGTAATCATATACTTCATCTTTTGATCCCGGTATAATTTCTTCATCTGACCGAACACGGGAATAGTAGCATAGTATAAATCAAACTGCAACGTCACTTTAAGTTTCTCTCCCCAAGATCTGGAAAGAAGCATGCCAAATCTCGGAGGAATATCCACCACAACCACGTCCATAAAAAAATTTTTAATCGGAATCTGATCCAAACTGATCACCAAATCTTTGATAAGCCCAATGCATCTTACTCTACTAGAATCGAAATAATAAAGGTCATGATACTTTCTAGTGATATCCAATCCCAATTTCTCCATGATTGCCCTAGGCATGAGATTATGAGAAGCTCCGGAATCAAACATAGCATTGTGTAATACATAGTCATGCAATCTAAGGCTGATGTAAAAAGGAGGTACATCACTATCTGGAGACTCACCATCTAACGCTGGACCAAAAATCAACTTGGTTTTATCATCTTCCTTGTTTACCATATCAGAAAATGGATCTAAACTCAAAATCTTAGACACCTGACCCTTATAGCTGCTATTCTTCATCAATTCAGTCAAAGGAATGGATACTTTTAACTTAGCAATTTCATTTTCTAAGTTAAAAACTAAAGTTTTCTCTACCTCTTTAGCAGGAACATCCTTCTTTTCAATTTTCTCCCTTGATATATTTGGCTGATTGGATATTTCATTTGTTGTTGGTGATTTGCTAGTAGTGGGATCAGCTGTCTTTTTCCCCTTCTTTTGCACAATGGGTGAATCATTATTTGGTGTTGAAGCTTCTTTTCTCTTTTGAATTGTATTAATGGGCACATCTCTACTTCTAAGTGAATATTGTCACTGCTGGGCGGTCAAGGAATTCATGTATCCCCTCTGATATTCATCAGACTCTTATTCAAGAGCTGTCTCATTTTCCAAGATGAAATTCTCGTCCTTTTGTACAACTGAGTTTTTAGAATACTCCTCATCTTCAGTGATAAAAATTGGCATATCATCAGGGGTAAAGAAATGATTTTCTTCTCCAACTAAATCCTCCTCATCCTCAGATTCCGGACCATGTAGAAAATTCTGCTGTAAAGGTGTCTTCACTTGCTGTTGTACTGCTGGTTCTTGTGCTCGCTGCTCTCTTTGCTTGATTATAAATTGTGGTTGTTGCTGGCCACGGAATTTGGGATTTCTGATCTGCAGTTTAAACTTATCAATTGTTAATATTTCAAACATCTTTTCCATCTTATGGAGCACTTGATATGAAGTGGGAACCTCTTCCTTTATTGCTACTTTCTTTTCAGCTTTCATTCTAGCTCTCCTGGCATTCAAATTAGCTTCAACGCTGACTGCAATTTTCTGCATGTCTTCTAAAGTGTCCAAATCTCTTTCTCTTAATTGATAGGCCATTTCAGGATCGAAACCATCTGGAAATTTAATTAAAGTCGACCCCCTAGGTGGCTTTATATCAACAGGAATTGCATTGTAAACAGAATTGAATCTAATACAATAATCTTGAACAGACTCACCAACTTTTTGCTTGATATTATCATATTCAGAAAGGATTGAAAGAGGGTCTTTCTTCACTTCCCATTGATCCAAGAATTATCTCTGAATATTAGGCAATGTAGCAATACTTCTAGCCGGTAAAGCTCTGAACCACTTCCTTACTTCACCTCCGAATGTTTTTAGAAACAGTCTCATTGTCACATTTTCTGCATCAATCTCATGAAGGTCAAAGAAATCTACCATCCTATCCACATTTTTTTGAGCAGTAACACTTTGAGGAGTGCCATCAAACAATGGAATTTTTCTTTGATAATTAGCGGGCATGTCATCTAGGTTTTGAGGCAACACAAGGGGTGAAAATCAGGCAGCCATTACTCTGGGTGGATTTAGGACCGGGTTTGGGGATATAGGAGGAGTCAGAGCAGCTGATGTATGAGGTGTATGTGGTGTGGAGGGAGGTGATACTACTGCAGATTGTTGATAAAAGATAGAAGGTTGCACAGGAATGGTGGGAATAAAAGGAAGCTCGATAGGGATTTGTGAACTAGATGTAATTGCAGATCGCCCAAGAGTTGCAGATGCAAAATATATAAATTCGGGAATGTTCGTTGCCACAATGGAATTCTGAATATTCAAGATGTAACTATCAGTGGATCTATTAGCTTTTTCAATTTCAAGATCTTTGACAAACTCTGGATTTAGGACAGTACAATCGATAGCACTTTCAGACTTAGTCTAAAACAATGACAATTCAAATTGTTCATCAAACTCAAGATCTTCAAGATACTCAAAAGTAGCAGGACATGAATGAGATTTGAAGACAGGAATCACAGGACTTTCTCGATGAAGGATTCTTGAAATAAGATTGGGATTTTCATACACAGGAGGTGGATCGGGATCCGGATTTTCTCTGGTATGTCGTCTAGAAGCCAGTGTGTTGAATTATTCCCAAAAATCAAACGTACAAAATCAACTTGTTCAGCCTATCAAATTCTAGACTCATCACCCAAAAGTCCAGAATTATCTGATATATTGGGGAAATTTACAAGTCAGATGTTATTTTTATAAAACTATACCAGAGATTGACTGAAGCAACGTTTATCTACTTTCGCTAATGCAAAGCAAGAGCATTTTGAAGGCTACCTTGCATAACTTCAGGCTTCGTCTGTAGCTTATAAAATGAATAACATTAACAAACAAAAATTTTATGTCCCCAGTATGGTCGCCACTATGTTATGGCCTAAATATACCTCACGCTGAAGAAGGCAGAGTCTAGGGTAACATCAAACGACGCTTAATCTGGTAGCTAGCCCTACTAGATCGGGAGAGGGCTCTCTCTTGGTCAATATCAGAAAAAAATGATCAGTGAGGCTTTAGATGACTTGAATAAAGATTGATTTTAGGCTAGGTATATATGTAGAATATTTTAATTTGATTTTTAGGGTGTTTGTTGGATCATAGGGAAGGGAAAATTTTGGGTCTGGGAAATGAGCAGTTTTGCAGGGATCTGAATGGGACAAGGTAGGAAATTGTTTTGACGCTTTCAATTTTGAATGAAATGGATAGCTCAGACCGGTGAGGAGTTGAAGAGGGCAAGTGAATTTCAGGAATCCTCTTCAAATAGTCGAAAACATAGAAAATTAAACAAACTCTAGGTAGAGCACTGCAAATCTAATGAATTCCACCTTTATCCTTGTTTGTTTAACTTAAGAAGAAATAAAAGGGAAGATGATACACATGAAGCACTAGTAAACTTAAATTAACAAAGAGAAACACATTATCAAAGAAAAGAGCCACATGAATCCCAAGGAGTGCTACAAACCCTAGTCTATTCCTTTGCCAAAATGCAAAGATGAAATGTACAATGATGCTCAAAGCATTCCCAAGTGTCCAACCAAGAAAATGACAAAAAAAATACAAGATATAGACAAGCATAACTCATCCCTAGCCTCTATGGGTTGAGCTCACAAGTTTAGGAGATGTTTCAACAATATCTGAACTAAGAACTGGAAAATAGGCAGTGGAACAACTTGCCTCTATAAGATAGGAAATTGATTCATTCAGTTGCAATTCACCTTTTGATGGATGAATCTACCTCCATGAGTTAAAATTTAACAAAATTACATAAACACCCATCAAATTACATCAAATTACATCTTTAGTTTAACATTTTGAAGTAAAAAAGTCAAACTGTCCAAAACTAGGCGAAAAACAGAGTTACTGAGTCCAAAATGAGCAAAAATCCCCAATGCGCCACGCTTTATTTTTCTATGCATCGCGCCAGTTTGGAGCTGATTTTAAAGGCCTTCCTGATGTCAAAATTGGCTCCAAGTGGGCTTGTTGGAAAGGTCTGCCTATCTAATTTCTAACACAAGTGGAATTTTTGAATTTGGTCTCCATTTTCCCCTCCAAAAATGAGTTCTCCCAACACTGCTTCCTGTGTGTCCAAAAAGGGGCAGAAAGGTCATTTTTAGGGTGTTTTTGACCCTTCTGGAGGCCCAAAACCTGTCAAAATATCTTGGCCATGGGTAGGCAGGCATAAATTTTCATGAGAAATCCAAAAATATAAATTTTTACCCCATAGGAGCTTCCAATTATAAGTGCACGCCACGTGGCGCGACACGTAGAGCTGAAAAATCTGTGTTGAGGCCAAAAAAACAAAATTTGCAAAATGTGTCCCAAATTTATTGAAATTTTGGCTGAATCTCCTCCATCATGTACTATGCTGGGCCAAGGAAGCCTCGGCCAAAATCTGAAGTCTATCTATCCTTTTCCGACGCTTTGAGGCCCTTTTCAACTTAGCCTTCAGGATCTTGATTCGTGCCTTGCAAACATGATTTCTTGCCCAATAATGATTCGCCATGTGCCTCAACATGTTATTTTCCTTGTTGGCCTTCTTCAAAATATTTTCCAAATGAATATTTACCCTTTCAAGCCATGTTTCGTGACCAGCCTCAATCTCTTGCTCAATAGATGTCATCTTGGTTTGGCTCCTTTTAGCAGCTTGCCGGTTCTCACACATATTTTGTAACTCCATGATAGTTCGTTGATCTTCTAACTATTTTTTTCTCTACTCAAGGTAGTTTATTATCCATTGGGATCTTTGCAACTTGACGAACAAAGTGTTTATTTCCGCCTTCTGCTCTTGAAAAACCTCTCTCAGCTTTGAGCTAGGAGAGCCCAACTCATCATCAATGAGTATGAAATATGTATCCTGGCCTCCAAAAGGCCCCTCATCATGTATTGGCCTCTTACCCTTGGCCTATACCTGTACTTCTAATGAAGGAAGCGAGACCCCTTCCACCCCGGGTGGAGATAATACTCGCCTGGCTACTGCAAACAAACCTCTAGTGCCCCTCTGATAAGTGACAAACACCGGCACACTAGTGGTCTGTGTCTCATGACCTTCATGTTGATATGAAGGTTCACCTGCCTCATGAAAATCCTCCAAAGGTACCTGATAAGCTGTGAAGAAATCATTAGAAATGAAATCCTCCCATGAAATATCCTGCAATCTGAGTTGATGCATAACCACAATTTTGATGAGTGCAAAGTGATAGATACTGCTATACTGCTGCTCAAGAGTTTTCCTTTGCATGAGAGTGGTCATCTTCTCAATATTCAGGCACATGAAATAAGGGAGGTTTATCATCCTCACCCTGGTAAAGTGCATCAGCAACTTGATATGATAGGCATAAAGACATGAAAACCTACCCTCACAACTGAAATATTTAATAATAAGTTTCATCAGAGGAGCATATGAATATTTTAGTAACTGGAAGGGAAAAACTCTGCTGAGTTGTCTCACAAAATTGGGCTTGATATATGGCTCATAGTGTACCCTGTCAACCTATTTCCTTTTGCTCCATTTCTCCCCAAAAATTTGGAATTCCGGTTGCTTGAGAGATAGTTTCAGGTGTTAAATTGAATGTGACACCTGCAAGAGTGACTTGGCCATTATGTAAATGCAACACAAACAATCGGGCCAGCTCATGATGATGGTGAAATCTAGCAACCATTTCACAAAATTGATAACAAGATTGTTGTTGAAAACATGAAACAGCAAGAGGACAGGCCTGCAGCTCAACCAATGAATTAGGCTCCTCCCTCACACGCTTGCCACTATTATGAGGCCTCCTAGGTGCATGCATTTCAGTTGTGGAGTCACTGTCTCGGTCATAAGAAGAATCTGTCTCCATCCTTGCCAAAGCCTATGTTTCCTTAGGTGAATATGAGGAGCTTGTTGTCTTTGGTTTTTTTTCCAAATATGTGATAATAAGTGAGGGACTATGGAGGGAGAGGGTAGGGGAAATGATGGAATATTACCAAGTGAAATTTTCCAATTGAAGAGTTTAGGGACGGTCACTAGTTTTTTTGGGATAGAATTGGGGTTTGGGAAGTTTATAATTGGGATGTGGGATAATTGGAATGGGATAGGAAATGAGTGATTTAGGGATATAAGGGAATAGGGAAATGTGTTGGTGTAACAAGATCAATAGTGATGAGGAAATACAAGGTGGGGAAATGGAAATGATAGGCCCCAAACCAATTTATAAACCCTAAGGAAACAATCCTTGAACAAGAAAATAGGGTTTTAATTTCTTGTATTAAATCCTCATAGATATCACAAAACACCGGTTCATTGGCATTTACAAATTTTATTGGCTTACTTGGATCGGAAATGCTTGAGAAAAATCGAAATTTGAATGCAATTGAGGTTCCAAATACCTTGCGGCCCTATGCGTCGCGCAACAAACCCAACGCATTGCGTACCTCCAATTCATTGCGCAGGAGCAATTTCAACACAGTGGGGGCTGACCCAATGCGTCATGCTGGCCCAATGCGTCGCGACACCTAGCCAATGTGTCGCGCAGCTGAACTTACACAATTTTTCCTTCAAACTGTTTCCTTTGCTCCTCACGATTTCTCCTTAGCTCACTCTTTCCTCTTGGAATTCAAATGAGCTTTTGAAATATTAAAATGTTTTATATTCCAAGGATTTTAATTCTCTATTTAAAAAAAAACCCACTTTGTAATGTTTCAAGTTTTGACACTTTTTAAAAACTCTGTTTTGCTTCATTTTGGCTTTTTGACTGAATGATGTGCTTTCTATTTGTCTTGCAGGGAATGGATGGCTAGAGCTTGACAAAGGTGACTAGATTTGCTAGTTAAAATATTATTACAACTGAGAAAATTTGAAATTACGTTACATTTGTACATAAAAAATGAAATACCTCATTTTTCTTCAAAACGGAGTTTTGAAGAAAAATACATTATTAAGCATATGATGATGAAATTTCTAGTACTAAATCCTCATTTCAAACTCCTCATGTGCCTGCTGAAAATTATGGGGGATTTTGAAGACCTTATTAATGAAACCCTAGACCTAATGAAACCAAAACCCTAAAAATAACTCTTTGCAAACTATGAGACAAAAAGTGACTGTAAATGATCTTAATGAACAGAAATAGGCCAGCAGGTAAAGGCCATGAGGGACATGAGGAACAAGCCACTACCTTCAGATGATCCATGCTCCTAATGGAATGTAGCTGACTGAGTGAGACACCTAATATGCAATGCAACCAAAGTATTTTGATCACTGACGGAGGGATGAAGATACCGACACTAACAAACATCACGCGGAAGAGTTTCGATATGACAGCTTTCATTTCATAGATATAGTCTTGCCCAAGGAGTAAATTAAAATCCAAGGGGCATTGAACTACCATAAGATACATACAGATAGTTTTACCTTCCAAGGTAACAGGAAACTTAGAAAGTATCCCTAAAGGTTCACTAATGGTTCTGTTAAAAGCTGACAGATTCTTCGTAACAGGCACAAGCTGAGGGGAACCCAAAGCTTGCCAAGCAGTTAAGGATAAAATACTAACAGAAGCACCTTCATCTACATGTGTGCGGCATACATTCTTACCACAAGCCTTCACAATTATTTGGAAAGGGATGGGGGAAGGAATACGAGGTTCTTTCAGTCTATTCCAATCAAAGGAAAAGACCTCTGTACTTGGAGGGGGTTCTGTAGAAACAGGTGAAATGCCCCTTGGCATAGAATAATTTTATGTAACAAGAAGAACTTGAGAGGTATGAAGTTCACTCTCTATAGGGAGAATGGGATCGACTAAATGTGAAATTGAGTCAACCACTTGATCAACTAATGGATCATCAACCTGAGTGATATCAGTTTAACTCTCCAATGGAAGAGTGGGATTGACTGTACTTGGAATTAGATCAATCACTCCATCAGTTGATGGTAGGTTGGGAGAAAGTTGATGGTAATCGGTTGGAAGTTTTTGCTATGGAACAGTAAGGTTTTCAAATAATTTTGAGTCTTCATCCATGTCAGGGAAAATGTGATTTTTATGACTCACTTTGCATAACCTACAAGGAAACCTAACTTTACCCTTTTTCTCAGAAACCTAACTATCACTAGTTGATGGATCAACAGTAAGTTGATGGGATTTTTCTGAACATACTTCCAAGACCTTAGGAATACCAGGGCAATTGATAAGGAAGTGGTCACCCTTACAAATCTTGCAAGGGAATTTGGGTTTACGATGCATGTTGGAGGTTTCCTCAACACTAATAACACTTACAGCCATGGTTGACTGGTTGACTTATTTCTTATCTTACTTGTTCTTCTTCTTCCATTTCTTCTTCTTCTTAGCTGCCTGGTTACTAGCGTCAAGTATTTTACCAAGAGAAGAGGAAGAAAGGGAGGAAGAAATATTGGGCGAAGAAGGTAAATGGTCAACATGAGGTTCGTGATGTTGGGATGGTGAACTCTGTTGAGGTGAAGCATCCGGTTGAGGTGGAAAAATTGAAGTATTCGGGGCCAATGAAGTTGAAAATAACCATATCGATAAACCTATTATAAATCCAGGTAATGAAAATGTAGCCATATAAGGAGGACCAACATTTCCAAAGCAAGGAAAAGTACTAGGATTATCGTTAAGAGGGGTTCCTTGGCTGGTAAATTTTGGAACATTTTCCATTATATTCAAATTCAGTGAATTTTATTAACAATTTAAAACTAAAATTAACAATTCAAAATTCAAACCTAACAATTAAAATTCACAATCCACACCTAAGGTCTCTAAAAAGTAAAACAAACAAATGAACACGCGATAATAAATATAGGAGTAAAACCACACACAAATAGTAGATTCCCGCACTAAAAAACACTAGTTGGTGATGAAATCCAACATCGTAGAATTTTAATGCAGAAATGGCGGTTGGAACAGTTACCCCAACAACATACTTAATGAAATAGACTAGTGTAAGTTTCTCCACTTAAAGCATCTTGAGTGAAGAGAAGCCTATGGAGAGTCCAATTGAGTCTAGTCGATGTCTGCTCTAGGTATAGTGGTACCTTCCCTCCACCGTCACCTTGGGAAAGAATCCTAAAGTATATAGCCACTGAGGTCACCAATGGGAAAAAATATACATGGGGGAACAATCTACGATCCGATATACATGCAAGAGTAGAGTATCAAGCTCAATCCCCTTGAAGGCTCCTTGACATAATCCAAGGTTTACCGAAAAGTGACCCCAAGCTCCTCGACAATGGTCTATTCAAGGTTTACCATTTTTAATACGTGCACATCTTCTATCATTCCCAATGAGATAGGTATGATTACCTCACTGGTTCAGATATGATCTCATGCTTGACTCCTTTAGGAGGAGCTTCCCAGAGCATACATGCAACAATTGGAATTTTTCCTACCGCAAGATGCTACTATTTGTTTAGTTTCTTTTGAAAGTTAACTACAACCTATTCCAAAGCACTAATCCTGAGCTAGATTGGTGGAAAGAGCCCTAAAAATGTAAAAATTACTAGATGAATTTATTAAGCGCTGTGTTATTTGAGTTGTTATTACTTAAAGGGTAAATGGATATGAAAACAATGGTGTTATGTCCCGACCCAAAACTGAATGCAATCGAATATGAAATGTAATCTTTTCAATTTGATGAATCCTAAATAATGTAAGGAGGGAGTTTCCATTCACTTTCAACAATGCGAAAATTGATCAATAAAAGAAAATATAACAAATTCTCTAATGCACTAATTTCATCAAGAAAACTAATGCTAATTAATTCCAAATTTTTTATTTTTATGTTTTTAAAACAAGCATAAAAACATGTAAATTAAAATCAAAGAAAATGATCTAAGTCTATGATTGACTTTTTAGAATGTAAACTATGCAGTTGTAATTTATGCACAATTCACTTGAAAAGTATGCAAATGTAATCTATGCACATTTTTCATTCATATTCTGAAAATGAGAATTCTAATAATGAAAATGTAATCTATGGAAGAGAATTCTCAAACACAAGATGATTCTAATGTAATCTAAAGAACCAATCAAGTGTAAGTAAAGAAAATTGGGTGAGAGTTCCAAAGATCAAAAACTAAAAACACTCAAAGGAAATTAACACTCAGACACAATTTAGAAAAAAGACGCAAAATTTTTAAGAGATTGAGACAAACCTCGAAGTAATGACCAAAGGAAATCAAATTAAGAATTTCTAAGAAATAATATTCAAACATCCAAATAAATTAACGGAGACTGATGAGATTGTAAGAGTTGCTGAAAGAAATTCACACAAGGCTTTTGACAGTCAAAAGAAGTTTGGGTAAATATAAAGAATCATGTAAGCTGGTTCCAGAAAACAGAATTTTTAGTTTTTCAAAAATTTTCCTTAATTCTGCAGGTTTTAATACAAAATTTTCCGTACCGCACTATTTGTACATAAAAACTGCGGAGGTTACTGCACTGTTTTGAAAGAAAAAGTGCAGAGGCCAGAAAACATATAGAAAAAATAAAAGTTCTGATCTGTTTTTCAGGGATTCTAATAGATAATTTACCCAACCTAGTGTAGACTAATCAAAATTAGAAAAAATCTTTCAAAATTCAAACTCAAAAAATAAAAAATAAAACTAAGTTCAAGAAATCCCCAGTGGAGTCGCCATTTTTTTAGGCGGATAAATCGTTCTTGTGGATAAGAAGGATCTCCCTAGTATCACAAGGATAGCTAGAAACAAACAAGAAAAATGTAAACTACTTTGTCTAGATTATGTATGATTTAGACTTTTCTATGATGAAGAAAGGGCCTACCTGTGATCCAATGCTAGTTGTATTCTTCTTTCCGTCGCTCCAAAGAATTCACCTCTTAAGACCTGCAATCAAAGACATGGAAGAGAATCAAAAGCACCTGCACAATATACTAAGTCATAAATCATAATTCTATCTTAATGATCAAGGAATTTAAGAAATAATTCCTTCAAGTAAACACATAAACAACTTATTGAGAAAACATGATCCATTTGTATTATCTTTAAATAAAAAAAGGAGTCTTACAACCGAGTTTTCCTTGATGTCGTACAGGTCCTTCCGGGGTTCAGAACAAGCATTTTCCTTTGGTCTGACAAGCCCTTCCACTCTTTGAACCGGTCTAAATATGAGTGTGTAATCATTCTCACATGGATAATGGCTAGAAAAAAGAGCATGTTTCTTCAGAAATTCTCTTCTATAATGTAGTATGAAGTACAAAGCAAGTACTTTTTTACATATCAGTATCTACCCTTGAGACTGAACCATGGCTTCAATTTATAACAGAAGGGAAGTGGTTTTAGTTCCAAAAAGGAAGGGATAATTCCTCTCATAAAGGAATTAAGCTTGAAATACCAAGGGATAGGCTCCTTTAATGAAGGGATAAAGGTTCATGAATGGAGGGATTGAAGCTTTGACCAGATAACGCCTTCTAGAAGCTTCCAGTTGGGAGAATATTCGACCAGTTGGGCTTATAGAACTTACTTTTTCTTCCATTTTACCTTTTATGGGGGTCCGTAGTTTTAATACACAAATGTGTAATAGGTACCACAATTTTTCTTTACAAAAGGTGTAGTACCAGAGGTAATGGCTAGGAAAAGTGTGAAACTAGGGTTTTTATGATTTTTATGAGCTTTTCTCCAAACCCAAGACTTGGTTTAGGAACTTTAGGGTTTTAGACCTCTAAGGGAGAATCATATAGGTATTGATGAACCCATATAGACAGTAAAATGTCATGGTGAAAAAATAATGTGTAACATGTTTCCAACACTTTTGGGAACTCTCTAAGAGATATGCCTCCCTCCCACCTTTGTAGGGATCCTAACCTCCTCCTTTTCCTCTATAAAAGAAGTTATCTCTCTTATAACAAGCTAGCTAAACTTGGAGAATTAAACATATTATAGCTGAATTAGTAGAGAAGATAGAATAAGAAGGAATTACGTTGAGGAAGCTTGAGTCCATGACTTTTGAGAGAGCTTGATTCCATGCCTTCATCCCATCTGAATTCCTTGACAAGCATTTGAGATGCACTTCGGCTGAACCCCGCTGGAGGAGACTAAGATGTCAAAGCATAGGTTGTAACTCTTCCTTATTTTCATTTATATACACGACTATTGTTTTGTTCCCATTTTGTATTATGTTAGATTCTTAATGCAACATTCTTAGCCCTCTTTGACTGGCTATTATTTATGAGTGAAACCATTATGTCGTATGTTGTTCTTGTTTTTTGTTCTTTGTGCAGGTATCCAAGTGTAATGGAAAAAGGCTTGTGATTTTCCAAGGCAGGAGTGAAAGGCCACCACCACTACAGCAACAATGACAGTGTTGGATTCCAGTTAGGTTGATCTACTATGTCCTTTGTTCATTCAATAATTAGGAAGCAACACTTTAGCATGTCCCTTTGTTTCTAGACCAACTCTAGGGCTAGAGGGATTGTATTTGTCCATAGAGAGGATTTACCTACTTAACACCTACCTTTGTGGTTGGAGGATGAATAAGAAGAGGATGAAATATACAATACCACACCCTGCCCCATTTGTACCATAGATATTGTTCTTAGAGGGGGGAAACCCGATGAGGATGAGCTCATTGACCACATCATTCAAAACCAACAGCCCAATTATATTCCACTCAATGACCTACTCAAAGAATCTGAAATCCACCCTTGGATGGAGATACACTCAGTTGATTCAACCTTTGAAAGAACCAAGGCTATGGAATTTGGCCCATCAAAATCTCTGAAGATTAACTCCTCCCTCTCAACCAAAGAAGAAGAGCAGTTATGCCAGCTCTTGAATGAAAAACTTGATGCATTTGCTTGGGACTACAAATACATGAAAGGGGTCCATCACTCAGTGTGCACACATCATATTTATATTAAATAAGGATTCAGGCATGTGCGCCATCCCTAAAGGAGGATAAAATCAACTCTAAAGGACATAGTTAAGGATGAAATGCAAAATTTGTTGTTTGTAGGTTTCATCTATCCCATATCAGACAGTGAGTGGGTGTCTCCTCTTGTTCTAGTCCCAAAGAATAATTTGAAGTGGTGAATCTATGTTGACCACTTGGAACTAAACAAAGCCACTAAAATGTATCATTTTCCCTTTCCTTTCATAGATCAAGTCCTTATGGCCTTGTAGGGAAGAAGATTTTTTCTTTCCTAGATGGGTTTAGTGGGTATAACCAGATACAAATTAGCCCTGAGGACCAAGAAAAGACTACTTCAACCTGTCCCTAGGGCACCGTTTCTTATATATTCCTTCCCTTTGGGTTGTGCAATTCCCTTTCTACTTTCCAGAGAGAAGTCTTGAGAATTGTTTCTGAACTAGTCCATGATTCTGTCGAAATATATATGGACGAATTCACACCTTATGCGTATGATTTCCAGGAGGCTCTCTCCAATTTGGGAAAAGTGGTGAGAAAGTGCATTGAAATACATCTCTCCCTAAGTCTGGAAAAGTGTGAATTCTTAAAAATAGTAGGGATAGTCCTAGGCCACTCAATATCACAAGCAAGAATACAAGTAGACCCAAACAAAATCACATTCATAAAAATGGTGCATGTTCCTCGAAAGCAGAGAGATGTAAAAAGTTTCCTAGGTTTGGATCGCTACTATAGGAGGTTCATTAAGGACTTCAACAAAGTAGCTTCACCATTATTTGGGTTTTTGGCCAAATAATCCAAGTTTTTATGGTCTCTTCTCTGTCAAGGAGCTTTCAAGCTCATTAAGGAAAAGCTAACTAATGCCCCCATTCTTCAAGGTCCAAACTGTGCTCTACCTTTCCACATCCACACAGATGCATTAGAAAAAGTTGCGGGGGTAGCCTTGGGGAATTTGGAATACAAATTACCCTATGGCATCTATTTCATTAGAAAGAATCTGTCCAAACCTGAACTTAATTATATTTTCATAGAAAAAGAGCTTCTAGCCGTTGTCCATTCGTTAGATAAATTTAGGCATTATATTATTGGTTATCATACCTTTGTACAAACTGACCATGCAACCATCAAGTATTTAATGAATAAATTTTACTTTAATGCTATAATCAATAGATGGTTGTTGTTATTACAAAAATTTGATTTAACAATTGTTGATAAAATAGGAAAGGAGAATGTTGATGCAGATTTCTTATCTAGGTTAACTCTACCCGCAGATGAGGAAGGGATGGTGGATGATCAACTTCTGCATGAACAAATATTTGCTATCTCAATAGTCTCTCCTTGGTTCACTAACATTGCTAACTACTTGGTTGCTAAAAATTACCCTCTTAACCGTTCATCTAGGGAGAAGAGAAAGATTATCAGGATAATCACCCCTTTCACCTAGATTGGTGGAAATATCTTCAAGTTAGGTCCTTAAAAAATTCTCAAAAGGTGTGTGAGAGAAGAGGAGGTTTTTGAAATCCTCTTGGCATGTCTTGATGGTACCTATGGGGGCCACTTTGATGATAAGAGGAGAACCTTCAAATCTTTGCAGGCATGTTACTATTGGCCTACCCTCCACCAAGATTCCAGGAGATACACAAGTAGATGTGATTAGTGCCAAAGTATGGGGATACCTACAATGAGGGATGAAATGCCCTTGCACCCTCAGGTGGCTTTAGAGCCATTTGATAAGTGGGGCATGGAGTTCATTGGACCCATTGATGCACCATCTGAGCAGAAAATGTATATCATAGTCTGAACAGACTACTTGACCAAGTGGGCTCAAAACAAGAGCTGTAAAAGTAGCATGTAATATCCTAAATTAGGAAAAATAGGAATATAGAACATAAAACTAGAAAATGTAGTAAAATATCAATACATCAAATAGGAATAGATAATAGAGACATTTTATTAGAAATTATAGCAGAAAAATGTGTACAAGATCTTGAGGAAATGGACACTCAAGCTAGGAAAAACAAGCCTCTCGGGACCCAGTACATGAAATATGAAGAAAATATTCTATAAAAAATTTTGGAGGCTATGACAACACATTTTTTTTGGGGGCTAACTTCTACTATAAATGAGAATACATGGATCTTCTGATATAGTGCTTATAAAACTCTAGGATTAGAGATCTAGGCTTTCTAGCACAATTCCAAGACAACCCAGAAAGGGTTTTTGGAAATACACAAAATGTAAAATGTAGCCCTAGGGATGAATAGCACTCTGCAGCTATATAAATTCTAGGAGGTGGTTGATATGATGTAAAAATGTCTAATACTCCTCCTCACTGGATTTCCGGATGAAGGGATGCTCCCCTCATTTGAAAACAAGCTCAAGAACTAGGGTACTTGATCCTCCACTACAACTGCCCTGCAAAATAACACATTTTCTAAAGAATACTACACTATTGACGATGGTTGAAGCTTGGAATGATGATAGATGGTGGGATAATGCTCAAGGAACCTCCTTACCAACTTTTCGGATGAAGGGATGCTCCCCTCACTAGAAAACAAACTCAGAAACTGGGTTTGTCAACCCTCCACTACTACTGCCCTAGAGAATAACACAATTATTGAAGGAGACTACACTGTAGATGATAGTTGAAGCTTGGAATAATGCTGAATGGTGGAATGAAGCTCAAATGAACCTCTCCTAAGTGGGCACTCGAAGTCCCCTGAGGATGAGGGTGGGATTTCTGCTCAAAAACACCCTTATGCTGAACAACACAAAAGACTTTGCTAAACAGCTGAAGCATGTAGAAAGTCACAAAATAAAAAGACATAAAAAATATTTAGAATGCCTTCTATGGCTTCCATCCCCTTCCTTATATTCTTGGTGAGCTTCCTCACCCTGGGTCCCAATCATTAAAGATGCTACTCTCATGCATACACTCCTCCATCATAACTGCATTGTCCTCCATTAACTCTCCACTACCTCCATGACAACGTTTTTGATTTGGTCAACCTTGACCCTATCCACCTGCTTTAGTCCCTATTCACACCCAAAGTGTTTTATTCAGTTGATACAATGATCCACATCCTCATTAGAAGTGGTTTTATTCCTACTAAAGATATTTATGGGTCTCTCTACCCTCTTATTCATTTATCTTATTAAAAAAAGTAAAAATTAATATTCCAACTAGCTGAAAGCTAATTAGGAATATTACAATCCTCCCCTCCAAAATTTTTCTTGTCCTCAAGAAACTAGAAGGATGGATGCTACAAAATATCTTCTCCTTCCCTTTTTTCCTCCTCATCTAATAGATTCCTCCACTGAATCATAGGTTCTCCAACCAATCTGTCCCTTAGCTACCCCTCCCAAGTGTCCAATTTAGCCTTTGGTGGCGATTAAACCAAATGGCTCTCATCATAAAGAAGTGGGAGATCCATGGATGCAACCAAATGTTTTCTAATGGCCTTCTCAAGGCATGAGATATGAAAAATGTTGGGGATCTTAACCCCAATGAAAACCTCCAACCTATATGCTAGTCTCCCAACAAGATGGATCACCCTGTGTGGCCCATAGAAAAGCTCCTCAATCCCCTACTTCTGCAATGTAGATGGGTTGTGTGGCTGAAAATTATAGACCAAATTTTCCACCCCATGTTGTCTCTCTCCCCATATATGATCTGTGTAAAACTTATGTTGATCTTGGGTTCTAGGAATATTTGGTTCTA
The DNA here is from genome assembly GCA_034641835.2 of Pinus albicaulis. Taxonomy (NCBI): domain Eukaryota; kingdom Viridiplantae; phylum Streptophyta; class Pinopsida; order Pinales; family Pinaceae; genus Pinus; species Pinus albicaulis. The sequence goes on from CM076578.1 coordinate 998,176,731, forward strand.
GGAACCTTGCTTTCCCAAACCATTACATCAATAGTGAATAGAAAATAATCACCATATGGAAATAAAAAGAGATATAAGCTGAGTTCCATATGAAATTCCAGATGGTGACGATAGTCCCTCAAGTGAGACCAACACAATTTGGCTCCTTACTACCCTGAAACATAATGTGCCAAGTATCTTCCCAACCACTTGCTTTTTGTGTCTATCTGCTCATATACTTGGAAGTAGTAAATGGCATTGGGTGTCAACTGAGTACACACAAAATAAAACAATACTTGCCAAAATTCGTCCAAGAAGTGGCAATCTCTATCATTGATTTTGGTCTTAAGAAGACCATGAAGTCCAAGGACAGGCTTGCACTGTAAATAAATGACAAGGAATGCAAATTATTTGTTAGTTCATCAATGAATATAAAGATACAATCCTTACCATGTATTGTTGGCAAGATGGTGATGAGTTCCATAGATGAGTTCTCCCATCTCTCTCTTGGAAAATTAAGTGACTGTAAAAACCTTGTTGGATGGTTTTTTTCCTCCTCATTCTTCAGGCAAACTCCACACCCTTTGATATGTTGGAGCACATCCTCCTTGAGACTCTCCCATAGGAATCTCTCCCTAATGGCCTGATATGCCCCAATGAAACCTTGGTGACCAAAAAGGAGTGAGTCATGTGCTACATATAGAATATTCTCCTTGAACTTGGAGTCTCTAGTCAAGAAGACCTAATCATGGTAATAGATGACTCCATCCACCACTCTATACCTATCATCAGTCACATTCCCATAAAGCACTTCACATGTGAAGTGGTTCTTGGAATACTCCACTAATAGTTGGTACTCCCAATATGGATCTATACCCCTTAATGACAACATTTTTGGCTTCTGTAATAAGGCACTTGTCACCTCATAGCTCCCCTCTTTTACATGTTCAATGCCAAAGCCACATGTTGTAGTACTACTAGCCCACTTTTGTTGCCTCCCTTGAAACTTATTTTTCTTAGGAAAAAATTGAAGTTTCTGGTGGTCCATCTTCACTTGGAAGCTATTTTCAATCTAAAAATTCCTGATTTTTTCCATTTCATGCATGAATTCCAACAATCCCTTACCATACATGGAATAATCCTTCCTATGTGGGAGTATATTTTGTCTCTCCAAGGCTATGGAGTAGCCCCTTTGCACCATGGTTGTGCCACCATATACTCCTGAAACACCCCTTTTTAGCGTAAGAGGCTTGGTGAGAGTTGGTAATACCAATACTGGACAAATATTCATCTCCTCTTTGAGCCAATCAAAGGCCCTCTGCACTGTGCTAGTCTCAACCAAGGCTCCCTCCTTAGCCAGGTCTATGAATGGTGCAACTTATTGTGAGAACTCTTTTATCAACTTATAGTCTAGGGGCCTTCCTGGTGGAATTCCTCTAGATAATATATTATCATTGTTTAGAGTATACTGCATATCTAAGTAGGCTGATTTTTCCTTGCTTCCACTGTACAAATCGGTCTCCATATTATGTGCAAATATTTCTTGGGATGGATAGGTGTGCATCCCCCTAATAACTTGATGTTGGCCACTCTTCTTATCTATCCACTCCATCTGAAAATTATCCCAATCCATGGTGACCTTCCCCAATGTAATCAACCACTCCACACCCAATATCACATTGGTGTCAGGAAATTTGACCACAAAGAAGTGATCAGTCAAAGTGTATGTCCCTAAGGTTATAGACAATGCCGAAACATACTTCATACATTGCACGTTTCTAGTTCCTGGAACCAACATTGAGAATCCCTCAAAATCATCAGTGGGTATTGTCCTCCTCTGCACTAATTGAGCATCAATGAAATTGTGGGTGGCTCCATTGTCTATCAATACTGATACCCGCTGCCCTTGAATTGTACCTCAGAATCTCAAGGTCAAATACTTGGGAACTCCCTACAAGGATGCAAGTGCCTCTCCAATTGGATAAAATTCCCCATTCCCACCTCTTGGTGGTGGTGGATCCTCTCATGCTATCAAAACGTTGTTTTCTCCCTCTTTCTCCTCTTCCTCCTCCTATTTAATACCAGAGAATAACTCTATATAATGGGCCTTCCCTATGGCACATTGATGCCCTGGTGCCCATGGTTCTTGGCATGTGAGGTAATTCAGTTGCAAAGGAAAGTTTAGCATGACAAGCATATCAAAGAAAAGGCATTTCAGGAAGGAGATTTGGTGCTGCTCTATGACTCCATATTCAAAGAATTTAGAGGAAAACTAATGAAAAGGTGGCTATGACCTTATCAAGTGGGAAAATGCCATGAAAATGGGGTTTTTTAGATCAGAACCATAAATGAGGAGGGGATCCCCCTTCTTTTCAATGGTTACCAGCTCAAAATTTATAAGAAGCCCCTATCTAAGGTTGAGTTTATCAATTCAATAAACAAGGAGGTGAATTTCATTGGAAGCTCCATAGTTTCCATCCCCTCGCCTTCCTATAGAAAGAAAAAAAATAGAAAATAAAGAGGCATGGGTGAAAACCTCTCTGAGGCATCCAAGGCCAAATCTTCAGTTGAAAGCCTTCATAAGGCGATCTTGGAGCATAGAAAAAAAGGAAAAAAGGAAAAAGGAAAAACAAAACAAAACAAAAACCCAAAAAAAATATCCTCGGGTGGAAACCTCTATTAAGTTCCCAAGGCAAGCTAGTGGGTTGAAAACCTTTGTGGACAAAACCCACTTGTATTATAAAAAAAAAGGAAAAAGGAGAAAAGGAAAAAATGAAACAACGCCTATTCACTCACCTAATTTTGTTTTGTAGGTTGTTGATCAAGCACAGTTGAGACAAATAAGAGCAACATTATTTCTCTCTTATCTCTCTCCTCTACCTACCCAATCCATAATCAACTGCAGTATGCATCCATTCATCCATTTCACCCTCCAAGTGATCAAAAGCCCCATGTTTTCTTACTCATTGTAGTGCTACATGAAACCTAGGTCGCTACAGGATTTCCTGTAGTGCTACATGAAACACTATGCTACTACAGGAAAGTCATTAGAGAGAGAGAAATATCACTCAAGAACACCTAACCCTTAAGGAAGACATGAATATAATTCTTTTACCCATATCTACCACTCCTAACCATCACTCCACTCCATGCATAATTATTCACTCATTAAACCCTTTCTTTTGCCAATGTGAGCTAGTTTAGCTAAATATGTACGCAGGGCCTCTCCCCTCATCTCTCGACCACTCCCTACTCTACTTCTTTTAATTTCTTAGCTAAGTGGATCTCCATAGTAGCAGAAAAGGAACTGATATAGGAAGATGATACTTTCCTGTAGTAGTCATGTACATGTCACAGCAAGCCAAAAATATAAGAGGTGATTGATGAAGATGGCTCCAGATGATCACCATAGGACTCCAGGAGGAAGGCCACACCAGCAACAACACCTGAGGATATCCATGCAACACCTACAAAAAAAGAATCAGCAAACAAGAAATAATAAAATTCTCACTCAGAAACAAGTTTCTCACTCGGAAAATATGCATAAAAAAAAACACAACAAAGAAACAAAACACAGATGGCTATCACCAGACTCCAACTCCCTGCATAAAATAAATTGTACAACTCCTTAGCAGTAGTTAGGCTCAAGTATGGTTCCCTCACCCTATTTATATGCATCATATAAATAAAATGAATTAATGTTGAGAATATAGAGTTAAAAGGGAAAAAAGGTGGCCGGTTAACTTGGCCACCCTCATAAAGTTAAAGTGAAGGAGAAGTGGAGTTTTTCATGCCACCTAGGCTATCAAATCATCTAAGGAATAGATCACGAGGAGATGGAGGTGATTTCGAGGTAGGTAGAAATGATTGGATTGAGTGGGGCCAACACTCCAAAAGAGGAAACCCCGCTCCAAATCCAAATCATGACTTCATTCCAAGTCTACTCAATTTGGAATAAAAATTTTCTTTAGCTCACTCTCCATTACATTATGCATTTCGAAAAAAATTAGAGAAAGAGAGGGACAGGGGCCATCGAATAATTTCACACCAAGGTTAAATTTTGCATGTAATCCCGTGCTACAAGAATTTGGTTGACGCAATAAGAAATCTACAAGAAGGCTTCACAATGATTAGAACTACCATAAGAGCCACTCACAGATGGTATTGACACATACCACCACCATTTCCCAAGAAAGAAACAACATAATGCAGAGGTAAGTGGATTCTACCCCACCATGTTATGAAAATTTTCATGAAAATATTATACACATTCATGACAATAATTCATAATTTAATATTTTGTTAAGAGAAGTAGGGTCAATAAAGCATGATTTTGTGTTGAATTGGGTTCTCAGGTCCCATATCACCAGTGTTCTAAGACAAAAACCATGTAACCATATCCATAACACAATCATAAAATGAAGGGATTTTTTAACAAAAGGGAACCCAAAGATATCAAAAGAATTAGATTACACCCTCATGTAGTTGATATTTTTAGAAATAATCAGTGGCTAGTGTTAGGACCCTATAATATAGGTATATGTTCTCTAGTTATCAGTTTGGGAATTTTTTTGATCAGGTTGAAAATGTTTTCATTATAAGGTGCTCAGAAGGAAGGGTTTAATGGTGTGCCAAATTCCTCAAATCAGATAGCTATCTATTTCTAATGTTGTCACCTGAAGATTTTGAATTATGATGCATCCAGATATATTTTTGTAGTCCATAAATTGGTTCAAATAGGTGTTTTTTTATGAATTTGGCTATGTTTTAATTTTAGCAGAAAATTTGGCTTTCGGTAGCTAAAATAGCTTACGTGCACCTATTGCTAGCTACCAAAAGTACCGAAAATTTCTATGGCATTGAATTTCATGTCATTTCCATATCATTGGTGGTTGTTTCGGGATATAATACCCTAAAGGTTTTTGGGTTGGAAACCTTCACAGATCAAGGGCATACCATTCAAGAAGGACTCACCTAACCTATCTTTTATGCTGAAAACTAGATATAACAAGTTGTAGAACTTACCTGAAATTCCAACGTTTGATGTAGATCCCGTGGGATACAAACCCCTAGCAACCCTTCGTGCTTCGTAACCTAAAAATCAAGAAAGAGCGAACACGATACTCTAGTTGTATAGCATATATAGTTCCTAGATGTCAGTGTAACTCATGCATAATATCACAAGAACAATACTAAACATTCGATTAATGATCATTACACTTATATAAAGAGATATAAAAACGTGAATATTGGGAACAAGATGGTTCTTCTTATTACAAATGGCACGTGTAGTAATAGAAATGTGGAGAGATCACCTGAATCCTTCCATGGCCTTTGAGCATAAAGTCATCTGGATCCATCCAACCCTTGCCTCATAAGAATTATTCCAATATGTGTGCATACTAGATGTCATATATGATGATGAGCATCTCAAGGAAATAAGGGTTTCCTAAATATACCTGGGAAATGAAAGAGGCACGGGAATATTAGACTTTAAATAGGGCTCCAACAGAGTATAATATCTATAATTTTCTCTCTCTCTCAGGCTATGCACATGAGGGGCTTTTATACTCCCCCAAATTAGTTTCAGCAGTTGGAAAAAGTTAGGCCACTGGCTGGGGTGGTTGAATTACAAGAATAACCATCAACCCTGCCTCGAAAACATGGAATATTATATTTTTTTTAACGATTAAAAAGGTATACCCAGATATCTATGAATGGACTCGGTATATACATGGAAAATTCTAGGTAGAGTTGCGTATGGGTTTTAAGATATTGTTTTTTGTGAAGATGTTCAAGTCTGAGGGGAAAGGGTGCCCAAGGCCAAATTTTCAATCATCAAGCATATGAAGGTGAAAAATGATGATATAACAGATGCCCCCTAATATATGAGGTCAGAAGGGGTACATGATGGCCGAAATATATTATGTGCATAGAAAGAACCTTGTAATGATGAGAGAGGACTTCACCAGATTTCAGCCTGCCAAAAAACCAATGAAAGAGATCAGAGAAATATCTCATGTCTAAGGTGGGTATACCCATGCTCAGTGAAAGAAAAGCATGTCTGCATATTAATTACAGAGTATATCCAACATGTATAGTTGAACTGTAAAGTACACAGTAAACATCTGATCACTGCCCGAAAATACAAGTCAAAATCAAGTCCAAGTATCACATATAGAAGATTGATCAATGATGTTGTAATAGATATCTGATCACATAAGTAATAATTGAATCTTCAGGTACCAAATCATAAGGAGTGGAACACATGGTACAATCATGCAACTCGGGAGCCAACATATAAGATGTTGCTGTACTGAAATTGCAACATATAAAGGTGGACGACATCATAGGCAGAAAACTGGATGAAATGTCAAAGTGAACCAAATCATGTTGATGCAAACCCGAGGTCTTCACCGATCACCATGGCACAATTCTACACAACGAGAAAAAAATGAGCTGAAGTTGACCATGTGAGAAATTGTTTGATTATCGGTCATTAATGTATACCACTAACAAACACGAGAAAACCCATCGATAATGATAATAAGTGTCAAGGTGCCCCAGTACAATCTAACAAGTGTGAATGAATGAGTTTAAGTCGAACACTTGTAAGAATCCATCAATCAGGAGGCAATGATGTATCCGCACTGTCAATAGTGAAGAGTCTGCCACTGATGACTACAAACCCTAAGGTATTGACAAAAAGTCTCTAGACCTTATTCCCAGAGCAATGAGTTGTAATCGATGGGAAAATATCTGTTGGAAGGAAGGAATTAAGGCATCCCACATCAGTCCAGCGCAAGTGTAACCTGCAGGCCAATATTTGGAAGGAACCAGATGAAGTAGAGTGAGAGAACTGACCCGAAGTATGTTTCTGACATGCACAATACGAAGGTAGCACACATTAGAAACCCTCTAAATCAACCAATAATGAGAGCTGACAAAGAGGCGAGATATCCACCAATAGGGTCAAATGGAAATCAAGGTACTGCATGAATCCCAAGTGTGATAATGTATGCTGACGTAGAACACAAGAGAAACCACTTAGTCAAAGACCCATAACGATGATGAAATGCTAAGCACAAGGTCACCTATCAATGATGTAAATAGGGTAAGGGTGCGGCTCTAGGTTTTCTCTCAGAGAAATATGTCGTAGTCGATAAGAGACAAACCCGCCGGAAAGAAGTCAATGGAGACCTTCTCAAACTAGCACGAGAAATGGACCAAACGTCTGATGTGGTAGAACAAGATACTGACAAGACTAGGAAGGCTGACTAAAAAAAATAATTCAAGAGACACCACAGAAAGGCTGACTCGGGTTTAACTTCCCTCGAACAAAAGCATGAATCATGTTGACTATGGCAGCAAATGATAACTCTGTATAAGTTTGGTATGCAGAAGTCACAAACAAAATCTCCATATGATTGGAAGAGATAACTAATCGAGGGAGAACTAACTTATGAAACAAGTTTATGGCTTCTCCTATGTCAAAACTAAAACCATCCCAAATGAAGGAAAGACATAGCTCTGTGTGCTTTGTTCAAGGGAAACAAACTGACACTGTAACTTCCATAAAAATATGAAGTAATATCTCATTCCCGCTCTTTTTTATATATTTGATTTTTTTTTCCCTTTCATATAGTAAGCCTGAAAAAGAATAAAATAATGCTATAGTACAATGGATAGAACGAGTATCAAGAAATAGATGCACTAGCTCCTGGGATAGGAACAATCCTATGCTCAATACATGGTGGTGGAAACTGGTAAGTGATACTCAAAGGAGCGTTCCATCCATGGGTAAAAGTGTCAAGTCGCGATAGCTAAGTGCTTGCATGGTTAACTTGTACAAAGAGTCATGGTCAAAATATGGCTTAAACATTGAGTCCAAATGAAGTCGGCTAAAGGCCAAGATAAAGAAGTAGCCAGTATGTAATGCAGTGATACAACTTAACAATACCAAGGAGCCTATAGGGTAATAACCAGAAAAATCACAGTGAAGAAGAAGAAGAATTAAGCTTCAACGCATAAGTCATGGCAGGACTAAAGAGGACTCTCGAGTCTACTGAAAGTGTAGCATGGGCAGCAAGTGCTAGCAAAGAACTAACTAGGAAGCCCATGTAAAGGAAGGCTCTACGACCAAGTCATGATTAAAAATCGGCGAGTGAAATGGTTTGAATACTCATGACATGATGGGATTGACCCTATGGCAAGTGATCAAAATGGAGGCTATCATGCATAATGCAATTGAAATTTACTTCCCTAACCTATATGCCAGTTAAAATCATATACCTACCATGACAAGCCAGTGGTCATGGATTCAAAAAACTGAAAAAATATCAACTTCAATAAATGTACTTGAAAACATACTCATGCCAACACTGACAAGCAACCCGGTTATATAGCTTGAGATAGATTTGAAAAATAAGCATTATGAAATTTTGTAAAAAAAAATGAATTTCTGGGCATAAACACTCATTTACCTCATATTTGGTTCATTGTTACTTTGCAGAAGTGGAGAAAGGAGCTCTGGAGAAAAAACCCCTTTCCTCAAAACAAGAGCAATCAACCATCAAATTGTGTCGAATCAACTAGGTAAGTTCTAAATCCATATTTGTCATTAATTTTATTCATATTTAGGCTAAAAATTTTGATTCTTGATCATAGGAAAGATTGTTTTTTATTAAACCCTCTCTACATACGTGGGTTTGTGTGGATGAAGCTACGTATGATACGCGACTGTACACAAAGGAAGTCGTGTATGCACAATCCATGAATGTAAAAAATGAACCTAATGAAGAATTTAATGGATCATTTCAGGATGTCAATCTCTTGGAGGGAGCGTGAACATAGTGCCATCGACAATGAAGTGATGGAGGAAGAAAATTCACTCAATATCCTTCGAAATTTTGGTTTACTCAAGTTTTTCAAAATGCCAAATATGAAAAGTAATGTCTAGTTGCTCCAAATGTTAGAGGATCACTGGGAACTGGAAGAAGATTTCTTCATGATCGATCAAATGCCCATATGCATAGAAGTGGAAGACATTTTCTTCATTACTAGACTCTCTCGAAGAGGAGATCCAGTAGATTTACATGGAAAGTATTTGGGAGAGCTTACAGTGGATGATTATGTCCATGTCTATTGCATATAGGGGTCTCAAAAAGTAGGGACTCAGATTGCAATCAAAGATTCGTCAGAACTGCATATGAAAATTCTCCTCTTCACCATTGGCATGGTAGCAGGATCTGCTTCCTTACACCAGGCTTCAAGGACACAGATGAGTCTTGCGGTTGAATGTTTGATTTTCCTATTTGAATGGTGTACTTCACTAGTGACTAACATGAAGAAACATTTAACTTCTACTAGGAAATAAAAAACAAAGAATTTCAGGTATGGGACCATCTTACTGACATTCTTCTTTGAGAGGATTCCAAGGCTTCGACCCAAAGTAATCTCATCCATCAACAACCCCAGAGATCCAAGAATAGCCTGGTGGGTTGATCTAATGAAGAGATTGGTGGGAAGTGAAGTTCCACAAACCACCTATGATGACGAGTTCTTCCAATGGTGGGAGGAACAAGTTATTTCCGTGGAGGATTATCCCTATGTTGGGATGGATTTTCGTGGTGATCTAGACTTAGTCCTTCCACCCAGTGCAGCATGGGTGCAATTGGTGAGACTGCAATTTTTTATTATATGATTTTTTGATTGATTTTTTCAATATATGCAATAATGAAAAATTTGTTTTTGATTGGACTCAAATGACTTACAAAATGATGTGATGACCATGATAGAGATATGGTACCAATTTTTCTTGAGGGATACTGAAGGCATAAATGCTGCAAAGGTGAATTAGATGTTGAAGACCCTGGCAAAACCCTACATGTCATTCAAAGAAACTTGGAGATTTTAACTCTCCAAGTGTCTATGTCTATAGTAGAGGACCTACTAAAATCTATCCAGAGATGGGTAGTCGGAGTGCCACGAGACTAGGTGCGGTTATTCCACCGTGTGGTGACTGCTATCATGTTTTATAGGAACATGAATGTTGGGCAGGGACCACAGGTTTAGATATATATATATATTTTACCGGATGGTTGCATTATATTTTTTATACTGAACATGATCAGGCATAAGCCCTAATTTTGTAGGACATATGGGTCCAAATTTTTGTATAGTTTTTTGAACACTCGGACTATGTATATATATACAACGATTTATATGATGTGATGAAACAAATGTATGAAAATGTATGATGAATTTGATGATTTGATTAAAGTATTGAATGATGAATGTGCCAATCAATTTCTTGATTAGCCAATGAGTTTGCCATCCAATTGTCAGCCCGACGAATATGAATAAATGTTATAAATTGAAATGATCTTTGTAACAAACGTACCCTAAAAAAACGGAGCAAAAATGATCTCGAACCTGATATGTATTGTTCAACTATGATACCACTAGCTGGGAGTCCAACAATACTACTAGCGAATCAACACCCAAATATATTGCCTCTGAGAGTAGATAAATTATTGCAGTGTATTCTACTACATTGTTTGAAGCAGGACTAATGCAGACCCCTCTTGAAACTAACAATGAAGTACCCAAGCCACGGAAGCCAAGTTCTAGGTGTGTCTACTAGCACCATCGGTTAAACCAAAATGACTCATGACATCCAACATAACCTGCCAAAGAAGATCAAAAACATCACCATCACATCAAAGACCGAAAACTCAGATATGTACAAATAACAAAAAAATATATATACAAAAATCAAGACACCAGGCCGAGGCCTAGGCATAATACGTTTTCAGATAGAGCCCATTTCTAGGCTCTTCCAACTCATTTCCCTCAAAATCAACCAAGGCATAAGCTCCTTTTCTGAGGACCTTCTGAACGATGAAGGGGCCATACCACATAGACTTAAATTTACATGCCCCCAGGGAATCCTTCTCCTGGGCTTAAACCAAGACAAGGTCTCCTTCGGAGAAAACCCTCGGTTTGACCACTTTATCATGCTGAAATTTTACCCACTTCTTCTGTGCCTTTTTCATTGTGGCGGCATCTCAATGTTGCTCATCGAGATGTTCCAGATGAAGAAGACGTTCTTCAAGACTATAAGTTTCAGGAAGAAGCTCTATGGCTAACTTAAGAGAAGGAATTTCACACTCAATGGGAATATGGATTCCAACAGATAAGTAAGTTGAAATGGAGTAAACCCAGTTGTAGTTTTCATTGACATCTGGTATGCCCAAAGTGAAGGATACAACATAATGTGCCAATTCGATCGAGCTTTATCAATTGTCCGTTGAAGAATTGTCTTCAAGGATTTATTCACGGCTTCCATTTTTCCATTGGCCTGAGGATAATACAGAGATAAATGCTCTGTCGAAAACCTAATTTTAGAGCCAATTCAACCATCATGCTATTTTGAAAGTGACTGCCATGATCATTGACATTCTCTTTGGGAATAAAAAAATGAGAAATGACTTGATTAAAGAGAAAAAGAGTTGCTGACTCACCATCATTCCCAAAAGTGGGTATAGCCTCGACCAACTTCGTGAAGTAGTCTATTGCTACAATAATGTACTTGTGACCTTTAGCCGAAGGTAGGTTACAAGTAGTATAATCAATACCCCACTTTGTAAAGGGACCGACAATGATGACAAGGAAGAGCAGCGCTGGATGAGTGCACATATTTTGAGTATACACTTGACATGGATAACACTGATTGACCGACTCCATGCAATATTTGAAAATTGAAGGCCAAAAGTATCATGTACGCAAGATTTTTTGGGCTGTAGCAAGCCCAGATAAATGACCAACACAAGCTCCACTATGGAAATAATTCAACACAACCTCAACTTCCTCGAGAGTTAAGCATTGTCTAAGGATTGAATCAACCCCACAACGGTATAAAGTGTCACCAATGGTTAAGTAATTTTTAGCTAGGTGATGTAACTTACGGTACTCATCATTTGAAAAAGTCGAGGGAAACTTTGCAGTTTGAAGATATACTATGACATCCCCATACCAAGGATCCTGTGAAGAAATGAGAAAAAAAAATTCATCCGGAAAGGATTCATTATAAACTATCTCCTCTCCACAGGGCAACTCAGAAATTAATTCCACAAAAACTAATGATTTATTGGACTTGGCAGACATAAATTCAAGATCAAATTCCTGCAAAATCTGTAATATTCCTAAATTAGCATGCATCTAATTGGAATATTAGTTTTTCTTTTAAAATCTAGATGGATGAATAAATGGGCAAGGAGGCTCATAAGCTGCTTAAGTATGAATAAAAATCCCTCATAGTGTGAAAGGGGATCATGAAATAACCAGATCAATCATCCACATGTGTGAACAAGGTCTAAAATATGTGGACAAGGTCAAGTTTCACCAAGTCAAAATGATTTATCCTCAAATAGTGGATCCCAAATAAATACAACTCAATGTGAATAGAGATCAATCCGGCTATTCAAAATGAAGACAGCTTGAGTGTGAAAAGGGACAGGGCATGAAGATTCAGTCAAGGTTGAATAAATCAAACAGCGTTGTAAAAGGATGAGGAAGGCACATAGAGACAACGTAATTGTGGTGGAGGAGCCTTTGCATGGAAGAAACCTCATGGTGTGGTGGGACCCTTGGTGAGGAAGCTCATCAACTATATAATGGAGGATATGGAAACCATATGGGAAGATTGGAGATTATATTGTATGTGGTCTATTTAGACTTCCTGCATACTTTGGTTGTTTAGCTGAGTTTGCTACACTGCTTAGTGCAAGGGTTTTCCCAAGCTGGAATTCTCTACTCTTTCTTGGAGATTTTGTCTAAGAGATCTAAGAGGAGATTTATGTGCTGCATTATCCACTACCTAGTGTTGGGACAAGCACTTACCTACAGAAAAAACGCAGTCCCTTTAGAAAAATACGTTTTTTCTTAAGGTGTGCAGTGGGAGGGGTCAAAACCCCACTTTTATGAGCTAGTTTCCTAAGAGGAGGATCAAAATTTCTTTGGGAGAGCTAGAAGAAGAGTCCACAGCCATTTATTTTCATGTTTAGCCATTATTATGCAGAGCTTCAGCTATACAACATGATTCAGCCACAAATCTATAGCAGCTCTTTCTTGTATATCTTTTCTATCAAGAAACCTTTGCCAGGTCTTCTTGGATCCGTATAAAAGAGACTAGATCCCTGTTTTTATGCCTCATTGAGTAATTTAATTGAAGATATAATTTTTCTCTCTATTTTCTGATTTTTATCTCCATTAGGCTGCGTAGTCTCTTTATACAACAATTTTTTTGTGTTGCAGTCTTAGGGTTTCATTAATTTTAAGTTGTTTTGATCATGGGAGGCTTGTTTAACTAGTCTAAATGCATTTGTTTCTTAAAATATTTTTCATGAATGTCCTATATTACATATAATAAAGGAAAAAACCGTTATTTTCCACTGTTATAACACTATCTTCAGAAAATAACGTTTTTGGGGCCAATATTACTGCCTTTCCTCACTTGCAGGCATTGTATGAAGACATAGTTTACTGTTGTGATTGTTATTTAATGGCTTTGTGTCCTAATACATTGTATAAGCTGATTGCTTGCTGCTCTCCAAATTTCGAATACCTTAGGGTATTCTACTTGTTGTAGAAAATCCCTATTTTGGGATATTACAGTGGTATCAGAGCAAAATCTTGGCTCAGCTTGTGAGCTTCAAGCGTTATGGAGTCTTCTCATGGGGAGGAGAAGATGTAAAAGAGAGATCAGAGTAAACCCTCATTTTCTGGAGAAAATAGGTCCTCAAAAATTCTCTTTTCAAATCTGTAGGGTAGAAGTATGGACATCAAAGAAGTGAGGAGGGAAAAACATGAAGATACCTCAACAAGATCTATAAGATCTACAAAAGAGGAAGGTTCTAAGTCCTCATCTTATGGATATGAGCACTCAGCCATATTATCATATCTACCACGTTCTATCAACAACTTCTTCATGAAGAGGAAGAAAGGAGGTGTGCTAAAGAAAGAGACTCTTGGAGAGTATTTGTAGGAATATGAAGCTCAATCTAAGGAGTTGAAAGATAACTTGAACTTCAAGGGGTTCTGCAAGATCAAGGAGGACAGAAGCACAAAGGGGAAGCAACATGGTGTGGGTAGATTATTTCTATCTACTTTTGATGGATCACCTAAATTTTCAGTTAGGGTTTGGGTGGAGCAGCTAGATAACTTTGTACAACAACATCAAGTTTCAGAAATTGAAGCCATCAAAGTAGTAGTGCTGCATTTTGAAGGTAAAGCATATGCTTGGTGGTTGTTTGAATATTTTTCCTTAAGGAATGAAAATACACCTACTTATGAAAAGTTTATTGAAATATTAGTATAAAGGTTTGATGAAACTTCATGTGTAACATCTTCTATTGAAACTATCAAACCATATAAAACAAATATTTTGCATGAGTTGGAAGGGTCTATAAATCCAACTCCATTTCTAAAAACCATGGGAGAGGGTGTAAGCTTGTTTCATACCTTTCCAAGGGAAAAATCTTCATTTGATGAAGGGATTTCTTCTCAAAAGGAAGGCATGGATATTCCTCCTTCAATAGAAGACCGAGATCTAAGGTCTCTTATTGATGATGAGGCAAATTCAACTATTGAAGAGGAGGAAGGGAAGGTAGGAGATGATAACGCAGTCATAACAAGATCACCTCTTGATTGGATGAAAACTAAAGTGTTCTCTCAACTATGGGTAGCATTTGCATACTTGGTTAAGGAAGGAGCCTTGGGAGAAGCCAGCACAACGAAGAGAATATCTCATGGATTCAGAAGAGAGGTAAGCAATTTTATGAAATGGACATTGCTATCTCCCACTCAGTTATATGTGCTGAGAAAGGAGGAATGAGAAGTCTATGATGGCATGGACATGAGGACATATGTCAACTCCATATCTTTGGGGCAGCCCATGGTATCTTCATTCACAAAAGATATTTCTGAACATGATAAGAGGATGTTAACACTCTTGCATTCACGTGCCAAATTAAGGAAGTATTGGAAGACAAGGACTTTCCAAGGGGAACTTGATTTCCATCTGCTTCAATATTGTCTTGAGAAAGATTAGCTGCAAAAGGGGTAGAAAAAGGAAGATTATAATGCTCCAACATGTTAATTTTACATTAAGAATGTCAGAGAGGAGAGCCATGATATGGTAGGGGCTGCATTTCAGACCTCTATTGCGCTGTCATTTTTGGGAAGCCTAGATCCTTATTGGGATTCCCAACTCATGATGGAATACTCCAAGGACCTTTTCACATGTGAGGTTATTGATGGAAATTCAATGGATGGGAGGTATAAGGTAGTTGAGGGAGTCATTTATTTCCATGATAATATCTATTGGTTAGAGGCTCCAAAATCAAGGAGAAACTACTAAATGCAACCTATGAGATCCTGCTTTCCAAACCCACTGGTTTCATTAGAGCATACCATACTATCTTATATGGATTCATGTGGGAGAGTTTCAAAGAAGAGGTGCACTCTCATATGAAGAAGTGCATGGATTATTTTTTATATAAGGAGGAACATAGCTCTTGGGAAGATTCATCAAGTACACCTTCTTACTCATTGGATGTGAGAGGGAAATCATCCATGAGTTACCTCACTAATGAAAAACAAGTGTGTGGAAGTGATTGTATCTCTGAATATTATGATGTATTTCCTATATGCTTGCATTTTTCTGACATTCACTCGAAGGGCTTTGCTCCAAGAGGGAGCACTATTTATGATGGGCTTCATAGGCCACTTAAGGCCATGAACTATATTGATGATGATCATGCCATGGAGAATCGTGGAGGGAGGAAGCACTTTTTAGGGTGGGAACCCTTTTCACCTACTATTCTGCACCTTCTCCAAGCATGCAAGAAGGAAGGATCAGCACACAATTTTTGGGGAAGGCACTTGTCATCTTCTATTCTATGGTAGCTAAGAGTAAAACTATGTTGGTTGCATATGATGAATCATTTTCCTTCTCCTTTATTGTATATGGTAGCTAGAATGATTCTATTCATTATTCCATATGTTGGAAATTTTCTTACTTTTGGGACATGATTGGAGGAGAGACACATTGGTGGAATGTGTCCATGGGGGAAGAAATTTTCCACTTTGGTTGCACTACATGTTCTAAAAGGAGCATGGGAGACTATATGGCCACTATATTATATCATTTATTTCCTCATGATGTGGACCATATGATTGGGTGGAGCACTTGGGACATCCCTCTCATGAGCTTTTGGGAGGAGTTTTACTACGGATTACCAAGCTGGAAGGTAATTCATCTCATTTGGATGATACAGTGGAGTAGGGAGACCTTCATTGATGATAGAATTCCCCATGATTGTCATCACTTCTATCTTGAGAAGACCACAAGGAGAATAGGGGAGATTTTGCAGCACCCTTGTAGTTGCTTGAGGAAAAGCAACATCTAGGAGGGGAAGACTGTAATATTCCTAAATTAGCATGCAGCTAATAGGAATATTAATTTTTCTTTTAAAATCTAGATGGATGAATAAATGGGCAAGCAGGCTCATAAGTTGCTTAAGTATGAATAAAAATTCTTCATAGTGTGAAAGGGGATCATGAAATAACCAGATCAAGCATCCACATGTGTGAAAAAGGTCTAAACTATGTGGACAAGGTCAAGTTTGACCAAGTCAACATGATTTATCCTCAAAGAGAAGATCCTAAATAAAGACAGCTCAATGTGAATAGAGATCAATCCAGCTAGTCAAAATGAAGACACCTTGAGTGTGAAAAGGGACAGGGCATGAATATTCAGTCAAGGTTGAATAAATCAAATATCACTATAAAAGGATGAGCAAGGCACATAGAGACAACATAATTGTGGTGGAGGAGCCTTTGCATGGAAGTAACCTCATAGTGGGGTGGGACCCTTGGTGAGGAAGCGCATCAACTATATAATGGAGGAGATGGAAACCATATGGGCATATTTGAGATTATATTGTATGTGTTATATTTAGACTTCCTACATACTTTGGCCATTTAGCTGAGTTTGTTGCACTACTTAGTGCAAGGGTTTTCCCCGGTGAGAATTCCCTACTCTTTCTTGGAGATTTTGTCTAAGAGATCTAAGAGGAGATTTCTGAGATGAATTTTCCACTACCTGGTGTTGGGCCAAGAACTTACCTTCAGCAAAAATGCATTCCCTTTAGAAAACTGCGTTATTTCTTAAGGTGTGAAGTGGGAGGGGTCAAAACCCCACTTTTATGAGCTAGTTTCCCAAGAGGAGGATCATCCTTTCTTTGGAAGAGCTAGAAGAAGATTCTACAGCGATTTCTTTGCATGTTTAGCCATTATTATGTAGAGCTTTAGCTATACAGCATGATTCAGCCACAAATATGCTGCAGCTCTTTCTTGTATATCTTTTCTATCAAGAAACCTTTGCCGGGTCTTCTTGGATCTATATAAAAGAGACTAGATCTCTATTTTTATGCCTCATTGAGTAATTTAATAGAAGATCTAAGTTTTCTCTCTATTTTCTAAGTTTAATATCCATTAGACTAGGTATTCTCTTTATGCAACAATTTCTGTGTGTTGCAGTCTTAGGGTTTCATCAATTTTAAGTTGTTTTGAGCATGGGAGGCCCGTTTAACAAGGAAAATGCATTTTTTCTAAAATTATTTTGCAAGAATGTCCTATATTACATATAATAAGGGACACAACCATTATTTTCCACTTTTATAACGCTATCTTCAGAAAATAATGTTTTTGGGGCCAATACTACTGCTTTTCCCCACTTGGAGGCATTGTATGAAGACATAGTTTGTTGTTGTGATTGTTATTTGATGGCTATGCATCCTAATACACTATATAAGCAGATTTATTACTTCTCTCCAACTTTGGAATACCTTAGGGTATTCTACTAGTTGTAGAAAATCTTTTTTTTGGGATATTACAGTGGTATCAGAGAAAAATCTTGGCTCAGCCTATGAGCTTCAAGCATTATGGAGTCTTCTCATGTGGAGGAGAAGATCTAAAAGAGAGATAATAGAAAACCCTCATTTTCTAGAGAAAAGAGGTTCTCAAAACTTATGTTTTCAAATCTGAAGGGTAGAAGCAAGGACATCAAAGAAGTGAGGAGGGAAAAACATGAAGATCCCTCAACAAGATCTATAAGGTCTACACAAGAGGAAGGTTATAAGTCATCATCTTATGGATATGAGCACTCAGCCATATCATCATATCTACCATGTTCTATCAACAAATTCTTCATGAAGAGGCAGAAAGGAGGTGTGCTAAAGAAAGAGACTCTTGGAGAGTATTTGCAGGAATATGAAGCTCAATCTAAGGAGTTCAAATATAACTTGAACTTCAAGGGGTTTTGCAAGATCAAGGAGGACAGAAGCACAAAGGGGAAGTATTATGGTGTGGGTAGATTCTTTCTATCTACTTTTGATGGATCACCTAAATGTCCAGTTAGGGTTTGGGTGGAGGAGACAGATTACTTTGTGCAACAACATCAAGTTTTATAAATTGAAGCCATCAAAGTAGCAATGCTGCATTTTGAAGGTAAAGCATATGCTTGGTGGTTGTTTGGATATTTTTCCTTAAGAAAATACACCTACTTATGAAAATTTTACTGAAATATTAGTAGAAAGGTTTGATGAAACTTCATGTGTAACATCTTCTATTGAAACTATCAAACCATATAAAACAAATATTTTGCATGAGTTGGAAGGGTTTATAAATCCAACTCCATTTCTAAAAAATATGGAAGAGGGTGTAAGCTTGTTTCATACCTTGCCAAGGGCAAGATCTCCATTTGATGAATGGCTTTCTTCTCAAAAGGAAAGCATGGAGATTCCTCCTTCAATAGAAGACCGAGATCTAAGGTCTCTTATTGATGATTAGGCAACTTCAAATATTGAAGAGGAGGAAGGGAAGGTAGGAGATGATAACACAGTCATAACAAGAGCACCTCTTGATTGGAGGAAAAATAAAGTGTTCTCTCAACTGTGGGCAACATTTGCATACTTGGCTAAGGAAGGAGCCTTTGGAGAAGCCAGCATAGTGCAAAGAATCTCTCAAGAATTCAGAAGAGAGGTAAGAAATTTTCTGAAATGGACATTGCTATCTCCCACTCAGTTATCTGCGCTGAGAAGTCTATGATGGCATGGACATGAGGACATATGTCAACTCCATATCTTTGGGGAAGCCCATGGTATCTTCATTCACAAAAGATATTTTTGAACATGATAAGAGGATGTTAACACTCTTGCATGCATGGGCCAAATTAAGGAAGTATTGGAAGACAAGGACTTTCCAAGGGGAAGTTGATTTCCATCTGCTTCAATCTTGTCTTGAGAAAGATCAGCTGCACAAGGGGTAGCAAAACGAAGATTATAATGCTCCAACATGTGATTTTTACATGAAACATGTCAGAGACAAGAGCCATGATATGACAGGGGCTGCATTTCAGACCTCTACAGCGCTGTCATTTTTGTGAAGCCTAGATCCTTATTGGGATTCTGAACTCATGATGGAATACTCCAAAGACCTTTTCACATGTGAGGTTCTTGATGGAAAGGCAATGGATGGGAGGTATAAGTTAGTTGAGGGAGTCATTTATTTCCATGATCATATATATTTGGTTAGAGGCTCCAAACTCAAGGAGAAACTACTAAATGAAACCTATGAGATCCTGCTTTCCAAACCCACTGGTTTCATTAGAACATACCATACTATCTTAGATGGATTCATGTGGGACTGTTTCAAAGAAGAGGTGCACTGTCATATGAAGAAGTGCATGGATTATTTGTTAGATAAGGAGGAACATAGCTCTTGGGAAGAGTAATCAATTACACCTTCTTACTCATTGGATGTGAGAGGGAAATCATCCATGAGTTACCTCACTAATGAAAAAAAAGTGTGTGGAATTGATTATATCTCTGAATATTATGATGTATTTCCTATATGCTTGCATTTTTCTGACATTTACTTGTAGGGCTTTTCTCCAAGAGGGAGCAATATTTATGATGGGTTTCATAGGCCACTTAAGGCCATGAAATATATTGATGATGATCATACCGTGGAGAATATTGGAGGGAGGAAGAAATTTTTAGGGTGGGAACCCTTTTCACCTACTATTCTGCACCTTCTCCAAGCATGCAAGAAGGAAGGATCAGCACACAAGTGTTGGGGAAGGTACTTGTCATCTTCTATTCTATGGCAGCTAAGAGTAAAACTACGCTGGTTGCATATGAGGAATGATTTTCCTTCTCCTTTATTATATATGGCAGCTAGCATGATTCTAATCATGATTCCATATGTTGGAAATGTTCTTAATTTTTGGGACATGATCGGAGGAGAGACATATTGGTGGAATGTGTCCATGGGGGAAGAAATTTTCCACTTTGGTTGCACTACATGTTCTAAAGGGAGCATGGGAAACTATATGGCCACTATAGTATATCGTTTATTTCCTCGTGATGTGGACCATATAATTGGGTGGAGCACTTGGGAAATCCCTCTCATGAGCTATTGGGAGGAAATTTACTATGGATTACCAAGCTAGAAGGTAATTCATCTCATTTGGATGATATCATGGGGTAGTGAGACCTTCATTGATGATAGAATTTCCCATGATTGTCATCACTTCTATATTGAGAAGGCCACAAGGAGAAAAGGGGATATTTTTTAGCACCCTTGCAGTTTCTTGAGGGAAAGCAACATTTTGGAGTGGAAGACTGTAATATTCCTAAATTAGCATGCATCTAATAGGAATATTAATTTTTCTTTTAAAATCTAGATGGATGAATAAATGGGCAAGGAGGCTAATAAGTTGATTAAGTATGAATAAATATCCCTCATAGTGTGAAAGGGGATCATGAAATAGCCAGATCAAGCATCCACATGTGTGAACAAGGTCTAAACTATGTGGACAAGGTCAAGTTTCACCAAGTCAACATGATTTTTCCTCAAAGAGTGGATCCTAAATAAAGACAGCTCAATGTGAATAGAGATCAATCCAGCTAGTCAAAATGAAGACACCTCGAGTGTGAAAAGGGACAGGGAATGAAGATTCAGTCAAGGTTAAATAAATCAAAAAACTTTGTAAAAGGATGATCAAGGCACATAAAGACAGTGTAATTGTGGTGGAGGATCCTTTTGCATGGAAGCAACATTATAGTGGGGTGGGACCCTTTGTGAGGAAGCTCATCAAATATATAATGGAGGAGATGGAAACCATATGGGAAGATTGGAGATTATATTGTATGTGGTCTGTTTAGACTTCCTGCATACTTTGGCTATTTAGTTGATTTTTCTACACTACTTAGTGCAAGGGTTTTCCTGGGAGGGAATTCCCTACTCTTTCTTGGAGATTTTGTCTAAGAGATCTAAGAGGAGATTTTTGAGCTGCATTTTCCACTACCTAGTGTTGTTCCAAGCACTTACCTTCAGCAAAAAAACAATCCCTTCAGAAAACTGTGTTATTTCTTTTAGTGTGCAATGGGAGGGGTCAAAACCCCACTTTTATGAGCTAGTTTCCCAAGAGGAGGATCAGACATTATTTTGGAGAGATAGAAGACGAGTCTACAACCATTTATTTGAATTTTCGTCCATTATTATGTATATATTCAGCTATACAGTGTGATTAAGCCACAAATATGCAACAACTCTTTCTTGTATATCTTTTCTGTCAAGAAACCTTTGCCGGGTCTTCTTGGATCTATATAAAAGAGACTAGATCTCTGTTTTTATGCCTCATTGAGTAATTTAATAGAATATATTAGTTTTCTCTATATTTTCTAAGTTTTATCTCCATTATACTGCACAATCTCTTTATGCAGCAATTTCTATGTGTTGCAGTCTTGGGGTTTCATCAATTTTAAGTTATTTTGAGCATGGGAGGCCTGTTTAACTAGGCTAAATGCATTTGTTTTTGAAAATATTTTGCATGCATGTCCTATATTACATATAAAAAGGGAAAAAACCATTATTTTCCACTGTTATAATGCTATCTTCATAAAATAACGTTTTTGGTGCCAATATTACTACTTTTCCCCACTTGGAGGCATTATATGAAGACATAGTTTGTTGCTGTGATTGTTATTTGATGGCTATGTGTCCTAATACACTATATAAAAAATTTATTATTGCTATCCAACTTTGGAATACCTTAGGGTATTCTACTTGTTGTGGAAAATCCCTTTTTTGGGATATTACAAAATCACAATCCATCTATTGTATTTGCCCCTAATCACTCGCCTGCTGAGAAAAAAATGAAATGGATTGACTGCTACCAAAACATAAGTTTTTTGAAGGATAATATGATGTATGAGCTGTTGTATAGCATGAAAAGCTGCTAAAGCAAGCTTCTCTATCAGAGAATACTAGATTTCAGGTCCTACCAAGCCTGGAATAAGGTAGTATATAACATGCTTTGAAAGAGCATCATCCTCATAAACTAGAACCATACCAATGGTATATTCTACTGCTGCGAGATACAAGAGTAAATCCCTTCTATAATCAGGTGGACTCGGTATAGGATCAGAGGTCAATTCCTTTTTCAAAGCATCGAATGAGAATTGAGCAAAGTCATCCAACAAAAATGGAACTCCCTTCTTTAATAATCTCATAAATCCTTTTGTAATCTCGGCATAATTTACGATAAATCTCTGCAGAAAATTAGCTTTTCCTTGTAGAATTTGAAGTTGATGAATAGAGGATAGGGGAGGCAACAGAAGTATTGCCTCAACCTTGAAGGGATCTACCCGAATCCCTTCTGTAGACACAATAAATCCCAACAATCGACCGGATGTGACCGCAAAAACACACTTGTTCGGATTCAACCGAATCTTGTAATATAGACATCTTTAAAATACTTGATGGAGGTGAGAAGGATGATCGATTCTCTTGCGAGAATGAGCAGCTAAATAATCCAAGTATGCCTCGATAATATGTTTGATTTCGTGGGAAGCATATGACATGGCTCGCTGAAAATTAGCTCCAGCATTTTTAAGGCCAAAAGGCATCTTCTTGTAAGTAAAGGTACCCCAGGGAAAAATAAATGTAGTCTTATGCTAATCTTCAGGATGGATAGTAATTTGATTATATCTAGAAAAATATTCCATGAAGGATAAAATCTCATTGCCCACACACTCATTTGATAATTTGATCTATGAAAGGTGTGGGGTAATTATCTTTAGGACATGCTTTATTTAGGTCTATGAAATCAATGCAAACTCAAATTGTTCCTTTCTTATTGTCCACCGAGATTGGATTTGAAACCCACTCTGTCAAAGGAACAAGGAAAATGAATCCCACCTTAAGCAGCTTCTTTACCTCGGCTTTGATAGCTGCTGCCTTCCTAAGGTTGACTAGACAAAGCCTTTTCCTTACAAGCTTAGAATTTTCATATAACTTGATCTCATGCTGGAAAATAGATGGATCTATACTAGGAATTTCCTCATAAGACCAAGCAAACACATCCCTAAACTCTCGAAAGAGATCAGTGTAAATTTGAATCTCTTTAGGGGAACATTCAGCTCCTATGAAAACATTCTTGATAATGTTGGAATTTATGGAAATGTTCACCCGGATAGTCGAAGAAATCATAGCCATGTTCTCTTTAGCAAATAACTGTGCTGGTAGTAAAGGGTTCAGGACCAGGTGAACAAGACCAGAAGACTGAGGACTAGGAAAACTTGATTCAACTTCGCTCAAATCTGGTAGAAAGTAAGATCGATGATGCAAATCATCCCACGATCTGTCTATACTAGTCAGAGCTTCCAGGATAGCCTCTTCGGAGGGAAGAGTGGTATCAAGGCAATCCTGGGTGGAAGAAGAACTAGGAGTCCAAGCTGGGGCCACATCTCCATCCAATTCCTCTGATGAAAGAGAAACTCAAGTGGATTATGTAGAGTCAACAATATATTTGTAATCAATCTCAATTGCAGACATAGGAAATGCCATTCCACCCACTTGACCTTCCACTAATGTGGAGGTAGAGGAAGGTAAGGTCCAAGGGTCCAAAAAATAATGAGTTCTAAATAACTTTCTTCGAATAGGAGCCTTGGAGGATGAAATTTCATTTATATGAATGGAAGGAGGTGGAAGATCAAAAGTACCCATCATAGAAGAATACATTCTAACCACTAGATTCTCAACAGGTGGTTTGATATTATCCACTAAAGGAATAGTTGAGTCAGTAGATGAATTCGGGTCTATAGGAGAGAAATCCAGTTGGTCAACTGTGGCAATCCTCCCTTCTTGAAGGAAACAAATAATGCGAAATAATGAGGACACAATGGCATCCATCTCATAAATACAGTTTCGCCCCAATAGAAGGTTATAGTCCAAGCTTGCATCAACTATCTCAACCTCGATATTAACAATTTTTCTCCCAACACAGATGGGAAAAGTTGGGACAATACCATGTGGCCTATGAGAATGACCATCAAACGTAGTCAAAAGAGTGGCTGAAGGAACAGCTGTGGGAGATCCGATTCCCTTCCAGCATGCGAGAGACATCACACACGTGGAAGCACACTCATTGACGACCATTCGAAATATATTGAATTTTTGATACAATGATCTAATATGGAAATCCATATGATGAGGGAGTCTCTTTTTGAAATTAGACATATCAAATGTAATCATAAGAGAGTTCTTCAGATCAATAGCCCCAATAGCAGTGAGGAGAGCACTTTGCCAAGATGGACAAGACTAGAGCACCTCGAGAACTGACATGGCACAAGGACTTTGCACCATATCTTCTACAACAGATTAGTTCTGGGTGGCCTTGGAATTTGGATTAATCATCGTATTCTTTGTAGATGCCTTTGGCATCCGAGGTATAGGCTCAAAAGTGGGTCTCGTAATATGAATCGGTTCAGCACTATCAGGAGCACCCTTAGCTTTCGAATATTCAGCTTCACCATAATCACGAGATCTCATAGCGATATCTACATGAGAACTCATCGTATATATGTTTGATGTGTTTTCCCCTTCCTGGGTGCCCCCAGAGGGAGCCCCAGTATTTTGATTCACGCCAACAACTAATTTCTACTCTTGGGGAAAAGGGTTTGTTAACACAGCCTAGAAACTGGAAGAACCTTGTTGAGCTAACAAGCTTTGTGCATCCTAAATTTTAGGGAAAAGGTGAGTAAGATGGTCTCCAGTACAGAACTTGCATGGAAAATTGAATTTATTTTTATCCTTTTGACCCTCACCAACATGCTCGTTAGATTTATTTGTATTCCCCTTTCCATATTTTCCCTTATTTTTATCATTCCATCCCTTCTTCTTCCCTTCAGATTGTTGATTTCCTTTAGGGTTAGAAGTCTGGACAACATTTATTGACAAAGACTGGGAAGGAGCTGACACTGAAGGCACAACCTAACTAGAAGAAGCAGATTGTATATACAAATGCAGCAATTGACTAAGCAAATTAGCTACACCGCTATCGACTGAACCAATAATTCCATCACCATGAGGACCAGATTTAGTTTTCGACAAGTCCAATTTGGAGGGAGGAACATCAGGAAATTTTTTATTGAGGACTCCAGACTGAGAATAAATCAATTATAATTGTTGAGCCCTAAAAATAGCCCGCTCCTTGGAAAATACCCCTGATAGGGATACGTCCTTAGAAATATCTGGCTGCAAGGATTCAAAAACCATTCCAGAAGGAATTTATTTGGAATATAGGCTTTAATGAGCCTCTTCCTTCTTCGCCATTCCTGAATATGATCAGAAATGTGGGTTGCCTTGTCCTGCTTAAAATTAGCCAGGAGTTCAGTCCTAGCGTCTTAATGGACAGGCAACTAAAAATGGTTTAAAAACATGGTAGCTAGATCTCCAAAAGTGGAAAAAATTCCCCCAGTTAACTCAATATACCACTTGGATGCATTTCCAGTTAAGGTGCATTGAAATAACCTCAACCTAATCGAATCATCAATCAGGGAGTTTGATGAACACCATAAATGGAAAGTGGTGATGTGATCCGTCGAATCCTCTCCATTCTTCCCTTCAAACTTTTGGATGTCTGAGGGTAGTTTGGTAGGGACTGGAGGCCACCCCGGACTATATCGAATAGGATCGTTAGTCAATTTTGAAAAATCTGGCAAGTTTAACGTTTCCAGAAATGGTAATCGAGGAGGAGCTTGGGAATTCCATCCCCCATAGGATGGATTCCCAATATTCTGAAAATAATAACCTAGATTTGATGAGGCACCAAGTTTCCAGGTAGAGTTCGTAGAGAATTTTGGGCCATAGGAAAATCCTTGTGACCCAACATTCATAGAAGGACTCCCTCCCAACATGGAGTTACTATAAACTGGACCATTTCCCCCCACTAAGGTAGTGAATGAAGAAGAAACCCCATGGTAGGGGTTCCATGCATTTGAAAAAGGAGAAAATCCTGATAAGCACTTGATGAAGGGAAAGTAACATTCCCCTGGTGACCAGTGAGAAACTGATTCCTTGCTCCTAAAGCTATAAAAGTAGGGTTCCAAACTGTAAAGGTAGTAGAACTTTGACTTCCAGACCATGGATTGAAACTTTGAGTCTGGGAAGTGAAAGTAAAAGATCCTAAGGAAGGGGTAGGATTAAGGATGTGCCCACTTCCAAAGGGGAATGCCTGAAAAGTAGTTGATCCACTAGCCATAGAAGATATGGATGCAGAAATAGCTTTAGCAGCAGAAAAAGAAAAAGAAGGAATCCCACTAGTGGGCATTCCGAAACAAAAGGGACTAGATTGAGAAGCTTGTGCTTGGGTGTGACCAAAGCCAAACACAGAAGTAGCGCCTCCTCCTTCAACTGAAGAAGGAGTCTGAATACTTGCAGCACTCACAACCGAAGCTGTGTTCTCAGTCGTGGCCATTGAAAGGTGAGAATATGATGGATAAGGACTCTCTGGTCTCTGAGACTTAGGTCTGATGTACTCGATAATAAACGGATAGCTAGTAGGAAGAGGAGATGGAAGAGAATCAGTAGCTTGAGGGACTTCCTCTACTTCTACTTCTTATGCTGGAAATAAAACTCTCGAGATGAGTGAAGCACTCCTCTCGGCACTGACACCAACACCAGAACTATCTACAGAAATAACTAGCCCTAACAGAGGATCTCTCTCCGCTGCATCTGAAAACAATGGGTGAAAATCACCCTCCAAATTACTCCTACGCCTTCTTGAAGAAGGCTCCACACTCGTGGGAGAAAACCCATGGAGCCTCCTCGATCAACGAGGCGATCAGTCAGCCACTTTAAGAGATTTATTAGACTCAAAAAATATATGAAGCTAATAAATCTAGGATAAAAGAGCACACTTTACAAAGTCCCTAAGATATAGCCAAAAAAGCAGCTCTCAGGTATTTCTGCTCCAGGTGATGAGTACCGGACACCAAAATACAAGAAAGAAAAAAATAGGACCTCCCGAAAGTATTCTGGGGTAATTACGACCTAGACCTACTAGAAAAGGTAACATAAATAGTTATGCTGATGTCCTAACAATAGCCTTTGCTGGTGCAAGTACCCAAGCTTCGCAAGGGCTCCCTCCAGAAGCAATAATGGAAGTGATGCAATGTCTACCTCAAGTACCACGGGTGTTCCCCCCCGCAGTCACCTGTTTGATCCCTAGGATAGGCAACTATGGGCACCAATCCATATCGGCAGCCGGGCAGAATGGTCTTAGGTCAAGATTCAGGAAATAGGAGAGGGGTTATCTCTCTTTTTTGCCTGCACTTTCCCTCGTGCTTGACTCTCTAGAGGAAAGATTTCTTGGTCAACTTAATGGTGTTGGATTTCGTTCATTAATAAACTTCTATGTTTCAAAATTTCAGCAGCCTTGGAGAGTTAACTCTCTACTCACCTAATCCAAGGTCCTACAACCTATCTAGTTGGTGGATGACAATAATACAAAAATTTCTAGTTGTTTTTAATTATATCACTTATTTTAATTGGCTGTTATTTTATGTCAAGGGCATGTGGAAATGAAACTGATGGTGTTTGTATGACACAGAAAGAAACCAATGAAAACCAAACTACATGTAAATACACTGATTTCCTTTCGATGAAGAGTGATTTCTACACAGGTTCTATGAGACTACACTTTTATTTTCTTTTCGGATGCTCACACTTCACATAACTCAAAATTTACGAAAAATACTAAAAATGCTTATGTGCATCTAATGAAAACTACCCATGACATGCAAATTCTAAGACGCTAATCCTAAAAAGCAAAGAGAAGTCTCTCAAGGTTCAATCGCTTTTTGGCAGTCAATAGAGCCAGTTCCAAATCAGAACTCCTATGTATAAAAATGCCAACACATACTTGACATGAGAGAAAGAACTCCAAAGAATACTCCCTTACTAATCAAGTCAAGAATCGAAGATTAGAAACTCAACAAAGCTTCAAAAGATGAAAATAAACCATCAAACAAAATGAAAACTAAAGCAACATAAAAAAAAATGTTTTTTGGGCTTTTGAGTTTACAGGGAAAAGAGATTTCAAAAAATACCAATGGAACTATCCAGTAACTGAGTCAAGCAAACTTGAATTTCAAGTAGAAGCCTCAACAAAATGCCCAAATCCAACCATGCCACTTTCGCAGTGGGATTTGTATAAGCAAAAGGAAGACAATAAACTCAACAAATCAACTCAGCACAATAGTATAAACTTACAATGAACAAAAAACTCCAAATAGTCAACAAGAGACCCTTCGAAAATTGCAAAAAAAGCAGTCTATGAAATCAAGAAAACCAAACACACCAAATAGGAGAAAATCAAAATGTGAAGAAACTCATAAGGTTAGGAAAGAGTAAATGAGCAGAAGCTCTATGTCCCGAATACTCAGAACAACCAAGAATCTTCAGGAAAAGACCTTGGTGCTCAAGCCAGAATTGCAAACACACCAGACAAATATTTCACCAAATGAGTGGGTCTTCACAGAACTAAGAGAAAAAGAGACATAAAACCACTTTAGGCACAATCCAGAGACCTTAAAGACACTGCAGGAATAGGTCACCATAGGCAGACAAGACCATAAAAGCTTAAAACCAAAAATTTTAAATTTTACCTAGGAATACACGCTTTTTCAGTTTAGCAACAAGCCTGTATACGCGACTGTGTCAAAGGAAACTCACATATACGCATGTCCCTTTGAAAAAAACATCGTGTATACGTGACTGTGCAGAAGAAAAAATGCGTATGGAAAGGTAAATAAAGAAAAACAAAAATGTCAAGCCTGATCAAGAAACCAGGTCTTCAGTCTAACTGGAAAACAATTTACTGAACTGGAAAAAAGTGATAGAAATTGTCGGTAACCTTCAAGACAGATGAAACAACCCAAACGTGAAATCACAAAAATGTGATCTCCAGCGGAGTCACCATTTCTGTTTCGGGATACAATACCCTAAAGGTTTTTGTGTTGGCAACCTTCATAGATCAGGGGCATACCATTCAAGAAGGAATCACCTAACCTATATTTTATACTAAAAACTATATATAACAAGTTTCAGAACTTAATTAAAAGTCCAACGTTTGATGTAGATCCCATGGGGTGCAAACCCCCAACAACCCTTCATGCTTCGTAACCTGAAAATAAAGAAAGAACGAATACAAAAATCTAGTTGTACAACATATATAGTTCATAGATGTCAGTGTAATTCATGCATAATATCACACGAAAAATATTAAACATTCGATTAATGATCATTACACATATATAAAGATATATAAACATGCGAATATCAGGAACAAGATGGTTCTTGTTATTAAAAATGGCACGTACAGTAATATAAATGTGGATAAGTCACCTGAATCCTTCCACAGCCTTCGAGCATACCATCCTCTAGATCCATCCAGCCCTCGCCTCACAAGAATTATTCCAAGATGTGTGCACACTAGATGTCATATATGATGATGATCATATCAAGGAAATAAGGGTTTCCTGAATATACCTGGTAAGTGCAGGAGGCACGGGAATATCAAACTTGAAATAGGGCTCCAACAGAGTATAATATCTATAATTTTATCTCTCTCTTAGGCCATGCACATGAGGGGATTTTATACTCCCCCAAATTAGTTTCAGCAGTTGGAAACAGATAGGCCATGGGATGGGGTGGTTGAATTACGGTAATAACCATCAACCTTGTCTCGAAAATAGGGAATATTATATATTTTTTAATGATTAAAAAGGTATACATGGATATCTATGAATGGACTCACATATATACACGGAAAAGTCTGGGCAGAGTCGTGTATGGGTTTTAAGATACTGCTTTTTGTGAAGATGTTCAAGTCTAAGGGGAAAGGGTGCCCAAGGCAAAAGTGTCAATCATCAAGCATATGAAGGTGAAAAATGATGCTATAATCGTGGTACACAGGTCATCATGTGAAATTAAGTTGACAGGACTGCGCCATGCCATTATTCATCCAATTCTCAAAAGATCATGACCCGTTTGTGTCTCCATATCACACAATCATAACTGAAATCGTGCCCATTCATTTTTATTAATCCCTGAATAATGATCAGGATTCCTTCCCATGTTTTAAATTGGTAGACAATCAGTTCTTATTGTTTTAAAATTCACCCACAAATGCCCAAAATTTTCAACTCTGCATTCGTTTCTTGATGTCCTATGTCCTTGGCCTTTTTTTTCTGCCCTCAGTTTCACGCTTAGTTAATTTCATCACTCACCACCACATACCCTAGCCACTTTGTAACTTGTATAGTTTGTTTAAAAGTGTTTTCAGGTGCAGGAGAAGAAGATGTCGACCAAAGGTGCTCTGTTGAGGAAGGAGTTACAAGACACATTGTATCTTGATGCACACCCTTAGGCATGTGAATTGTTCAAGTAGGTGGGATGTTACAATTTCTTCCAGAAGTTCTAGGGATACCATCAGGGTATTACAGAATCCTTTGCAAAGAGTTTTGATGGTTTTAAGGTTTAGCTTGGACCCATGAAAATGCAGATGGATGAGGCCAGTGTTGCAGTAGCCACAGAGATTCCAGGTGAAGGGGAGAGGTGGTTTAAGGCCACCTCAATCAAAAAAGTTGATTTTAGGTTTTTTCTCAAAGAAGAACACCAAAACATGAAGTGGAAAAGGATATATCTAGGAGTTATTTGGAGGAGAAATGACAGACATTTTTGAAGATGATGTTGGAAATACTGAGAGGGGGGTGAATCAGTATTCCTTTCAATTAGTATTATTATTAATCTTTCAGAGCATTATTTAATATTCAATTATTATCAGTGTTTATACAATGATAGCAGTAAATAAAATGAACTTGACTGCACACAGTTTTTAAGGTGGAAACCCTCTCCGGGACAAAAACCACCTGAATGATTTTCTAATAATTCTTTAATATTAAACTCCAATTGAAAATAAAGCTCCAACTTCTTATAATCTAAAAAAACATTCTTATGCAGCTCCCACTATATGGACGCTCTAACGCCCGATATTCTTCAGTAGTCAAATGAACATATGCCCCAACACCCAATGAGCTACAACTCACCCTAGCACCACCCTACCACCCCAAATTTTTCATAGGCTTAAACTTGTTGGTGACTTCATGCACCATCCTAGCACTAGCCTACCACCCTATATAAGAATAAAATAAGAATGGACTCCTGTACCATGGAAAATGGTCCACTTTACAATGATATAGAATGATGTAGAAGAAGAAGACACACTAGACCATAACCCCGACTATGACACAAACAAGTAATGATGATCCTAGACCTCCCAAAACTTCCTCTTCAACTCTTGGTAGATAGACACTTGTACAATTTTTACAATGATGCTTCTACAATGACTCAGTACAATGATTGTATGCAGTGTTGCCTTAGTTAAGACTTCATGTGGTGAACTTCTTGCTGTTGTTCTGCACCTATATTTCTGCTCATGTCATGCTACATTTTCTCACTATTCAGAACATTAGATCATGCATTTATTCTTATCTTGATGAATATATAATACTTGCAAAAATTCTTCAAGGAAATACCCATGACATGATAATATCAAAACTTACCTCATCTTGTAGAGCATATGTTAGTGCTAAACAAAAAAGGAAAATAGAATACAAAGAACCTAATGCAATTAAGATATGAACATGAATATACATAATATACTTACCTGGAGCTTACCTCTTCTGCACCTTTTTTTTCTTTGCTTCCCTAGAAATTCTGGTCCTTTGCAGCCCTTGACAACACATGATCTAGCTTTTTCTTGCCTTCTAGCAGCTCGATATTGAACCTGGTGTATCTCTATTATTTCAGATCTCCAATATGTGATTTTTGGTCCTGTATTATTCCTCCGAATCTTCTTTCCAATGCCATAGGTTTGACCAAATTTGGATTCTTCAAGACAAAGTTATGCCCAATCTCTCACAATTACCTAATTATGGAATATTTTAGTAGAGAGAACTTGTACGACGTGCCACGTGTCTGTGTTTCTTCATTCAACTCTGAAATTGATATAAATAATTCTAAAATCCATGCCCTATCCTCCAATTTTTACAGAATTCCAATCTGATACTCGAAGAGAGAGTTATGACAATTTTCCCAAGGTCACTTCTTTGAGACGAAGTTCAGGAGCCTGCAAAAACACTAACATCCACATATCATATCTCCGAAAATGTTGCGCACCTTAATATAAATTTTTTACAGGAGTGTCCTCAGGATTTCGGCTTCACTTTATACAAATTTCAGCTTTTGAACCGTCGTAGAAAAAAATTTATAGTGAAAATTCCACGATGACCTATTTTAGGTGGCGAAATCCCTACATAAGGAGGATATGAGGATCACAATTTATATAAATTATTAGGTTTAAAGGGTTTTCAAAAAGTGAACGTGGGAGGGATTTTAGGAGCTTAAAAATTATTAATTATTGACTTTTCAATGACCCATCTCACAACTCCATGGGGTTTTAGCTCACTAATTGGAGTTACAAACTTCAAACATGAATATCTCTCAAACCATGAAGAATTACATAGCGTGCCATTTATCAACAGAAACATCTCGAAAAGTAGAAACCATAAAAAATATTCTTGACCCAGAATATAGTAATTTTGTAGTTCAAAACTACCATGAAATATTGGGGTAGCCCCTGGTGTTTCTTGGGTTGACATCAATGACAAACATTGATCAACAATCTCCCCCTTTGGCATTGAAGGAAACACAAGTACTCCCCCGACGATCATGAAACATCTTCCTCAAACATTTTCTACCCCTTTGACATCAATGACAAAGGGTAACTCCCCTTGACACACAACCATCCTGCGGACCTATACACACTTACACTCCCCCTTTATATTCTGAATAAGGAAAATCTAATGAGAAATTAGGAGAATCCCAAGCTTCTAGAGAAGATATTCAAATGCTTCACGAGTACTCTTACGATCATCAACACTTCCTATCCAATCTGCATCTATAAAGGATTTAACAATGAGATTGTTACCCTTGGGGTACCACAAGCCATATTATTTTGTTCCCTTTAGATATCGAAAAATTATTTTGATGGAAATAATATGTGATTCTTTTGGTGCTGCTTGGAATCTTGCTACTTGTCCAACTGCTTGCATAACATTTGGCTGAAAGGCTGTTACATATAGAAGACTACCAATCATATATCTGTACAACCTTTGATCCACATCCTTAGATGAGTAATCTATGCTCAATTTGCAACCTGTTACCATTAGAGTAAGGATGGGTTTTCAATCTTCTGTTTTGACTTTATTGAGCATTTCCTTGATGTACTTGGCTTAACATATAAATATTCCTTTCTCTTGCTGAGATATTTGAAGCCCTAAGAAGTATATCAGCTCACCAAGTAAACACATCTCGAACTCACTTTGCATATTTGTAGCAATTTTCTTACTTAGTCAATCATCATTTCTACCAAATATTATATCATCCTCTTTAGCTAATAGACGTGCTTTAGCTGCTTCATCCATAACATATATGTCGTTTGGAGCGCGACTTGTTGTAGCCACAATTTCACCATACCTGCCCTTCTTGATTTCACGTTTTGTGGAATTGAATAGTATTGTGTGTCATTGATCACACATTTGTCCATCATTGACCAGACTGTGATTCATGTTTTTAACCAATAGAGCATTATTGTCTAGAGATTTTTTTCTTCTGAGAGTGATGGTACCTAATCCTATAACATTTGAAGATCCATAATTTCCAAAGAACACGGTTCCATCCTTCTTATCTTTCAGAGATACAAATTTATTTCTATCTCTAGATGCATTGAGAAAATGCTATCAACATACCACACATCTTTTTTGTTTTGAGCCTTGAGAGTGAGAGCACAATTATCAGTCTTCTTCTTCTTCCATGTTCATTCGTTCTGTGGCTTCGAAGATTCTTCAAGAGGATTTTCAAGTTTGCAGTCTCTGGCTATGTGTCCAAAGTTTTGACATTTGTAACATTCAATATTATTTATTAAATGTTCAAATATTTTGATGTTTCGTTGAGCCCTGGAAGGTTCATATTTGATAGATATCTTGGAATTTTATTCGTTCCTAGGGTACGTGCGACATTCTACGGCTTTATGACCAAATTTTCCACATGAATACCTGGATGGAAATATTCATCGAGAAATTGTCTTCCAAGGTTGTTCTTGCGAATCTTTTCAAATGAAGTCTACATGCATGTCAGATCTCATAGGTTCATTGTATTTTGTTGTAGAAGGTCCCGATTCTTCTTCTTTGTAACCGAGGCCAATTCTGTCATTGTAAGATCGTTGATTGTTGATGAGTTCTTCAAATGCCCTTGAGTTGTTGGCATATTTTTGGATATTTGTTTTCCCTTCATCACTTCCTTATGCAATGAGACCACTTTGGCTTCTAATGCTTCCCTTTCTTGGTTGATTTCTTCCAACTTATTTTGAAGTGACTCTTCAATACATTTGTGTTCTTCAACTTCAATTTTTAGACCTTGAACTTGTTCTTAAAGAGTATTGGAACGGATCTTCTCAACCTTGAGATCTTTTATAAGCTTGATTTCCTCCTTAGAAAATTCTTCTATGGTCAACCCTTCTTCTTCATTGTTTGATACCTCTTGTTTAATGTGCTTGGCCATAAACAATACTCTCTCATTGGCTTCTTCTTCATTGTCATTGTCTTCATCGGATGATGAGCTATATTATTTTGAAATAAAGTTCCTTTTGAATCCTTTATTTTTTATTTTCTTGTTTAATTTCTTAAAGCCTTTCTTCTCTTTTGAGTTTCCATTACTTCTGTTCAGACATTTTGCTGAGAAATGTCCAA
The DNA here is from genome assembly GCA_034641835.2 of Pinus albicaulis. NCBI lineage: Eukaryota > Viridiplantae > Streptophyta > Pinopsida > Pinales > Pinaceae > Pinus > Pinus albicaulis. The sequence continues at coordinate 998,211,995 of CM076578.1, forward strand.
CCTCACCATAGCCGAAACATATCAATGGATGTTTACCCTTGAACTTTCCCTTACTAATTTTTAGTTTTCTCATAAAGTAAGCATATTATCCATCTTAAAGACCTTCTTCATCATCTTCCTTTTCTTCACATTTGCAGGTGCAGGTCTATGCCTTTGAAGGTTGTTTCTCCTTATTGGTTTTCTTAGATGCAATGAACACAGTTTCTAGATGTGAAGTACCCTCTTCTTCATCAAGTCTCATTTCATATGCTATGAGAACTCCATGTAATTCCTCTTTGCTAAGTTTGTCCATATTTGCACTACATTATAAGACCGACACCTTTGGGTTGAATCTCCCTGGTAACGTTCTAAGAATCTTTCGTATAATAGTCTTCTCGTCAACAGGCTCTCCCAATCCTTCCAGAGTGTTGGATATTTCATCGATGTGTTGGAAGTATGCAACAATGTTGTTGTATTCTTTCATTCTGAGTTGCTCAAATTTTTCTCTGTATATTTGAATATTTTCTTCTTTGACATTTGAGTCACCTGCATATATATTCTAAGGCTTGTCCCATATATTTTTGGTTGTTTTACAACTCAAAACCTTATGATAAGTAGATTCAATAAGTCAAATGATAATAATATTCTTTGCTTTTGCATCTTTTACTAAATTCTTCTTACCTTTTTCATCTACGGTTGATGTATATCCATTTTGAACACTGTCCCATACTTCGTAACCTTGCACCAAGAGAAAGACCTCCATTCTTCCTTTCCAAAATGCATAATTATTTTCATTGAACATAGGTACACCATTCTTGGTATGCTCCATGACCTTATTCCAGCTGTTAAACTTTTATTGAAGGAACCAAGCCTTAATACCAATTGTTGGAAATACTGAGAGGGGGGGTGAATCAGTATTCCTTTCAATTATTATTAATATTAATATTTCATAGCATTATTTAATGTTCAATTATTATTAGTGTTTGTACAATGATAGCAGTAAACCAAAGGAACATAACTGTACACAGTTTTTAAGGTGGAAACCCTCTCCGGGACAAAAACCACCTATATTATTTTCTAATAATTCTTTAATATTCAACTCCAATTGAAAATAAAGGTCCAACTTCCTAGAATCTAGAAAATAATTCTTCTCCAGCTCCCACTATATGGACATTCCAATGACTAAGATTCTTTAGTAGTCAACTGAAGGGATGCCCCAACACCCAATGAGCTACAACTCACCCTAGCACCACCCTACCACCCTAAGGTTTTCATAGGCTTGAACCTGTTGGTGACTTCATGCACCAGCCTAACACCGCCCTACCACCCTATATAATAATAAAAGAAGAATGGAATCATGTACCAGGGAAAATGGTCCATCTTACAATAATATAGAATGATATAGAAAAAGAAGATACACTAGACCATAAGCCCAACTATGACACAACCACCTAATGATGATCCTATACCTCCTAACACTGCCTCTTCAACTCTTGGAAGATAGACACTTGTACAATTTTTACAATGACTCTCTTACAATGACTCAATACAATGATACCTTTATAATCACTGTATGCAGAATTCATGTGGTCAACTTCTTGCTGTTGTTCTGCACCTAAATTTTTTCTCTTGTTATGCTACCCTTTCTCACTCTTCAGAACATTAGATCATGCATTGATTCTTATCTTGATAAATATATAATACTTGCAAAAATTCTTCAAGGAAATACCCATGACATGATAATATCAAAACTTACCTCATCCTGTAGAGCATATGTCAGTGCTAAACAAAAAAATGGGAATTAGAATACAAAGAACCTAATGAAATTAAGATATGAACATGCATATATAGAATATACTTACCTAGAGCTTACCTCTACTGCACCTTGATTTTATTTTCTTCCCAAGAAATTTTGGTCCTTTGCAGCCCTTGACAACACATGATCTAGCTTTTTCTTGCCTTCTAGGAGCTCGTTATTAAATTTAGTGTATCTCTGTTATTTCAGATCCCCAATATGTGATTTTTGTTGGAAATTTGGTTCAACGCTCCCCGCGTGTTTCATGACATGGACTAACCGCCTCTCACGGATCCTAACTCTGGTGATTGTAGTGAAGACTAACACCTGTGGTTTTGGTCTAACGGAAATCGAGAGATTGTTGGACATTGGGTTCAATGCTCCCCTTGTGTTTCATGACATGGACTAACCGCCTCTCGTGGATCTGAACTCTTGTGATTGTAATGGAGACTAATGCCTGTGGGTTTTGGTCTAACAACAATTTTGTTTCCAAAAATTTTCTCTCTTGTAGTAGTCTTCTAATTCCTCTTTCCAATGCCATAGGTCTGATCCAATTTGGATTCTTCAAGACAAATTTATGCCCAATCTCTCACAATGACCTAATTATATATTGGTTTAGTAAAGCACAATTGTACGGCATGCCACGTGTCACTTTTTCTTCATTCAACTCTAAAATTGATATAGAGAAAACTACAGTCTGTGCCCTATCTGAATTTTTTTACGGAATTCCAATCCGATACTTGGAGAGAGAGTTATGATGATTTTCCCAAGGTCACTTCTTTGAGATGAAGTTTAGGAGCCTACAAAAACACTAATTTCCACAGATCATATCTCTGAAAATATCCCTCACCTTGATATAAAATTTTTACATGAGCTTCCTTAGGATTTCAGTTTCACTTCATAAAAATTTCGACTTTTGAACCCTCATATAAAAATAATTATAGCGCAAATTCCATGATTACCTATTTCAGGTGGCGAAATCCCTACATAAGGAGGATATGAGGATCACAATTTATATAAATGCTGAGGTTGAGAGGGTCTTCAACAAGTGAACACAGGAGGGATTTTAGGAGCTTAAAAATGATTAATTATTGAATTTTCAATGACCCATGCCACAAATGCATGGGGTTTTAGCCCACTAATTGGGGTTACAAAATTCAAACATTAATATCTCTCAAACCATGAAGAATTACATGACGTGCAATATATCAACAGAAACATCTCGACAAGTAGAAACCATAAAAAATATTCTTGACCCAAAATATAGTAATTTTGTAGGTCAAAATTACCATGCAAGATCAAGGTAGCTCCTGGTGCTGCTTGGGTTGACATCAATGAAAACCATTGATCAACATATGATATAGGTTCACATAACTTGTGAGGGGAGATATGGAAGGACCATGCTTTATCACTTCAGATTGCTCTTCCACTTCACAGGTAAGTAGCCTCTAAACATGCCATTTTATCTCCTCAAAATTCTCACCAAAATGGCTTCTAAAGTCCAGGCTAAACCACAGATAGCTAGCAATAACATTTTCCACCATGGGCTAATAAAGTTAATAGTGTTAGAAGAACTCAACAAAAGAGGCAAAACTTGGAACTATCTCCTGTTTTGGGCAGAATTTGAGCAAGAAATTTATCCAAAGAAAGGAGGAACTCCCTCACAGGAGTTGACTTCCACAAAAACCAGCAAGAGGAAGAGAAGGGCACTGTCTCCTGTGAAATATGTCACCAAGGCATCTCCCTCAAAATCAAAGTAGTAAAATAAAAGGTTAGATTTGGGAAGGAGGAAGAGATTCAAGGTGAAACTGCAACAAAGAATTTTATAAATCTACCTTATTCAGATTCAGATACTTAGTGATTAGCTACAGAAAAAGAGGTAGAACCATTAGCTGCAGGAAGGGAAGCAGAGCCATCAGCTGTGGAAAAAAAAACCCCTAAATAAGCTGCGAGATCATCACAAAAGAAGGTTAGCATAAAACCTAAAGAACAGAAGCTACAGAAGGAAAATGATGAGTGAAATGTATTGGAAAAACTCCCGAAGAAGGAGAATGAAACCCTTAAAAATTAATCTAGAAAAATAAGTTTTGCACTCGATCGAATGGCCATCAAATATGAAATAGTAAATCATAAGAACAAGAAGCTTCGCCAGCATAATATCAAGTTGAAAAATATGAACAAGGTTTTGAGGTTCAAGCTTATTCACAAGAAGCTAAAACCTCAGGCTCACCTCACACTTGATACCCTAGCTCAAGCCGCCCTTGATTTCAATTGAGGTGGTTATAATAAATGAAACAGGGTCGAAGGGAAACTCAACCAATTTTTATTAAATCCAGGATAAATTATGGTTTTTTCCAGCTAAGGACCATTCCAAAATTCCTAATTAGCTACTGAAAATCATGCCCAAAAAATAGGTAGGTAAGCACGCTCTGTCTGACATCATTTGCTACCGAAAGTTCTATTATGGACAGAAAGTATCAAATCTCCTTAATCAAGGAAAATTGATTCCTTCAGTGATCTCCAAAGCCTCCATAATGATATTATAATTATATCTCATCCTCAACATATTGTTATCAAACTTAGATTCAATTAGATTGCATTTTAAAGAAGATCAAAAGCAAATCTATTTTGTTGGAATTTTGTTATATTTTCCAATTTTGAAGGTTGTAACCAACAAGTAGTTTTGGTTGTTTTTTCCTTTTCAGGGTTAAAGATAAAATATTTTGTAATAGATTTAGGAGATAGGGCATGATTGTAAAAGAGATCAAATCTCTATATTAGAATATAAATAGATATTTTCCATAAATATGTGAAATTAGTTAAGGAGCAGATTTGTTCATCCTAGTTTGTAGGATTTGAAATGTAAGGGAAAAATTGTAAATGATAGGATGTCATACGGGATAAGTGCGAGACTTGAAGGGATAAGTGACCTTTCTTGAATGAATGAAAGGACCTTATGTTTCCATGTGTCACGTTTATATGGTGAATTTCTTCTTGATGTAATATGCTATTCTTTTGTTTCACACATTGCTTTCTTTCATTATTGTTTATAAGAAAATTTTGTCCAGGATTTGTCATTGGGCACCCTACTCACGATTTAAACAATATTCATGTTTTCTTCTGAAGTTTGAATGTAGAATTTAGATAATATCTGCTCTACGTTTAGATTGAGTTCTAAACTATTCCTCTCCTCCATCACACAAATGTAAATATCCACTGACATGAATATCTGGCCTGGTTACACATGGTCTCATTCATTCATTCATTGAATTATTTTTGACCTATTGAATCCATTAACACAATGGCCCTGTTCTATTTTCTCAACCAAAAAGTTCAAAAAACATCACTATTCTCATAGCTAGCCTAAAATAAAAAATATAAAACAAATATAAAACATACAAAGAGATCCATCTCTGAGTCTTGGAGGGCTAGATCCTTGACTCAAAGCGGTTTTGATGTTGCCTATGAGATTTAGTCTTCAACCTCGGAATTAAGGAGTGCTAACATAGTGGCAACCATGGTGGGGAACTCGAACGTAGTTTTAGGTGCCTCAGTAACATTTATCAAGTTCATATCTGGTTGTTGATGGTGGACAAACATCTAGACACAAGGAGGTTTGTTGGAGAGGTAAATCCCCTCTACGAAAAAGGCCCTCCAATGTGCGGGATGAGAGATTATAGTGACGGTGATAAATTACTATGTAACAGATGCCCCCTAAAGCATGAGGCCTGAGAGAAAGAGTGGTGAAATGCTTTACGAGAACATTCCCAACTGAAAAAACTGCCGTCGGAAAACCTCCATAGACAAGTAAAACTGATATCTCAAATACATGATATGTGGTATGGGCACAACCATCCATAATAGAGTAT